>JAJEOU010001533.1:0-412761 GCA_021534815.1 Acrocephalus arundinaceus
GAGGAAAAGTTTCCCCTCCACAACTCGGGATCAGCGATTTTCCCTGATTTTCCCCGATTTTTCCCCGATTTTCCCCCGATTTTCTCGGATTTTCCCTGATTTTCCCCCGATTTTCTCGGATTTTCCCCGATTTTCTCGGATTTTCCCCGATTTTCCCCGATTTCCCCCGATTTTCCCTGATTTTCCCCGATTTTAGGACACAAACCCATCAGAGGAGGCGAAACGATGGATTCGAGGCCGGGATAAACACCCACCCTTTCCTTTTTTTGGGGTTTTTTGTGGGGTTTTTTGGGTTTTTTTTTGGTTTTACAGCCATAAATCATCCATCCCAACCCGAACGCAAGGAAATATAAAAGGGATGGAATCAAAAATCGATTTCTCCTGCCGGGGCAGTGACGGGAGAGGCTTTGAATCCTCGAGTTATGCAAAGGAGACTTTTGGAGAGCCTAAAATATTTCCCTTCCCCGCCTCTCAGCACCGGCAAAACCGCAATAAATACGAATAAATATGAATAAATATGAATAAATTAATAAAAGGGAGAGCGAGTGGGGAAATTTTAATTTTTTTATTGAAAGATGGGAGCTGGAGCTGCCTAAAAAACCAAATTTTCCTTGGCGGAGGAAGGAGGGAATGAAGGGAGGGGCTGAATTTTCTCACCAAATGTTTCTCCCTAATGTGTTGCATCAACGAAAACCAAAAAAAAAAATCAAAACAACAACAAAAAAAGATTTTCCTTTCGGGTTGGGCTGTCAGAGTGAACTTTTGGCCCGGGCTAAAAGAGGCCGAGAGCCCTCGTGGTCCTTGTGGCAGTAAATATCCTGACAAGTAACAAATGGCTGTGGGCGTCGGATTGTTGGGTGCTCTTGTCTCCCGTTCCGCGAACAAGTAAATAAATGTTGCCCACCTATGTTCCCATTCTCTGAGCGCTGCCCTCCTCCTCCTCCTCAGCCCGCCGAGCCCGGATTAACCCGGCAAAGCCGAGCTTAGCGCCCCGGGTGGGTTAGAACCCCTAAAATTCGGATTTTAGCGCGGATGGATGGGGAAGGTGCCCAGGTGCAGGCGGGGATCGGTCCCAGCTCCCATCGCGGAATTGCCAGGCCGGGCACGGCTCCAACAAAAGCCGTTCTGTCCCTGGCTAACTTTATTTGGCCTCCTCATTAAAATATTGATCTAATTACGGTGCTTTTAGCCCCGGACACAAAGGCTGCGCGGGTAAAATCGAAGCGAAAATGGAGCGGGATTTTTTTCCGGGAGCTTTTAGCGGTTTCCCTCACGCCGGAAAAGGCCAAAGCGAGTCCGAGGCATTTGTGGGGAAAAGTTTGCAAAGGAATCAAAGAGAATCCTCCTTTGTGTCTCTGCTCACACCTCCCCAGCCCCTCGTCCTCTTTTCTTTTTTTCTCACACCGAGCCGGCATCGGGAGGGGAAAAAAAGAAAAAAAAAACCTTTTAAAAGTCACAATTTGTGCCTGAGCTCGGCTCATAACTCGGGGGGCCTTTTTAGCACTTTAAAACACTCGCGGGTCATTCGGAGCCTTTCCCCAGCACCTCCCCGCACCCCACCTCGCCCCTCTCTCTCTTTTAAAGTCTTTTTGAGGGGGGAGATTTGACGCGGCCGTGTTGTTATCAGATTGATGGGCCGGGTTTGATTGAAGCCCCTTTGTCATGCAAATGCCAAGGCCGTGATGGATGAGCCCCGGAGCCCCGGCACAAACTTCGGGGAGCCCCGCGCTCATTGGGGCTGGGCCCGCTCCGCCGCGGGGTCCCCCCGAGAGCCCGCGGGGTTCGCCCGGAAGTTTCCCAGCTTTTGACAGAATACCCAAAGGTTGTAGGGCAGAAAAATTCAATCCCCATACCCCCCTCCCCCAAAAAAAAAAAACCGGGCTGACCCTCCTCCGGCCGTGGGCAGATGGACAATACCGGCATGAACTCCTTCTTGGAGTTCGCAATTTGTAACCGCGGCTCCACCGCCGCCTTCCACCACGCCGAGCCGGCCTCGCCTTCCTTCCCTCCGTGCTCAGGGGAGCCCCGGCGGGGACGCGGCCGCGGGGACGGCCCCTTCGGCCTGCCCGCCACCTCGGCCGCCGTGGGGCATCTCCCGCAGCAGAGCTTCCACCCTCCCTCCTCCTCCTCGCGTTTCTCCGGCCCCCGCTTACCCCCGCTCAGCCGGGCTACCAGCAGCTCTACCTGGGCCAGCAGGACGCGGACGGGCTGTTCTTCCAAGGGCCTGGGTACGCCTCGGGCACGGCCTCGCTGGCCCAGGGCTACTGCGGGCCCGCCGGGCACTTCCAGCAGCCGCCCGGGTTCGGGCAGGAGCAGCCGGGCTACCTGCCCGGCCTCTACGGTGGCCACGAGGAGCCGGAGCCCCCGGGTCCCCCCCGAGCCGTGCCCACAAAACCGGGGGCCGCGCCAGACCTTCGAGTGGATGAGGGTGAAGAGGAACCCCCCCAAAACTGGTGAGTTTGGGGTGCGAGGCTGGGAAATGGGGAATTCCCTGAGGGTTTGGGGTGGTCTTAGAGGGGAGGAAGGGTTTGGGTTGGGTTTGAGTGGGTTTTGGGGTTTTTTGGGGAAGTTGTTTGGGGTTTGGGTGCTTTTTGTGGTTTATATGGTTTTGAGGTCTTGTTTGGGTTGGGTTTGGGGTTTTTGGGGGAGTTCTTTGGGTTTGGGGGAGTTTTGGAGGGGTTGTATGGTTTTGAGGTCTTGTTTGGGTTGGGTTTGATTGGGTTTTGGGTTGGTTTTTTGGGGATTTGGGGTTGTTTTTTCGAGGTGGTTGTTTGGGGTTTGGGTTTTTCTGGGGGTTTGTTTGGGTTTGGGATCTTTTTTTTTTAATTAGTTTGGGGTTTGAGGTCTTATTTAGGTTGGGTTTGGGGTTGGGTTTTTTGGGGGTTGGGTTTTTTGGGGTTTGTTTGGGTTTTTCAGGGGGGTTGTTTGGGTTTGGGGTCGTTTTTTTTGAGTTTGTTTGGGCTTTGGGGTCTTATTTAGGTTGGTTTGTTTGGGTTTTGGGTTTTTTTGGGAGAGGGCCTATTTGGGTTTGGGTTTTTATTATTTGGGGTTTATTTGGGTTTTGGGGTGTTTTTTGGGGTCGGATCTGGATTGTTTGGGTTTTGGGGCCTTGTTTTTCAAACCCCACCCAGGGATTTCCCATCGCATCCCGAGGAGGTCCCCGAGCTCCGCTTCCCGCAGGCCCAGCCCCGATCTCAGCCCAGCCGGGGGCAGGAAACGCTCGGCGCTTCCTCCATTGTCCCATTTCCTTCCCCACCATCTTCCCTCAAATCCCGGCCTTCCTCCTCCTCCTCCTCCTCCTCCTCCCGTCATCATCATCATCACCATCATCATCATCATCGTCACCCTCTCCCTCCCTTTCTGAGGGGGAAAAGCGGAGCCGGGAGGATTCTGAGGGAAAAGTGGATTCGGGAGGATCTGGGATGGTTTTAAAGGGCAAAAGTGGAGCCAGGACGATCCCAGGATGGTTCTGAGGGAAAAGCGGAGCCGGGAGGATCCCGGGATTGTTCTGAGGGAAAAGCGGAGCCGGGAGGATGAGGAGGATAGCTCCAAAAAGGAAAAGAGGAGCTAGGAGAATCCCTGGATCGTTCTGAGGGGAAAAGCGGAGCCCGGAGGATCCAGGGATGGTTCCCAAGGGAAAAGCGGAACCGGGAGGATTCTGAGGGGAAAGCGGAGCCCGGAGGATCCCGGGATTGTTCTGAGGGAAAAGCGGAGCCCGGAGGATCCCGGGATTGTTCCAAAGGGAAAAGCGGAGCCCGGAGGATCCAGGGATGGTTCCCAAGGGAAAAGCGGAACCGGGAGGATTCTGAGGGGAAAGCGGAGCCCGGAGGATCCCGGGATTGTTCCAAAGGGAAAAGCGGAGCCCGGAGGATCCCGGGATTGTTCCAAAGGGAAAAGCGGAGCCCGGAGGATCCCGGGATTGTTCCAAAGGGAAAAGCGGAGCCCGGAGGATCCCGGGATTGTTCTGAGGGAAAAGCGGAGCTTGGGGCGGGACGGGAGCCGGGATGGAACCGGGGCTGAGGCCGGGACGGAGCGCGGAGCTCGGGACGCTGCGGGAGGACGGAGCAGGGCAGACCCCGCAGGGATCGGACCCCTCCGGCCGCTCCTGCCCTGGTGTTTTTGGGGTTTTCCTCAGGCAAACCCTCGGAGCTGGGGCTGCTGGGGCCGCCCAACGCCATCCGCACCAACTTCAGCACCAAGCAGCTGACGGAGCTGGAGAAGGAGTTCCACTTCAACAAGTACCTGACGCGGGCCCGCAGGGTGGAGATCGCCGCCACCCTGGAGCTCAACGAGACCCAGGTGAAGATTTGGTTCCAGAACCGCAGGATGAAGCAGAAGAAGAGGGAGAAGGAAGGGCTGGCCCCGGCCGCGGCCTGCAGGGCGGCCAAGGAAGCGGCCGAAGCCTCGGATCAATCCACCTGCACCTCGCCCGAGGCTTCCCCCAGCTCCAGCTCCTCCTGAACCCTCCCGGGCTGTCCCCGAGGGCTGCGGAGGAGCCTCAGCCCCCCCGGAGCATCCCCAGCCCCTCCGAGCCGTCCCCGGCTGTCCCCACGCGTGCGGCACCGCTCGCGTCCCTGCCTCTCTTAATTTATAACCCTGGACTCCCCCAAGGAGCGGCCGTGTCCGGTGTCCGGAGCAATTTCCGTGTCTCAGGGACGTTTCTGCCTTTCCCCCTCCCCTTTAGGGACTGCACTTTCAACTCCAGAACAAAAAAAGAGAAAAAAACCCCCAAAAATACAAAAAAAATCCCATCCAAAACTTTAAAATTAATTTAGTTTGCTCCCCTTTGAAAAAAAAAAAAGAGTGTAACTTTTTTTCCCCCCCTCCTGCCCGATGCGTTTTTTACTCCTTGTAAGATTGTAAAAAAACCCACCCAAAATAGGAAAAATATAATTTCGGGCATTTTCCCCTCCCTTTTCCCTTTTATTTCCTGTTTGTATATCTTGGAACCAGACCTGAGGCTCCCAAGACTCTCGAGGTCTCTGCAAAAACCCAAACCCCGAGGAAAAAAAAAAAGAAAAAGAAAAAAAAAAACTTTAAAAAAAGAGAAAAAAAAGTTCTCCCACTTTGCACTATTTCTGCTTTACAGGGTTTTGTTTTTTATTTTTGCTGCTGCCGGCGGAGGAGGGATTTGTGTTATCAGTTGTGTTATCAGAGGAAAGGAGCCCGGGCTGACCCCGGGGGGCTCCGGGGGAGCTCTCGGGGTGGACGGGGACGAGGCCGCGATTTTTTTTTGGGAGCTCCCGGGCAGCCTCAAAGCTCGGAGCGCGTCCCTCGCACCCTCCCGGCCTTATCGGAGCCAGATAAAACCGCGACTTAACCGCGGCCAAACTCCCTCCCTCCCTCCCTCTGAAGCCAGGAGCTCCAGGACTGAAAATCGGGTTTAAAATGTTAAAAATTGTTGGAATCGTCCAGAAAATCCGAGCGGTTCCTCCCTCGGAATCTCCTCTTTCCCCGCCTCCACATGGAACTACCTCAGCCCAATAAAGTTAATTTTTTTTTCCCCCCCGAATTTTCCGTCTTTTCAACCCAATGGGAATCCCTGGGAATTGCGGGGAGGGAGGAGGAGGAGGAAGGAAAATTTTCCGGCTGCTTCCAAGCACCCCAAACAAAGCGCCCGATCCCTTTTCCCGCATCCCCAGCCCCGCCCGGCTTCCCAAAAACGCTTCCCCCTTGGAATTCTCCCCTCATTTGGATGAGCGCAGAAAATCCTCCTGGAAATCCCGGAAATCCCGGGAAATTAATCCCTGGAGCTGCCGCACAAACCGGGACCCGCTCGGGGGTGCGGATAGAGAGAATTTTTGATTTATCCTGAATTTATGCGCCTCAAACCCCCCCCAAAAAAACGAAGCGTCAAATGTGGCTCCCCCGAGACCAGCCCTAAAAAAAAAGGGATTTTCCACAGAATAAATCAGAATTTCCCAGGTTTTACCTCCAGGGAGGGAGGAAGAGCGGCCCCGGTGCAGCTCTGACCTTTTTACCTCGAAACGCCTCTGGGATTTCTAAACAAGTCAAGAGAGGCGCTGCCGGGAGGAGCTTTTGTTCGGCCTTGGGCAAATTTGCAAATCTGCTCGGCGGGGGCGAGGGGTGAGGGATGAGGGATGAGGGATGAGGGATGAGGGATGAGGGATGAGGGAAGTACCTGCGGCAGGGCTGCACCGCTCTGCCCCGCAGATAAAATCTTTCCCCGCTCTAATAAACTCCTTTCTCTCCTAAAAATAAAAGGTTTTTAGAGTGCCCAATTAGCTCCGAGATAAGAGGGAGAGGGGAGGAAAAAAATAGAGGGGAAAAGGTGAAAAGGGGATTTTCTTTCCAGTCGCGATTTGTGAAAGGTCAGGAGGTAAACACTGAAACAAAGCCTTACCCTAAAAAACAAAAGGGTCAGGAACCTCGTGGGTTCTCACAGATTTGGGGCCTGGAGCATCCCTGGGAGTGGGACCGGGATAGGAGCGGGATAGGAGCGGGATAGGAGCGGGACAGGAGCGGGATTTGCGGGATTTCCTCCCAAGAAAAGATTTTAGAGAGCCCAATTAGCTCCGAGATAAGAGGGGGGGAAATAGAAGGGAAAAGGTGAAAAGGGGATTTTCTTCCAGTCGCGATTTGCAAAAGGTCAGGAGAAAAACACCAAAACAAACCCAAAACCCCTCGCACAGACACCCCTGTGCAGGAACCGGCTAGGCCCGGGTTAGGCCCGGGTTAGGCCGGGGTCAGGCCCGGTTCCAGGTGAGGAGGGCGGCAAGGCCGGGATGAGGAGCAGCGCACGCTGAGTCGGGCACTACAAAGGCTCCAAAATCTCATTTAAAACTCAAAGGGAGCCTCCGGAAGATCCCCCGGAGTGACATGAGGGGCTCGGCTGTGACATGAGGGGCTCCGATGTGACATGAGGGGCTCGGCTGTGACAGGAGGGGCTCGGATGTGACAGGAGGGGCTCCGATGTGACATGAGGGGCTCGGCTGTGACATGAGGGGCTCCGATGTGACATGAGGGGCTCGGATGTGACAGGAGGGGCTCCGATGTGACAGGAGGGGCTCCGATGTGACATGAGGGGCTCCGATGTGACATGAGGGGCTCGGCTGTGACAGGAGGGGCTCAGCTGCCACCGCGTCCTTGGCACGGAACCGCCCGGGCCCGCCCCAGGCCCGGTCCGGGCCCGAGCTCCCCTCAGAGCGAGCAGCGCTCCCAGCTCAGCCCTTTTTCATCCCGAGTTTCTCTCACGGTCCCAGCCCATCCCTTTTTCCTCACCTCGAGTTTCTCTCATCATCCCAGCTCATCCCTTTTGGAATTTCTCTCACAACCCCAGTTTATCCCTTCTTTGGTTTCTCTCACAACCCCAGTTTATCCCCTTTTTCCCCCAGGAATTTCTCCAACAGCGAGCAGCTCTTCTGGTTCAGCCCTGTTTTCCCTATCCTGGAGTTTCTCTAAAAGCACTTCCACCTCATCCCGTTTTTCCTCACTGAATTTCTCCATCCACCCCAGCTCATCCCTTTTTCTCCCCCGAGTTCCTGACGCTCCCTTTTGTCCCGGTAGCCCCAAACCAGAACCCGGGAGAAGCTGAGGGACACCCGAGCCCTCTCCAGAGCCCATGGAGAGCGGGATCCGGGATTGTGGGATCCGGGGTTACAAGAGCCGGGATTTCGGGATGCAGGGTTGAAGGATCTGGGATTTTGGCATCCAGGATTGTGGGATCTGGGATTATGTGATTGTGGGATGTGGGATTGTGGGATCCGGGATTTTGGCATCCAGTATTGTGGCATCTAGGATTACGGGATTTTGGGATCCAGGATTTCGGGACCCGCACAGGTGCATCCGTGTGGGGCAGGAATGGGTGGGAAGATGAGACGCGGCCTCATTGCCGTGGGTGGGTTTTGTCACAAATCTCACATTCACACACAGGCATTGGTTTTATAGAAAGGATAGACAACAATTTATATTCCATGTAATCCATATATCCCATATATCCCATAGAATTCCATGTAACCCATATATCCCATATATGGAATATATTCCATATATCCCATATAATCCACATATTCTATATAATCCATATACTCCATATACTCCAGATATTCCCTATATCCCATATATCCCATATAATCAATCTATTCCATATATCCCACTCCTTTCATATAATCCATACATTCCATATATACCCCATATATACCCCGTAAATATCCCATATACACATGTATATTTTTATATACATATAAAATAATATATTTCACACATTCCATGTATTCCATATATACTCCATATATCCCATATATCCCATACATTCCATATAATCCATATATTCCATATATTCCCCATATATATCCCATATATACCTCATATATTCCACACATTCCATGTATCACATATATACCCCAAATATTCCGTCTATCCCATACATTCCATATAATCCATATATTCCATATATACCCTATATATCCCATATATACCTCATATATTCCACACATTCCATGTATTCCATACATACCCCATATATCCCATATATCCTATACATTCCATATAATCCATATATCCCATATATAGCCCTATATTCCACACACTCCATATATTCCATATATACCCCATATATTCCGTATATCCATACATTCCATATAATCCATGTATCCCATATATACCCCACATATACCCTATGTATTCCATACATTCCACTCACCGAGGGGACATTGAGGGGACACTGAGGGACACCCAGGGACACCCAGGGACACTGAAGGGACACCCAGAGGACACGGAAGGGACACCCAGAGGACACCCAGGGGACACCGAGGGGACACCGAGGGGACTCCCAGGGGACACGGAGGGGACACCGAGGGGACACTGAGGGGACACCCAGGGACACCCAGGGACACGGAGGGGACACTGAAGGGACACCCAGGGGACACGGAGGGGACACTGAGGGGACACCCAAGGGACACCGAGGGGACTCCCAGGGGACACTCAGGGGACACCCAGGGGACACGGAGGGGACACGGAGGGGACACTGAGGGGACACCCAGGGACACCCAGGGACACCCAGGGGACACGGAAGGGACACCCAGAGGACACCCATGGGACACCGAGGGGACACGGAGGGGACACCGAGGGGACACTGAGGGGACACCCAGGGACACCCAGGGACACGGAGGGGACACTGAAGGGACACCCAAGGGACACCGAGGGGACACCGAGGGGACACCCAGGGACACCCAGGGGATACTGAAGGGACACCCAGAGGACACCCAAGGGACACCGAGGGGACACCGAGGGGACACCGAGGGGACTCCCAGGGGACACTCAGGGGACACCCAGGGGACACGGAGGGGACACGGAGGGGACACCGAGGGGACACTGAGGGACACCCAGGGACACCCAGGGACACGGAGGGGACACTGAAGGGACACCCAAGGGACACCGAGGGGACACCGAGGGGACACCCAGGGACACCCAGGGGACACTGAAGGGACACCCAGGGACACCCAGGGGACACGGAGGGGACACTGAGGGGACACCGAGGGGACACCGAGGGGACACAGAAGGGACACCCAGAGGACACTGAGGGACACCCAGGGGACACGGAGGGGACACCCAGGGGACACCCAGGGGACAGCGTTTGTTCGTTCGCACCTCTGGAACTCGCCCAGAGGATGTTCGGGTAAAAATTAAAGTAAAATAAAATAAAATAAAATAAAATAAAATAAAATAAAATAAAATAAAATAAAATAAAATAAAATAAAATAAAATAAAATAATAAAGTAAAATAAAATAAAATAAATAAAATAAATAAAATAAAATAAAATAAAATAAAATAAAATAAAGTAAAATAAAATAAAATAAAATAAAATAATAAATAAGGATGAGGATGAGGATAAGGATAAGGATAAGGATAATAATAATATAAGAATAAGAATAAAGATAAGAATAAAAATAAAGGTAAGAATAAGAATAGAAACAAAAATCAGAATAAAAATAATAAGAAGAATAAAGATAAGAAGAAGAATAAAAATGAACTATTAGAAGAATAAAAATGAATTATTAGAATAATAAAAATAAATAAAATAAAAATAAAAATAAAAATAAAAATAAAAATAAAAATACCAAAATAAAATAAAATAAATAAAAATAAAAATAAAAATCCCTCAGAAATCTCTCCTGGCTTTCAACTCCTCTTTGGGGGCTGCTTTGACCCTCTTGGTGTGCAGGTGTGAAGCTCCCGGGGTCCCTTTTTGGGGACAAATTCTCCCTTTCAGGGACCCCGGGCCGGCCCTGAATCCTTTGAAGTGCTGAGGAAGAGGAGGAGGAGGAGAGGCCGAAGGAGCTTTTGGGTTCCCCCAAACTCCTGTCTCACCCCAAAAAGGGTCAGGGGTCACCCTTTGGGTTTTGGGGTGAGGGGAAACATCCCCAGCCAGGGATTGGGAGCTGGAGCAGGGATTGGATCCATCCCGGGACACCCCAAATCCGGGAATCCAGCGGGAATTCCATGGAAAACGGGACCTGAGCGGGGAAATCCCGGGAAAACTGGGCAGGGGTGAGGGTGGAGACCCCAGATCCCACATTTTTATAGAATTTGTTATCATTTACATAAATTTGAAATAGAATTCTAAACGTATTTTATAGAATTTGTTATCATTTACATGAATTTGAAATAGAATTCTAAACGTATTTTATAGGATTTGTTATCATTTACATGAATTTTTATATCATTTTAAACGCTTTTTATATAATCTTAAATGTGTTTTAATAAATTTTTATCATTTTCGTGCTTTTTATATCATTTAAAACGTATTTTATACAATTTTAAACATGTTTTTATATAACTTTTATATATTTTAAAATAATTTTAAATATAACTTTAACATGATTTTTAGTATTACTTTAATATGATTTTTACTATAAATTTAATATGATTTTACTATAACCTTAATATAATTTAATATGATTAATTATATTATTAATAATTAATTATTAATATAACTATATACTTAATTTAATATAATTTGATGTATTTTACCATATTATGATTTTTACTCTAACTTTTTACTTTATTATGATTTTTACTATAACTTTAATATGATTTTACTATAACCTTAATATAATTTAATATTATTAATTATATTATTAATAATTAATTATTAATATAACTAACTATATATAATTTCATTTGATTTTTGCCATATTATGATTTTTACTATAACTTTTTACTTTATTATGATTTTACTATAACTTTAATATGATTTTACTGTAACTTTAATATAATTTGATATAATTATATTATTAATATTAATTATTAACATAACTAACTATATATTTAATTTAATATAATTCAATGTAATTTTACCATATTATGATTTTTACTATAACTTTTTACTTTATTATGATTTTTACTCTAACTTTAACATATATTTTAATCTATTAAAATATAATTTATATTAAAATGAGCAGAGAACAAGGGATTCCAACTCAAAATGAAGGAAATTATGTCAAGGGATGGGATTTAGGAACCAGCGACAGCAAAAAAACATTTCCTGAGAGGTTTTTATCAGAGGAAAGAACCGAAATTTGACGGAAATTGGAAATATCGTTGCAAAATTCCCCAAAATCAAATCAGAACCACGAGAAAAAAACCCAAAATTGCTCAAAATGAGGCCAAAAATTGGGCGGAGAAGCAGAAACGTCACCCGGGAGGGGCTCGGGGAGGAAAATTTTCCCTCCTGGAAAAAAAAAATTAAATTCCAGAAATTTTGGGATCGGGAGCTTCTCCCTGAGAGCCGAAAATTCCCAGGAAAAGCAGGATTTGTCCCAAAAAAAGATTCGGGAGTCTCCAGGGAATTCCCACCTTTGGGACAATTTTGGGGCCGGGAATTTCTGGCAGAATTCCCAAAAAATCCCAAAAAAATCCCCAAAAATCGAGGCGCGAACTTTTGAGGGAAAACTCGGAAGTTTTGGTCTCAGGGGATTAAAAACAAAAAAACAAAAAAAAATTTTAAAAAATAAAAAAGGTTGGGAATCTCCCGGGATTCTCCCAGTTTTTCCTCTGGAGTGAATCCAAGGAAATTTCGGGAATTTTATTTTGGGAAAATCTCACCTCGCTCTGCCTTTATTTATTTTCTCTCTTTTTTTTTCACCAATTTCACCCGAAAAATTTGGTTTTTCAGCAGCTCCTCGGAGTCCCCTGTGGGGTTTTTTGTCCAGATTTTCCAAAATTTTTAATTGGGAAAAGCAGGAAAAGCAGGAGGACAGCGAGGAGCGGCTTTTTCCAGAGAAAAAAAATAAAATTTTAATCTCAAATCGAGAGGTTGGCACCCAAAAAAGGGGAAAAAAAGGCAAAAATTGCTGCAAAAATCCATCCCTGCCCTCGCCACTTTCATTAAAAATTCAGAATTCCCATTTCTTGCCAGGCTGGAAAATCAGCCCCACCCAAAAATCGCATTTCCTAAGGAATTCCTGTATGAAAAAATCCTGAAAAATTATAAATTATATAAATAAACAGAAATAAATCGCTTTAAACCTTGGTTTTATTTCGCCCCGCCTCGAAAAATGAGGAGAAAATTCAATTTTTTGGCTGTTATTGCCCCGAGTCTCACCTGCCACACCTGAAAATCTTGGAATTCCCGGCGGGATTTGGATTTTCACCTTTTTCGCCCCAATTTGGGTCTCAAATTTAATTTACCGCGGACTTTATTGAGGGCGAGGATGGGAGGGGAAAAAAAAGTTTTAAAATGAGTTTTTAATTACGTTTGGATGGCAGAAAATTCCCATTTAAACCCCGCGGAAAGGAAAAGCCGCTCCCAGCAGCCGCGGGGGTTTAAAACTCCCCAAATTCCAGGGAAATGTGAATTTTTTGGGGGGATAAAATGGATTTGGGGCGATGCTGGTGGAGCTGGGACACCCCGGACTTCCCTTCCTGCAGATCCCGGCCTGAAAAAATGGGAAAAATGGGGAAAAAGATGGAAAAATGGGGAAAAAATTGGGAAAAATGGGGAAAAAGTTGGGGAAAAATGGGGAAAAAATTGAATTTTCCCCTTGAGCATCACCGCCTTCAGCGGTTTTCCAAAGGATAAATCATTCCCTGGTGGAAAAATTCAGGTTTTCCCCCTCCCATTTTTATTTTTTAAAAATTATTTTTCCCCCAACTACTCCCTTCTTTAAGGTTTTATCCCTTCTGGAAAAGCGGAACTAGATAATAATAATAATAGTAATAGTAATAATAATAATTATAATAATAACAATAATAATAATTTTATATTTTCCACGCTTTTTATATCATTTAAAACATATTTTATATATGTTTTAATAAATAAATGTACTACTATTACTTATTATTATTATTATTATTATTATTATTATTATTTAAAAATCCACCAAAAACTCCATTAAAATTTGATTTCCGCACATTCAATTTCCCCCCAATTATTCCCCAATGCAATTTCCCCTCCCGGGTTATTTTCGGGGGGGATTTTTCGGCAGGAAAAGCGAATTTTGGGGCCGAATTTTGGCTTTTCCCTCCGTCCAGGGGCTCCTTCTCCCGGGTTTTGGTGGATTCGGTAGGAATGGGAGCAGCCCCGTGATGGATGGAATTTATTTTATTTTACTTTATTTTATTTTATTTTATTTTATTTTATTTTATTTTATTTTATTTTATTTTATTTTATTTTATTTTATTTTATTTTATTTTATTTTAATTTAATTTAATTTAATTTAATTTAATTTAATTTAATTTAATTTAATTTATTTTTTATTTAATTTCATTATTTTATTTTATTTCACTTCATTTCATGTTTTTATTTTATTTTACTTTATTTTATTTTAGTCTATTTTATTTTATTATATTTTTATGTGTTGTTATTTTATTTTGTGTTACTTTAATTTATTAATCTATTTTATTTTCTTCATTTCATTTTTATTTTACGTTATTTTTATTTTGTTATTTTATTTTACGTTCTAAATTTAATTTCATTTTCTTTTACGTCACATTTTATTTTTGAACTGACATTACATTAAATGTAATGTTCACTTTACATCTTGCTTTACTTTACGTTATATTTTACCCTTTCATTTTCATCTTGTATTTGATTTTATTTTCTAAATTAATATTTTATTATATATTTTATTATATATTTTATGTTATTTTTATATTTCTTTTTCCCTTTTTCCTTTTTCCTTTTCCCTTTTCTTTTTCCTTTCCCTTTTCCTTTTCCCTTTTCCCTTTTCCTTTTCTTCATTTTCCTATTTTCCCTTTCCCTTTATTTTTCCTTCCCTCAAATTTCACACCCAGATCTGTGCAAACCCCTCCGATTTTCTCATTTTTCCCCTAAAATGCGGATTTTGGGACAGATTTTGGGAGCAGCAATGGGAGGAGAATTCCCTGCCAGAAAATTTTTCCAGGGAAGTTTTTCCTCTTCTCCAGGAACGGGAATCCCGCAATTCCCAATCTGAGTTTTAAACTTCTTTTTTCCTCATTTATTTCATTATTTTTCAGTTTTTTTTTTTCATTCATTTATTTATTTTTAAATTTATTTGTTCGTTTTCCCCTCTCCTGCCCCGCCGAGCTCGTTTTGCACAAGATCAGAGAAATTCCTTCCCGATTTCCGCCAGCTGGGCCAAAAATCCTGCAGAAAAAAATGAGATTTTTTTTCTTCTTCTTTCTGCTTTCCTGCGGCATTCCTGAATAATTCTGCTTTTTGTAAATCCTTTCCTGTGATGTGGCCACTTCAGAGGGCCGGGGAGGGGAGGAACATTCCGAGGACATTTCCTCATCCGCAACATCAAAAAAAAATCGGAATTTTTGCTGTCTGTGCCACCAGGCAGCCAGAGAAACTTCTCCCGCTGTTAGTGCAAAAAAAATTTATTTTAATAATAAAAAAATAAATAAAATAACAGCGGCCAGCGAGATAAAAATTCTCCTTGATCTGCGGAGAGGGAGGAATCCACCAGTGGCAGATCAAAGGCAGCAAAAAAACCCCAAACCACTCAAATTTTGGAGTGAATTCTTTTCTTCTCCTCTTCTCCACCCTCAAATTTTCATCACCTTCTCCGGGGCCAAAAAACCACACAAAAAATAGAATTTCCCGTTTAGCCATGACCTTTTTTGTGTGTGTGGGGAAAAAAAAATTAAAATGTATTTAAGATATATTAAAAATATATTAAAAATAAAAATAACAATAACAGTAAAATATATTAAAAATATATTAAAAAATATTAAAATGTATTTAAAATAAAAATTTTAAAATAAAAATTAAAACTATATTAAGATATATTTAAAATATTAAAAATATTAAAATATATATTAAAATAAAATTAAAATATATTAAAATATATTAGAAATAAAAATAGCAGTAACAATAAAATGTATTAAAAATGTATTAAAATATACTTAAAATAAAAATTAAAAATAAAAAATAAAATTATATTAAAATATGTTTTAAATATTAAAAAATATAAAAATATATATTAAAATATATTAAAAATAAAAATAAAAATAAAAATAAAATAAAAATGAAAACTATATTGAAAATATATTTTAAATATTAAAAATATATATATATAAATATATTTAAAATATATATTAAAAATAAAATAAAAATTAAAAATATATTAAAATATATTAAAAATAAAAATAAAATTAAAACTATATTGAAAATATATTTGAAATATTAATATATATATATAAAAATATATTTAAAATATATATTAAAAATAAAATAAAAATTTAAAAATATATTAAAATATATTAAAAAATAAAAATAAAATTAAAACTATATTGAAAATATATTTTATATATTAAAAAATATATAAATATATTTAATATATATATTTAAAATAAAATTTTAAAAAATTAAAAATAAAAAATAAACATAAAACCATAAAATAAAAAAATTAAAAAAAAAAATTGGGATTTTTTTCCCGTCCCATTCTCTCGCAGGCCCCACATCTCCGGGCTCTTTCTCGGATTTTGCACTCCGAGGCTCGCACAACTCCTCTCTTTTCGGGCCCCAGAGGTTATCGCGGTGTCAATGGTTGTGAGAAGGAGCAGATAAGGTTCAAACCTTCAAACCGCGCTCCCGGCCCCGTCCTCGCCGCTTTAATCCCGGGTTCACCCGGGCTTAGGTGAGCCGAGCTGCGCTCCTAACCGCCCGCAGATAAACCCGGGTTTATCTCGGGTCGAGAGCGCCGGGATCGCCTCTTATTCGCTTTTAATTTTGGTTAAAGAGCGATAAGAAGCGGATTGGTTTTATTTTTACTAAAAAAAAAGAGGTTTTAAAAGTGAATTTGGGGGTTGGAAATGGCAAGGGCGGTGCTGGGGGTTTTCCAGCGAGGGAATTGAGGTGAAATCCGTGAATTTTCAGCACTGGGGGGAAAAATGAGATTAAAACCCGAGGATTTGTGGGGTTTAGGAGTTTTAGATAATGACAATTGTCAGGATTTCTGTCTGGGAAGGAAACGCCTCAGCCCAGATTTCCTGTCCAGAACAGGTGAACGACAGCTAAAAAATCCCAAAAATGTTCTCAGGTGAGGCAGGGAGAGAAAGCGGCTCCCAAAAACTGCAGGGGAGGGGCTGGGTTTGGAAAAAACACAAAAAATAAAATTTTATTTCTTATTGAAGTGTTGGAAGGGCCATGGAAGGTTCTGGAAAGCTCGGGGGGGACTGGAGGGGTTTTTCCAACTGTTTTTTGGGCTGGCAGGGTCAGGGAACCTGCGGGAATTGGTCCAGAAAGGTTTTTTGGGTTCAAATGGAGATAATTTGGATGGATTTGGCTCCCGGGCAGGACTCGTTGTGTTCAAGGGGGGATTTTGGAGCGGCGTCCGCTCTGCCCGGGCTGGTTTCACTTCCCAAATCCTGGAATTGCGGTGTGGAGAGGGAGCAGAGCCCGGGAGGTGACAGAGATCCCGGTTCTGGTCAGGTGGAATGATCAGAATGGCCCAAAAATGCCTTTCCTGAGGAATTCCGGGATTCCAGGGGGGAAAAATCCTGTCCAGCTCCTCCTGGGCCATCGGGATTTCACTGACCAGAGAAGGTCTGGCCTGAGGAATGACCCTCAGGACTTTACTGACCAGAGAAGATCAGAAACCTCCCCCAAAAACCTCTTTCCTCAGGAATTCTTGTATTCCAGGGGGGGAAAAATCCTGTCCAGCTCCCCCTGGACAAGGGAATGACCCTCTGGATTGCACTGACCAGAGGAGGTCTGGCTTGAGGAGTGACCCTCAGGATTTTACTGACCAGAGGAGAAGATCATAAACCTCAAAAAAAACCCTCTTTCCTGAGGAATTCCCATATTCCAAGGGGGAAAAAATCCTGTCCAGCTCTGTCCAGAGAAGGCCTGGCCAGAGGAATGACCCTCAGGATTTCACTGACCAGAGGAAAAGATCAGAACCTCCCAAAAACCACCTTCCCTAAGGAATTCCTGTATTCCAGGGGGAAAAAATCCTGTCCAGTTCTGTCTGGAGAAGATCTGGCCTGAGGAATGACCCTCTGGATTTCACTGACCAAAGGAAAAGATCAGAAACCTCCAAAAAAACCCTTTCCTGAGGAATTCCGGGATTCCAGGGGAGAAGAATCCTACCCAGCTCTGTCTGGACAAGGGAATGACCCTCGGGATTGCACTGAGCAGAGGTCTGGCCTGAGGAGTGACCCTCAGGATTTCACTGCCCAGATGAGGTCTGGCCTGAGGAGTGACCCTCAGGATTTCACTGACCAGATGAGGTCTGTCCAGAGGAATGACCCTCTGGATTTCACTGACCAGAGGTCTGGCCTGAGGAGTGACCCTCTGAATTTCACTGACCAGATGAGGTCTGTCCAGAGGAATGACCCTCTGGATTTCACTGACCAGAGGTCTGGCCTGAGGAGTGACCCTCTGAATTTCACTGCCCAGACGAGATCTGTCCAGAGGAATGACTCCCAGGATTTCACCGAGCAGAGGTCTGGACCCTCAGGATTTCCCTGAGCAGATCCCAGCTGCCTCCAAAGCGTTTCTGGACCAGCCGTCCCTACAAACCCACCCCAGGAGGGAGCAGAGAGTTCAGACCACCCAGACTCCGGGCGTGCCCCTCCTTTGGTTGCCTCAGGGAGCGGGACCGGAGCCGCCTCCGAGCCGGGGGAGCGAGCCCGACCCCCACCCACCGTGTCCCCATCCCGGCAGAGGTGCAGGAGCTGCTGCCCAGACCAGCCCCATCAAACCCAGGTATTAAATCACGATTTTAGTGAGTGTATCATGATTTCCACGATTTCTTACAAACCGCAAACCTGCGGCTTCCCCTGCCCGCCCTGAAACCCTGGCAGAGCCGCTGCCTGCAACAAATCCTCTTCTCTTTCTGCCCGCTCAGCCTCATCAATCTCTGTCCCCAAAAATTCCCCCCCTCCTCCTGGAGGGGATTTTTTTATCTCTGGCATTTGTGTTCTCCCCGCCCCCTCGCGCAGGTGGGGAGAAAAAGCCAAATAAACATTATCAAACGAGCCCATCAAATATTTAATGTAGAGGCTTCGGAGCGCTCGGGGACTGTTTAGATATCGAATGTTCCCCTGCCAGCTCGCTGAGTAATGGCCACGGCCCCCCGGCCACCTTTGGCCAGCGCTGCCCTTTTCCCTCGGCTCGTCCCGGGGCAGGGATCGCTCCCCCGATGGCAGAGCTCGGCCTGGAGCCGCTCCAGCCGGAGCGGGGATTGTTTACCGGAGCTCTCCACCTGGTTTGTGTCGGCGCTCGGGGCCATCCATCACCGCCCGCGGGCCCCGGGTGTCCGCAGGGGCAGCTCCCGATAAGGGCCCGGCTGCGCCCGGCTCCGAGGGCCGCAGCTGCCCGGGGCTGACAGCGCTCCGTGCCACAGGGTCAAGTGGTTCTTGTGTTCCAGGCAGCGAGAGATAGCCGATAGCTGGGGATTTTTTTTCCTTTTCCCCACTTCTTTTTTTTTTTTTTTCCTATTTTATTCTCCTTTCCCCCCCTTTTTTCCCCCTTCCCCTCTTTTTCCCCCTTTTCCCCCTTCTTTTTCCCCTTATTTTTTCCCTTTCCCCCCTTTTCTTCTTTTTAAATTTTTTTCCCATTTTTTCCTTTCCCCCCTTTTTTTTCCCATTTTCCCCCATTTTTCCCCCCTCCCCTGGGGGCAGCCAGGGCACCTTGGGCTGCAGCTGCCCGGGGCTGACAGCCCTCGGTGCCACAGGGTCAAGTGGTTCTTGTGTTCCAGGCAGCGAGAGATAGCCAAGAGCCGGGGATTTTTCCCTTCTTTTCTCCTTTTTCTTTTTTTTTTTTTTTCCCATTTCCCCTTCCGTTTTTCTCCATTTTCCCTTCCCCTCCCCATTTTTCCTCCTTTTCCCCTCTTTCCCCCACTTTTTCTTCCTTTTACCCTCTTTTCCCCCCTTTTCATCCTTTTTCCTTTTTTTCCCCTTTATTCCCTTTTCTCCCTTTTATTTCCCCCCTTTTCCCCCTTTCCTCCCCCCTTTTCCCTCCTTTTCCCTTCCCTCCTTTTCTTCATTTTCTTTCCTCTTTATTCCCTTCCACCCTTTCCCCCCTTTCCCCTCTATTTTTTCTTTTCCCCCCCTTTCCCCTCTTTTTTTCCTTTTCGTTCCCCTTTTTTCCCCCTCTTTTCTTTCCCCCCTTTTTCTACTTTTTCCCCTTTTCCCCTTTTATTATTTTCCCCCACCCACCCTGGCAAAAACGTTGGTGAGAATGGAAAGAAATTGTGCCTCAACTCTGATTTTAACCCCTTTTACTTATTCCAGGCTTTCCAAAGTTGGGTAAACCCAGCTCGACCTTGAATATGGAATTTTAAAGCGATTGTTGTCAGGGGAAAAAAAATAAAAAAGTAAAACTCAGCATCCACTTCTGATAACCCAGGAGAGTAGGGAGAGGGAAAGGAAATATTCACACCCAGAGGTTTGGGAAGTTTACAAACCCTCAGGCTGAAAGGCTTTAAACTCCCCTTTAACTAATGGGGGTCAGGGAAGGAGTTTCTTTGTGGGGTAAATGACCTGATAATTGGATTTGCACAGGGGTTTTTTCCACCTTCCAGCCCAGCAGCTGGTGCTGCCTCTCCTGGGCAGAGTCTCAAAGCAGGAGAAAAGAGAATTTGATGCAATTCCAGTTTTAGGATGTTACAAATGCTGGGGTTTTACCCCATTTCCTCTTTTCTGCGCTCTGTCATGAGATCTTAGAGGGATGGAGGTGGAAAAGCTCAATTAAAGGGTTTTTCTGTAGGATTTTGCTGAATTTGCAGCCAGGCCAGCCTTTAGATCCATTTATTTTGAATTATTTGGAGTTCACTGCTGTGGGACAGCAGCAGCACCTGGACAAGGTGATGCACAATTATCCCAAACCTGCACATGGAATATTCTGGAAAGACTGGGATATTTTTCCAACAATACAAATCATCCGCAAACACCTTGAGGACTCAGCCCTCTGCTGTCTCTTCCCTCTCTGACCCCGTTTTTAATCCAGGAAATTCTCCTTTCCCTCAGGAAAAACAAAATCCCACAGGAAGGACGAGGCTGCTGAGGCCTGGGCCCTGCTGAGGCCTGGGCCCCACTGAGGCCTGGGCCGGGCGCTTTTAAAACGTTTTGTTTTCATCCCACATCACTTCTGTCATCAAATCGATTTCCCCTTTTCTCCACAAGTGCTCTTGGCTGCTGGAGGAGCTCTGAAAGCTCTGAGGAATTCATTTATTTTGTCATTTTGTGGCGTTTTCCAGGGTGAAAAACAGTGAATCCACAGAGCAGGCCGCAGTGTTTGTTTACATTGGGGAAAAAGCAGCGGTGACAAAAAGGGACATTTTTACCCCAAAAACAGCCTCAAAAAGATGAATTTTATGGTTTTGAGCAGCTGCTGGGTCATTTCACAAGGCTCTGAGCAGTTGGATGAAGAGGCAGGGAAGGATTTGGGGTTGGGAAGGAGAAAGGAGGGATCAGGGAAGAATTCCTGGTGTGAGGAAAAAAATCCAAATTATCTGGTGGATGTGGTTGTGGGGATTTCTGCAGGGAAATCCTTATCACTGTCATATGGGGTCATGAATGCCTGGAATTTTGGGATTTCTGCAGGAAAATCCTTATCACTGTCATGTATGGGGTCATGAATGCCTGGAATTTTGGGATTTCTGCAGGAAAATCATTGTCACTGTCACATATGGGGTCATGAATGCCTGGAATTTTGGGATTTCTGCAGGGAAATCCTTGTCACTGTCATAAATTGGGCTGGAAATGTCTGAAATTTTGGGACTTCTGCAGGAAAATCCTTATCACTGTCACAGGTGGGGCTGGGAATGTCTGGAATTCCAAATTTCTGCAAGGAAAACCTGGGAACCACAGCAGCAGCACCTTGTCCTCGCATGGCTCCAGAATCCCAAACCCTAAAAATCAGAGTTTTGTGGAGGTTAAATCTCATCCCTATTTCTACCCCGAGCTCATTTCTCTGAGTAAACAACACAATTTCAAAGACTGAAAGGAACTCGTTCAGCCCTGGGGCTGTTCCATCCACCTGCTGCTCTATTTTTAGTGCCAACCACTTCTGAGAGAGAATTAAAGAGGGAAAAGCAACAGGGCTTGGGGTTAGGATTTAAATCGTTGCCTGTCCCTGGAATAACTGGAAGCTTTTTACCTAAGGACAAGCAGCCAGAGCAAATGGAACAGCAGATTTCACCTGGGGGACTCATCTCTGCTATCTTTAGAAGCTTTAAATGAGGTTTTTATCCAGTCCAGCCAGGCAGGCTCCGGGTAGAGCACAGCTGAGCTGAACTTTGGCTCAGCAGGACTCGGCTGATCCTTAAAAGTGCGTTTTTCCCTGGAGTTGTTATTAAAAAAATCCATAAAAGCCCAGCTCAGAGAGCTCACCTGTGGCAGTGTTAATTTCGCTCCCCATGTGGATGCACCAATCTGTCGAAATTCATATTTTAAAAGTTGCTCCAAGGCTTTAAACATTTTCTTATCATTTCCTGGTGCAGTTTTGGGTGGAAAAGGAGTTTGTTTTTTAATTTTCCTTTAGAATTCTGTTGTTTTCCACCACCAGATCTTTTGCAGGAGCAGCACCTCCCAGAAAAGGCTTCAGAGGTTGGGTGAAGGTCTCTAAAACTTTTGGTGGAAAATAAGATTTTTTTTTCAGAGTTCTGACGGTTTGGGTGGAAAACGAGATTTTTTTTTCAGAATTCTGACGGTTTAGGTGAAAAATGAGGTTTTTTCAGAATTCTGTTGGTTTCCCTTCCACCACCAAATCTTTTTGCTGGAGCAGCATCTCCCAGAAATGGTTTTGGGAGTTGGGTGAGCTCCTCTGACACCTCAGCTTGCTGACAGCACCGAGGATTTGGGGTTTGGGCACCTGATTCTCCAGACACGAGGCAGATAAAAGCCGAGGATTTGGGGTTTGAGCACCTGAGGCAGATAAACGGCAGCAGCTCCTCCTATCGAGCACGGCGGCATCCCCAGATAATCTGTCACCACTTGTGGTGTGCCCAGCCTGTGAGGAAACACCTCAAAGCCTGGAAAAACACATCCCCCTCTTTCCCTCCTCTTCCCCAAGTTAAAAATCATGGAAATAATTCTCTGGACAAAGCAGAGATGAGATGGTTTCCATTTAGTGCTCCCTGGAAGGATCAGGGTGCACAAAGTTGTGAATTATTCCAGATTTTTGGAGACTGGGGTCGTTCCAAGATCCACCATGGAGTTTCTGATTCCTGGTGGGAATCTTAAATATCAAATGTATTTTGCTGTTCCCCATTTCTCCATTTCTCTGTTCCTATATTCCCATATTTTTATATTCCTCTATTCTATTTCTCTATTTATATTCCTCTATTTCTACATTTTTCCATTTCTATATTCCTATATTTTTATATTCCTCTATTTCTCCATTTCTATTTTCCTGTATTGCTATATTTCTACATTTTTCTATTTTCTCTATTTCTACATTTTTCTATTTCTATCTTCCTTTATTTTTATATTCCTTGATTTCTAGATTTCTACGTTTTTCTATTTCTCTGTTTCTATATTCCTACATTTCTGTGTTTCTCCATTTCTGTATTTCTCCATGTCTCTATTTCTCCATTTCTCCACTTCTCCATTTCTCCACATCTCCATTTCTCCATTTCTCTATTCCCACATTCCCAGTCCCCATCTGCCTGCCCTGCCAGCCTGATTTTCAACCCCTGTTCCATAAATTCCATTTTCACATGATTCAAAGGCATTTTTTCCCCAAACCACAGCACTGCAGCCTCCCCTGAACGAGGCTCAGCCCCTCAGCAGGAACATTTTCCGTGCAGGAACGACATTTTCCATGCAGGAACATTTTCCACGCCTGCAAACATTTGCCAAGCCCCAGAACCCCTTCAACATCTGCCGAGGAGCCAAAAAAATTCCCTGAGCCTCAGCAGATTGGAGGCCTGGGCTATTTTAAAAGCCACATCAAGGTCCTGCTCTGCTCCGTGCATCCTCTGGACACCATCCCGGGGAATTGGGAGCTGGAGCCGGGATTAAAGCGGGGCTGGAGCAGGAAAAATGCTGGGAAAAGCTCCCAGGTGGGGCCTTGGAGCAGTTCCAGGCCCCTTTGTTGAACATCTCGCCCTCCCTGCTCCTGCTTTGAACAGGAATTTTCCCCTCCGTGGTTTACACGAGGTCTGGGCCTGGTTTGGGGCAGTTTTCTCGGCAATGTTGGGAAGCACATTTGAGATTCCAGATTTTCCAGCCCCTGAGGATCTGTGTAAAATCTGCACCTTTAAAACCTCATTTTTAGCTCCTTTTTATCCTGTTTCCTTCCCCCTCCACTCCTTCCTTTTGTCTCTGCTGAGTTCCTGTGTATCCAGAGCTGCTCCATCCATGGGGAAAATCAGATGCCCCCCAAAATTCCACATTTTACCCCATATTCACAGCAGGTTTATCCATCCAGGAGCAAATCCAGAGCCTGTTTTATCCTATTTAGGATCCAGACACTGTTTTAACCTCTTTAGGATCCAGACCCTATTTAGGATCCAGAGCCTGTTTTATCCTATTTAGGATCCAGAGCCTGTTTTGGCCTATTTAGGATCCAGAGCCTTTTTTTTTTCATCAGGAACTGAGTTACAGGACAAGGAGTAACGGGTTAAAACTGAAATAGAGGGGATTTGGATGGGATTTTGGGAAGAAAATCTTCCCTGTGAGGGCGGGGAGGGGCTGGGCTGGAATTCCCAGGAAAGCTGCGGCTGCCCCATCCCTGAGATTGACCAAGGCCAGGTTGGAGCGACCTGGGAGAGTGGGAAGGGTCTGGAGCATAATGGAAGGGACTGGATGAGCTTTGAGGTCCCTTCCAACTTAACCCATTCCATTCCATTCCATTCCATTCCATTCCATTGATCCCATTGATCCCATCCCATCCCATTGACCCCATTGATCCCACTGATCCCATTGATCCCATTGATCCCATTGATCCCATTCCCTTCCCTGAGGATCCAAAGCCCTCAGCAACATTTCTGCACCGCCTCCCTCACCCAGGGACAGAATCCCAGGCCCAGAACCTGATCCCAGGCCTGGCAGGAGCCTGGAGCCGATCCCGGAGCCTTCCCGAGCCCATTGGATTCCAGATTCCCCCAAGGGGACTTCCAGGCTGTCAACAACCCCCGGGCAGGGAAGGGGCACCGGCATTCCCGGGAATCCGAGGAGAGGGAACCCCAGGGAATGCTGGAAATGCTGAGGGAGGCAGTGAAAGGAGGCACAGGGTGAGGCCGGGAAAACGCCTGAGGAGGTGTCAGTGGGTGTCCCTGGAAATTCCCGACCTTCCAAAGGCTCCGAATCCAGGAATTGCAGCCAGGCAATGCCCAGGGAGCTCCACGACCTCAAGCTTTCCAAGGATGGAGTCATTTCCCCTCCCCGAAATGCACAATAGTCCTCAGCAGAGTCATTCCCCTGGAATATTTATTTCATTTTATTTTTCTTTTTGGATTTCTGAACATCTTTCTAAAGTTGTGTGAGAAGGAAAAAAAACAAGGGGGCCAAAAAAAAGGGAGGAAAGAAGAAAAGGAGGAAAGAGAAGAAGGAGGAAAGAAAAAAGGAGGAAAGAAAGAAAGGAAGAGAGAAAGAAAGGAAGAGAGAAAGGAAAAAAGGAAGGAAGGAAGGAAAAGAGAAAGGAAGGAAGGAAGGAAGGAAGGAAGGAAGGAAGGAAGGAAGGAAGGAAGGAAGGAAGGAAGGAAGGAAGGAAGGAAGGAAGGAAGGAAGGAAGGAAGGGAAAAAAGAGGAAAGAGAAAAAGGAGGGAAGAGGAAAAGAAGAAAAAAAGGGGGAAGAAAAAAGGAGGAAAGGAAAAAAGGAGGAAATAAAAAAACGGAGGAAAGAAATAAAGGAAGAAAGAAAAAAGGGGGAAAGAAACAAGAAGGAAAGGGAAAAAGAAGGAAAGACAAAAAGAGGAAAGAAAAATAGGAGGAAAGAATAAAAGGAGGAAAGAGAAAAGGAAGAAACAAATAAAGGAGGAAAGAAATAAAGGAGGAAAAGAAAAAAAGGAGGAAAGAAAAAAGCAGGAGATGTTTCCGAGGTGAAGCTGCCCAGCTGGCGGTTGATTTATGAAGTGCTGAAAAGCATCTTCGGAGCTGTCATTTATCTCGGAGCTCTCAGCCTAAATAAACAAAGAGCCCCCATTCCCTGATTATGTTTCCAGTGGAAACCATTCCAAAGCTTCGGAGTTGGCACTGGAAACCCCCTGCAGATATCCCGGCCCACAGGTGCTCCCTAGTGGATCTTCCAGCCCTTCCCGGGTCCTCATTTCCCCTTTCTGAAAGGGAAATCACATCAAAAATTCCAAAAAACCCAAATCTGAAGGATCAGAACCATCCCTGTCCAGCTGAGGGATTGCAGATCCCCAAAATTTTCATCCTGTTGGAATAAATCAAGAAGGATCTGCCCTCAAGGAGCCTTCCAAATCTTTCCTCACAGCCTCATCCCACCTCTGATCCCAATTTTTCTCTTGGGTCTCAGCATTCCCAAACCCATTCCCAATCTTTGATCCATTTCTGGCCGCCCCAGAATTTGTAAATCCAAAATTCCTCCTATCTCAGAGATAAGGGAGAAAACCAAATCCAAAGGATCAAGACCACTGAGGGATTGCAGATTCCCAAAAATTTCACCCTGTTGGAACAAACTCTGAAGGATCTGCTCTCAAGGAGCCTTCCAAATCTTTCCTCACACCCTCATCCCACCCTGATCCCGATTTTCCTTTGGGTCTGTCAGCATTCCCAAACCCATTCACAACCTTTGATCCATTTCTGGCTGCCCCAGAATTTGTAAATCTGTAAATCCCAAATTCCTCCTATCTCAGAGATAAGGCCCAGATGCAGCATGGGAGCAGGGAGGAGATAAGGCCAGGGAATTCCAGAGGCAGGAGGAAATCTGGATCCTGCTCTGGTGGGAGATATCGGAGCTTTGGGCCTGGTGATTGTTGGGGGTTTTTAAACACAGATCCCAGATCAGATGGGGTTGGACCAGAAGCAATGATTGCATCCCTCAAAAATGGGCTCTTTTACCTCAAAAATGGCTTTTTACCCTCAAAAATATGGGCACTTTTCCTCTCAAAACCAGGCTCTTTCCCCTAAAAAAAGTCTTTTTCCTCAAATCTGGGCATTTCTCCCTCAAAAATAGGTCTTTCTCCTCAAACCCAGGCTCTTTTCCCCTCAAAAATGGCTCCTTTCCTTCAAAAATGGGCTTTTTTTTCCTCCCCAAAATGGCTCTTTTCTCCTCAAAAATGGGCATTTTTCCCTCAAAAGAAGGCTCCTTTCCCCTCAAATCCAGGCTCTTTTCCCTCAAAAATGGGTGCTTTTTCCTCAAAAATGGGCTTTTTTTCCCCTCAAAATTGGCACATTTTCCCTCAAAAATGGCTGTTTCATCTCAAACCTGGGCTTTTTCCCCCTAAGAAATGGGCTCCTTTCCCCTCAAAAAAGGGCTTTTCCCTCAAAACCAGGCCCCTTTCCCCTAAAAATTGGCTCTTTTTCCCTCAAAAATGGGCACTTTTCCCTCAATAATCTCTTTTCCCCCAAACCTGGGCACTTTTTTCCCTCAAAAGAGTTTTCCCCTCAGAAAAGGGCTTTTCCCCTCCAAACCAGGTCCTTTTCCCTCCAAAATGGGCTTTTTTTCCCTCAAAAATGGGCATTTTCCCTCAAAATGGGCTTTTCCCCCTCAAAAATGGGCTTTTTTCCCTCAAACCTGGGTTTTTTCCCTCAAAAATGAGCATTTTTCCCTCAAAAATACGGTTTTTCCCCTCAAAAATGGGCTTTTTTCCTTTCAAAACCAGGCCCTTTCCCCTAAAACTGGGCTCTTTTCCCCTGAAAAATGGGCTCTTTTCCCCTAAAACCAGGCACTTCTTCCTTCAAAAATGGGCCTTTTTTCCCTCAAAAATGGCTCTTTCCCCTCAAAAATGGCTCTTTCCCCTCAAAAATGGGCTTTTTTCCCTCAAAAACGGGTACTTTTCCCTCAAAAATGGGCTCTTTTCCCTCAAAATGGGCACTTTTCCCTCAAAAATGGGCACTTTTCCCTCAATAATGTCTCTTTTTCCCCTGAAGCCTGGGCTCTTTTCCCCTCAAAACCAGGCACTTTTCCCTCAAAACCAGGCACTTTTCCCTCAAAACCAGGCATTTTTCCTCTGAAAAATGGGCCTTTTCCCCTAAAACCAGGCACTTTTTCCCTCAAAAAGGCTCTTTCCCTTCAAAATTGGGCTTTTTCCCCTTCAAAATTGGTTTTTTTTCCCTCAAAATTGGGCTTTTTTCCCTCAAAAATGGGCTCTTTTCTCCTCAAAAATGGGCTCTTTTCTCCTCAATAATGGGCTCTTTTCCCTCAATAATGTCTCTTTTTCCCCTCAAACCTGGGCTCTTTTCCCCTAAAACCAGGCACTTTTTCCCTCAAAAAGGCTTTTTCCCCTCAAAAATTGGCATTTTCCCCTCAAAAATGGCTTTTTACTCTCAGAAATGGGCTTTTTTCCCCTCAAAAATAGGCCTTTCCCCTCAAAAATGGGGGATTTCCCCTCAAAAATTGGCTTTTTTCCCCTCAAAAATTAGTTTTTCCCCTCAGACCAGCCTTTCCCCCTCAGACTCCTCTCTTTGCCCTTTTCCCCCGGGAATTCCAGGCACTCCCGATCCCCGAGATCAAAGCCGGCCGAGCATTCCCGGGAAGCTGAGGCAGGAACTCTGCGGGTTCCCCCATCCCGACCCCCCCGGCACTGGCAGCCGCAGGAATTCCAATTTCTGCCTTTCCTTATTCCCCAAAAATTCCTTATCTCTGATCCCGGGTCCAGCCCGGCCCTGCTGTGGGATATTTTGCATTAATTACATTTTTTCCCCATGAGATGAAAGCTCCCGGCGTCTGTCCCTGAACTTCCTTTCCTTTTGTTCTCGGGAAGCTTAATTTTTTTTTTTTTTTTAATTTTCCACCCCCTTTTCCTAATATTTATTCATGAGGATTTTTTTTTTTTTTTGCCTCGTTTTTCTTTTTTTTTTTTTGCCTTTCAGAATCCTCCGAGCATCTGCTCCTGCTCCGATGGAATTCGCTCGGCTCCAGGGACGGCTTTTCATCTCCAGCAGGGACAGGCAGCTGCTTCCCTGGCTAAAAATGCAGCTCCAAAAACTGGGAATTATCAATTTTATGGAATTCTGAGGGAATTCTGACCTCTCACCTGTGGCTGCTCCAGCCAGGATCCCGTTTTTCCACAACCTGGGCCTGGATTCCTAAAAATCCCAAACCCCTGGATTTGTGTTCCCAGAGTTTATCCCTGGTGCTGCTCCAAAATTCAGCATTTTTGAACTTGCTCTGATGCGTGCGAGCTGAATTTTGATGAGGAAAGTGGAACCAGGCTTTGGTTTTATCAGAGCAACAAAATCCTTATGGATTTTGTTATGGATCATGGAATATTCCAAGCTGGGAGGGAACACCCAGGTATCACCAAACCCCCACTTCTGGCCCTAAAATCCCACACTGGAAACTTCTCCTGGCAGGAAAAATTCAGACAAGAGCAGGAGTTCTGTCGTGATAAAAATTTCACCTTTCATGATGTTGGGGGTTTTTTTTTGAGCCAGAAATTCCCGGGATTTGCCTCTGGGTTGGGGATGTGAGGCTGATTCTGGAACATCTGGCCTGGCGGGCACATCTGGCAGGGGGGAGCCTGGCACCTGCAGATTCATGTGGGGAATAATAATCCCAGAGCAGCCTGAACCCCAGGATCGCTCTGATCCCAGGATTTTGGAGATTTGGGAACACCCCCTCGGCTCAGGATTGGGATTTTTCTAGTGGGGAGAGGCCAAAATTTGGGAATTTGGAGTTAGAAGCCAAAATCTTCCCTGAATTCCCTCACCCTGGGCCTGCTCTCTTTGCTCCCCCAGGGAAGGGGACAGGGCTGCCCCTAAAAAAGGGAATTTGGCCATTTCCAGCCACAAAAAAAGGTGGGAAAAGAGGTTGGAATTGCAGTGGAAACCACATTGATCCTCCCTATGGCCTAAGGGAAAAATCTTTATTTGGGTTTGTCTCCAAATATCCCGAGACTTATTCCCCTTTTCTTTTTCTATTTTCTTTCCTTTTCCTTTCCCTTTTCCTTCTTTTCTTCCTCATTTCCCTTTTCCTTTTAGTTACGATTTTCTCTTTTCTTTTAGTCTTTTCCTTTTTGCTGTAATTTATCTTTTCTCTTTTTCCTTTGGTTCCCTTTCCTTTCCCTTTCCCCTTTTTCCTTTCCCTTTTCCTTTCTTCCTTTTCTCTATATTCCAGCACTGAGATTCTTCAAATGAAACCGAAGGGGGGGGGGGAGATAAATTACAGCAAAAAGGAAAATAATAAAGGAAAAGAGAAATTGTAACTAAAAGGAAAAGGGAACTGAGGAAGAAAAGGAGGGGAAGGGGAAGGGGAAGGGGAAGAGGAAGGGGAAGGAAAAGGAAAAGGAAAAGGAAAAGGAAAAGGAAAAGGAAAAGGAAAAGGAAAAGGAAAAGGAAAAGGAAAAGGAAAAGGAAAAGGAAAAGGAAAAGGAAAAGGAAAAGGAAAAGGAAGGATGGGGGAACATCCCCTGGGGGAATCCCGAGCTGCTCCCACAAGGAAAACGCGCGGGGCTGAGGGAATTTCAGTGCCCTGAGGCTCTCCCTTGCCTGCCAGCTTTTCCAGCTTTTCCAGCTTTTCCAGCTTTTCCAGCTTTTCCATCTGGAATCGTGGCAGGCAGAGGGAGCGATGTTTCACCGGGACCTCAGAGGCAGGAAAAGAGGGAAAATCCGGGAATGGCAGAACCCGGAGCCATCCCAGGGTAAATCACTGCCGGGCCGCCCCCATAAATCAGCCCCTAATTAGGCACCAAGAGAAACCTTTAACATCCTCATTAAAGGGATTCATTAATTAATTCATCCAGAGGCTCGGGGCAGATTGGGGGAGCAGGGGGGGGACTGGGGACAGGGGAAGAGGGGATGGAGATGGAGAGTCCCGATCCCGGCATCCCGTCCTGGGAAAGGGCTGGGATCCCCGGGATTGAGGATGGGATAAAGGAGAAGGGATGGAGAGGGGATGATGGAGCTGGAATTTTCTCTTCCCTTCATCCTCATCTTCTCCTGGGAAGGGCTGGGATCCCCGGGATTGTGGCTGGGATAAAGGAGAAGGGATGGAGAGGGGATGATGGATCTGGAATTTTCTCTTCCCTTCATCCCATCCTGGGAAAGGGCTGAGATCCCTGGGACTGTGGCTGGGATAGGGGAGAAGGATGGAGAGCGAATGATGAATCTGGAATTTTCCCTTCATTCCCATCTTCTGAGAAAAGGCTGAGATCTCTGGGATTGTGGTTGGGATTAGGGAGAAGGGATGGAGAGGGTATGGTGGATCTGGAATTTTCCCTTCCCTTCATCCCATCCTGGGAAAGGCTGAGATCCCCAGGATTGTGGCTGGGATAAGGACAGAAGGGATCGAGTGGGGATGGTGGAACTGGATTTTCTCTTCCCTTCATCTCAAACCTCTCTGGGAAAGGGCTGAGATCCCCGGGATTGTGGCTGGGATAAGGAGAGAAGGGATGGAGAGGGATGGTGGATCTGGAATTTTCTCTTTGCTTCATCCCAAACCTCTCTGGGAAAGGGCTGGGATCCCCAGGATTGAGGATGGGAGAGGGGATGGAGAGGGATGATGAAGCTGGAATTTTCTCTTTCCTTCATCCCAAACCTGTCCTGGGAAGGGCTGAGGTGTTTGGGACTGTGGCTGGGATAAGGCGAGAAGGGATGAGGAGGGATGGTGGAGCTGGAATTTTCCCTTCCCTTCATCCTCATCTTCTGGGAAAGGGCTGAGATCCCTGGGATTGTGGCTGGAGAAAGGATGGAGAGGGGATGATGGATCTCGAATTTTCTCTTTCCTTCATCCCAAACCTCTCTGGGAAAGGGCTGAGCTCTCCTGGCTCATCCTCTCCTGGTGCTCGGGATTGGGGATGGGACCAGGGGGAAAAGGGGCTGGAGAAAGGGATGATGGAGCTGGAAGCTTCTGTTCCCTTCATCCCCATCCTCTCCCGGGAATAAAATAAAATAAAATAAAATAAAATAAAATAAAATAAAATAAAATAAAATAAAATAAAATAAAACAAAACAAAACAAAATAAAATAATTAAAGTAAAATAATTAAAGCAAAATAAATATATTAAAACAATAAAATTTCTCTCCCCCCATTCCCAAATCCTGTGGATTTTAAACCAAATAAATCACCGGGAATGGCTCCTCCATCCACCCTAAAATCTCCCCCCTTCACCTTCCCCATTTCCCTGCCCACATCTGGATCCTGTTCCCGCTGGGGCGATGACAATTCCCAATAAACGCTGCTGGAATTCCTGCCTGATCCCCGCTCCGGGGCCGGAATTCCAACCTGCGGCTCCTCCTTCCCTAAGGAGCTCCTGGTGCTCCCAGCCCGCTCCGGGAGATTTTCCCTGGGAATGTTCCCACCGGGAATGTTTGGTTTGGCTTTTCCCGCTCCTGGCACCAGGAATTGGGGAATTCCAGAGCCATGGAATGGTTTGGGTGGGAAGGAGCCTGAATTCCATCCAGGGATGTTTCCCGTGATCCCAGATTGTTCCAGCCTGGACTGGGACAATTCCAGGGGTGGGGCAGCCACCGATTCCCTGGGAATTCCATCCCAGCCCCTCCCAGGGAAGAGCTGATGGAAAAATCAGCCATTAATGGGAATTTTGGGAACACGAAGCCCTCACAGTTTCCCACAGGTCATTCCCAAATCCCCTGGAACCATCAGGATGAGTTTTCCTGGTTTTGGAGACATCCAGGGACACCTCCCACGATCCCAGGCTGCTCCAGCCTGGCCTGGGATAATTCCAGGGGTGAAGCAGCCACAAATGCCCTGGGAATTCCATCACCAGGAATTTTTTCCCCCAAATCCCCTCCTGAATCCATTTCTCCATCTTTAAAAGAGGAGCAGCCATGCCTGGATCTGGAAAATTCCAGAATTCCAGGAGGGTTTGGGTGGGGAGGGACCGGGATGGAATTCCCCTGGATCCCTGGAATTATCCCAGGCCAGGCTGGAGCAATCTGGGATTGTGGCAGATGACCCTGGATGAGCTTTTCCAAAAGCAGCAAAACTCATCCCGATGGATTTGGGAATGACCCAGGGGAAACCACAAAATTCCCAAAATTCCCATTATTGGCTGTTTTCCCCATCAATTCTTCCCCGGGAGTGGCCGGCAAGGGAAGCCTTGAAATTAAAAACCTCAAATTCCATCCAAATCCAAGTGAGAAAATCCAAATCAATCCTTTTCCCATCGTATTTTTCTTTATTTCCATTTGAAAATTCCATTTATTTTTGGTGTTCACTCTCCGAAACCCCAACAGATCCGGATGCTGCTCCAATCTCCGATGAAAAATCTCTTTTTATGTCAATTCCAGCATCCCAAAATCTCCCTCCTTTAGGATTTTCCCCGCTGGATTCCATCCCAAGCCCCGAGCCGAGCTCACCGTGAGTTTTTCCTCCCCCTCGCCCGGCTCCGGTGACAAATTGGAACACGAGGGTTTAATGAAAAGCGCTGGAAACGTCAGGAAAATCCCGCCCTGGAGCTGACAGGCTCCCATCTGCAGCCCGCGCTGCCCATTAATTCCTTAACCGCAGCCGACAGCGCAGCCCGCGGGGTCACAAACTTCATTCAATCCTGCCTGCATGCGGGCCGAGGGAGGCCTTGGTAAAATTCCGCTTTTTCCTGGGGTTTTTTCCATGTTTTTCCATGTTTTTCACCGTGCCCAGGGATCAGCGCTGTCCCTCTGTCAGCAGGGTTGGTGACATCGCCCTGCCTGCCTCGGGCAGCGATCCTGGGATTCAGGGTTTGGGGATTTGAGGATTTGAGGATTTGAGGGTTCAGGATTTGAGGATTCAGGATTTGAGGATTTGAAGATTTGGGGATTTGAGGATTCAGGATTTGAGGATTTGGGGATTTGGGGATTTGGGGATTTCAGGATTTGAGGATTCAGGATTTCAGGATTGAGGATTTGAGGATTCAGGATTTGAGGATTGAGGATTTGAGGATTCAGGATTTGAGGATTTTGGGATTTCAGGATTTTGGGATTTCAGGATTTGAGGATTTGAAGATTTGGGGATTTGAGGATTCAGGATTTAAGGATTTGGGGATTTCAGGATTTGAGGATTCAGGATTTCAGGATTGAGGATTTGAGGATTCAGGATTTGAGGATTCAGGATTTCAGGATTGAGGATTTGAGGATTCAGGATTTGAGGATTTTGGGATTTGAGGATTTGAGGATTTGAAGATTTGGGGATTTGAGGATTCAGGATTTGAGGATTTGGGGATTTGGGGATTTCAGGATTTGAGGATTCAGGATTTTCAGGATTTCAAGATTTGGGATTTCAGGGTTTCAGGATTCAGGATTTGGGGATTTCAGAATTTCAGGCTTTGGGATTTCAGGTTATTGGGATTTAGAATTTCAGTATTTCAGGATTCAGGATTTCCTGGAATCCCAGGAACAAAAGCGACCCCGCCCAAGTTTGAGGTGGAATTTTGGTGGTTTTTTTCACTCACTTAAGGCTCAGAATTCAGGACAATCCTGGGGTTCTGTTCCCGGGAGTTGTTCCAGGTTTTCCATCGGCTCCCCAATCAGGCCTTGACGGGGGCTTAACTGAACCGGGGCCCGGGTTTTTGGGGTGAGGAAAAATGTCCCTCAGAGCTCGGGGACAGGAATTGCTGTTCCTTGGAGCTGCCATGGCAGAATTCCATGGATCCTTCTAAAAACAGGAAATGGGATTGGACTGAGCAGGTTTGGGACACATTTGGGACAGGAATTGCTGTCCTTGGAGCTGCCATGGCAGAATTCCATGGATCCTTCTAAAAACAGGAAATGCGGTTGGACTGAGCAGGTTTGGGACAAACTGGGGACAGGAATTGCTGTTCCTTGGAGCTGCCATGGCAGAATTCCCTGGATCCTTCTAGAAACAGGGAATGGGATTGAACCGGACAGGTTTGGGACAGATTTGGGACAGGAATTGCTGTCCTTGGAGCTGCCATGGCAGAATTCCATGGATCCTTCTAGAAACAGGGAATGGGATTGAACCGGGCAGGTTTGGGACAGGAATTTGCTGTCCCTTGGAGCCGGCCCCATTTAGGGACAACCCCTCCCCTAATCCCTCCCCAGGCTCCCCAAATCCCGCCGGATCCTTCGGGAAATTCATTCCCTGACTTTTCCCGGTACAAACCCCAGCGAGAGGCGGAATCAGCTCCAGGATGGATAAACTCGGGATGCGCCGGCCTGGAATTTACTTGGAAATTTTCTTGGGAATTCCAGGGGCTTTGGAAGCAGCGGGAATCCATCGGGAAGCGGCTCCAGGGCGCCCCCGGTGTCCCCGCGCGGTGACAAATGGGAGGTGACAGCTCATTCTGCCCGTGTCACTCTGTCCGTCTCGCTCGCTGCCTCCGCCGCCCGAGCCGGGCTTTGTGTCCCGCTCAGCGGAGCGCGGATCAAAGCGGGAAAAGCTCGGCCCAGCCCGGCCCAGCCCGGCCCAGCCCGGCCCAGCCCGGCCCGGCCCGGCCCGTTCCTATTCCCGAAGGATTTGGCGAGGCAGGCACGGGTCACCCCATGGCTCCCACCGCCCCTTTTGGGGTTCGGTTTATCCCAAATGGGAATTCCCGTCCCCAGGTGTGCCCAGAACATTCCACGGTTCCTCCATCCAGGGATTTCAGGGATTGGAATTTCCTGGGATGCGGCGGATTCCCGGCAGGGTTTCCAGGCTCTGTCCGTGCGCGGGGTGGGGGATGAAGGAAAGGAAAACAGAGGCGGCGGGGATGGAGATTTCTGCTCCTGAGCCATCGATTTGCGCTCTCCGAGAGCTCCGGAGTGAAATTCCCGCAGGAAATTCCTTCCGGAGCACTCGGAAAAACCTGGGATAGCGACGGGAAAGGGCTGGAATGTGCTCCGGGGCAAAGGAAGCCAAAGCAGCGGTGAGGGAGGTGAGGAACTCCTGCTCACAGCCTGGAAACCGGGAATGACCTCAAAGAATTCCCTCAGGATTCCAAGGGATTGCCCTGTCCATCCTGGATCCCGGCAGGAATCGCCCCGTCCATGCTGGAATCCCGATCCCAATCCCGACAGAGCCAACCTGGGAATTTCCCTGATATTCCCTGTCCTATTCCCTGCCCTAAGCAGTCACCCAAATCCCTCTTAGGCCTCCTTGTAATCCTGGAATTGTAAATAAACCTGGGATTTTAAACCTTTGTGATCCCGGAATTGTAAATAAACCTGGAATTTTAAACCTTTGTGATCCCGGAATTATAAATAAACCTGGAATTTTAAACCTTTGTGATCCCAGAATTATAAATAAACCTGGGATTTTAAACCTTTGTAATCCTGGATTTGTAAATTTTGCAATCCTGGAGTCGTAGCCCTTGAAATCCTGGAATTGTAAACAAACCCTGAATTTTAAACCCTTGTAATCCTGGAATTGCAAATAAATCTGGAATTTTAAACCCTTGTAATCCTGATGGATTACACTGGCGGAGCTCTGACTCTTCCATTTTCCCCCAATATTCCCAATATTCCTGACTGGAAAACAGCTCAGCCCCTCCCATTTTTCCCCCGATATTCCCAACAGGAAAAGGGCTCTGCCTCTCCCATTCCCCCCCCAGTATTCCCAATATTCCCAATAGGAAAAGGACCCCATTTCTCCCCAATATTCCCAATATTCCAAATTGGCAAAGGGCTCGGCCTCTCCCCATTTTCCCCTGATATTCCCAATAGAAAAAAATCCCCCATTTCCCCCTGATATTCCTAATATTCCCAGCAGGAAAAGGGCTCTGCCTCTCCCATTTTCCCCCCAATATTCCCAATATTCCTGACTGGAAAAGGGCTCTGCCTCTCCCCGTTATCCCCTGATATTCCCAATAGGAAAATGGCCCCATTTCCCCCCCGATATTCCCAATATTCCCGATAGGAAAAGGGCTCTGCCTCTCCCATTTTTCCCTCAATATTCCCAATATTCCTGACTGGAAAAGGACTTCGCCTCTCCCGTTTTCCCCCAGCTCCTCCAAGGCCGCCCGGCTCTGTTTCCATGGTTACTCCCCATCCGTTTCCCGGGAAATTGGATTTCCAAGGGATGGCAGCGGGGCTCAGCCCGGCTGCTGCTGCTGATGGCACCTGGAGGATCCAGGTGGGAATTTTCTCCAGCGGGGAGGAGGTTTGGAATCCTGAATTCCCAAAAATTGGGAAGCTGCAGGGCGAGGATGGTGCCAGATCCACCCCTGTCCTTCCCAGCTGATCCCAAATCTGAATTTGTGATATCCCACACATCCAAAAATTGAAGTGGTGAGAAAAAAAGGGAAGGGAGAAGAAAAAAAAAATCCCTGGAAATCAGGAAAATCCCTTTTCCTGAGATCCTACCTGTGATATTTTTATTTCCTGGCTTTAATTCCCTAAATCCCGGCTCGGGAGACCCTACTTGGCCAGGAGATTTGAGGGGCAGGTATTGACAGGGAAAAATCCACTTTTTCTTCCCAAAAAAGGCTCAGAATTCCCTAAATCCTGGTTCAGGAGACCCTACCTGGCTCTGGAATTTAAGGACAGGCATTGACAGGGAAAAATCCACATTTTGTCCCCAAAAGAGGCTCCGAATTCCCTAAATCCCAGCCCTACCTGGCTGGGAGATTTGAGGGCCAGCTCCTATAATATTTTTATTTTCTGTTACTTTTATTTTCTGGCTTTAATTCCCTAAATCCTGGTTCAGAAGACCCTACCTAGTTCTGGGATTTAAGGAGAGGCACTGACAGAGAGAAATCCACAATTTTCTCACCCCAAAAGGCTCAGAATTCCCTAAATCCCGACCCTACCTGGCTGGGAGATTTGAGGGGCAGCTGCTGTGATATTTTTATTTTCTGTTACTTTTACTTTCTGGCTTTAATTCCCTAAATCCTGGTTCAGGAGACTCTACCTGGCTCTGGGATTTAAGGAGAGGCACTGACAGGGAAAAATCAATATTTTCTGCCAAAAAAGGCTCAGAATTCCCTAAATCCTGACCCTACCTGGCTGGGAGATTTGAGGGGCAGGGAAAAATCCACATTTTCTCCCCTAAAAAGGCTCGGAATTCCCTAAATCCCAACCCTACCTGGCCAGGAGATTTGAGGGGCAGCCTCTGTGATATTTTTATTTTCCATCTCCTACTCGGGGCCCCTGAGCTGCGGCGTTTCCTGTGCTTTGAGGCCTCAGCATCCGCTGCCAACGCTGAATTTGGGGCTGGTGCGGCCCTAAAACCGAGCTCGAGCTGCAGCTGGGCCGAGCCTAAGAGGGATGAAGGGGGAGGGGGAAAACTGAGCTTAAAATTCGAAAAAGAAACGGCAGAAATTGCGTGAGAGATGCTGGATGTGAAACTCCCAGGTTTGGAAATGACGTGGGAGTGACGGCCCTGAGGTTTCTGCACCCGGATCTGGGGAATTCTCTGGTGCTGCCTCTGTCCCCAAACAAAAATCCCAAAAATCCAGAGGTGAATTTTCCTGGGAATCTGATTTTTTATGGTCTCTTCTCCATCAAATCCCCCTCCCTGGCGAATGTCATTGATGAGGGAGGCCCTGAGGTGCTGGGACTGCAAATCCCAACCCCAAACGGCCCCAAAAGGACTTGGGAGCTGCTTTGGGGTTTCTCCCAAATCCTGACCCCAAATCCCAACCCCAAACCCTCGGGATCCCCCTGGCACCTGGTGCTCATTTGGGTTGTGCTGAGAACTGAAAGAAAAATGGGATTTTTTCCTTCATTTCTCAGAAAAAAGGGGCCCAAAACACCTGGGAGCACCTGGAGGAGCAGCGCTGGATTTCCAGGAGTATTTTCCATGTGGAAATTTCTGGATTTCTGGGAGTATTTCCCATATTTTCATGTGGAAATTTCTGAATTTCCAGGAATTTTTCCCATATGTCTATATGGAATTTTTCATATTTCCAGGAATATTTCCCACATTTCCACGTGGAAATCTCCACATTTGCAGGAATATTTATCATATTTCCATGTGTAAATCTCTGTATTTCCAGGAATATTTCCCACATTTCTATGTGGAAGAGCATCTTCAGATTTCCAGGACATTTTCTATTTTCCATTTCCATATGGGAATCTCCACATTTCCAGGAATATTTATCATATTTCCACATGGAAATCTCTACATTTCCAGGAATATTTCCCACATTTCCATGCAGAAATCTCCCTATTTCCAGGAGTATTTTCCACATTTCCTTATGAAGGAGCATGTCCACATTTCCGGGAATATTTCCCACATTTCCATGTGGAAATCTCCACATTTCCAGGAGTTTTTCCATCTTTTCCCCACCCCAGCCACGAGACAACTTCAGGGTTTTATTTTTACAACCCAAGCCCTCCTTCCACGCAGGACACGGGAAAAGGGGACATTTCATTCCAGAACATCCTTTGTCCCATGGGAATTTTGGGCAGGAAAAACCTGGAAAAATCCCAATTCCCAGGTGAGCTCCTGGAGGAAATCCCCGCAGGGAAATCCCGCCCAGGCCCAGGGGTCACTCCTGGGCTCGAGCTCCGCTGTTCCCGCCTGGAACCTTCGGGATCATCCGGGACACCTGGGAACGATCCCAGAGGGTTTAAAAGGAGGAGGAACCCCAACCCCAAAGGTTCCTCCTCCTCTTTTTTTGGGGTGTCCCCGCCCTCTCCGCTTCCTCCTCACCGCCCCCGGGGCCATCGGGGCCCGTTCGGCTGCAGGGGAAGGGATCCCATGGATCCCCCGATCCCGGAGGAGATCCAGCGGCTCCTGGCAGGTACCGACCCCTCCTCATCCTCCTCCCTGCCCCGGGGGGGAAATCCTTGTGGGGTGGAGCTGGGAAGGGTTTGGGGCGGCTTTTTCTGTGGTGTTTTGGGGGTTTCAGGGCCTGTGGGACCTCCGTGACCCTGAGGAGAATTTGGGGGCTGTGGGACCTCCCTGTCCCTGACCCCAAACATTTGGGGGTTGTGGGACCTCCCTGTCCCTGACCCCGAGGAGAATTTGGGGGCTGTGGAACCTGCCTGTACCTGACCTCAAAAATTTGGGGATTGCAGGACCTCCCTATCCCTCACCCCAAAAATCTGGGGGCTGCAGGACCTCCTTTTTCCTGATCCCAAGAATTTTTGGGGGCTCTGGAACCCCCCCAGACCCCAAGAAAAATTTGGGGGCTGCAGGACTTCCTTGTCCCTGACCCAGAAAACTTGGGGGCTGTGGGATCTCCCTGACCCCAAGAATTTTTGGGGGGCTGTGGGATCTCCTTGACCACAAGGAAAAATTAGGGGGTGACCCCAAAGAGAACTTGGGGGCTGTGGGACCTCACTGTCACCAACCCCAAGAATTTTGGGGGGCTGTGGGACCTCCTTGACCACAAGGAGAATTTGGGGGCTGTGGGACCTCCTTGTTCCTGACCCCAAAAATTTGGGGGTTGTGGGATTTCCCTGTCCTTGACCTCAAAGAGGATTTGGGGGCTGTGGGACCTCCCTGACCCCAAGAAGAATTTAGGGGCTGTTTTTAATGTTTTGGGCTTCAAACCCCTGAATTTTGTGGGGTCTTTTTGCAGCATGGCTTGGGGAGAGAACTTTTGTGGTGTCCACCTGCCCATAAATCCTTAAATCCAACCCCAGCAGGGATTTCAGGCTGGAGCAGGGGTTCAATCCATCCCTGCCTGCAGAACCCTTAAATTTTGAGGGTTTTTTGCAGTTTTTGCTGCTTGGAGCTGCTGCTTTTGAGGCTTTATTTTTGACCCCCTAAATCTTGTGGGGATTTTCTGGTGCAGCACGGGGAGAGAAGCCCTGTGGCACCCACCTGCCTGTAAATCCCTAAATCCAACCCCAGCAGGGATTCAACCCATCCCTGCCTGCAGAATCCTCAAGTTCTGAGGGTTTTTTGCACCTCTTGCTGCTCGGAGCTGCTGCTTTTGAGGGTTTGATTTTCAAACCCCTAAATCTTGTGGGGATTTTCTGGTGCAGCACGGGGAGAGAAGCCCTGTGGCACCCAGGGTAAATCCCTAAATCCAACCCCAGCAGGGATTCAATCCATCCCTGCCGAACCCCAATGTTTGGGAGGTGCTGAGGAAGCAGCTGGGACCATTTTGGGTTTTTTTTTTTGAGTTTTATCTCTCATTTCCTGCCGCAGCAGCGCCGAGCTCATCCCTCCCCCTGCAAAACACCGCAAGACTTCCATGCAGGTCGAGCCTCTTCCAACCCATCCCGGCTCTTTCACAAATTCCCTGGGGAAAAAAAAAAAATCGGGAATTTTCCCCTCAGCTCAGCCCCGTGATGTTTGTGACGCTCGGCCCTCGGCGGTTCCGAGCTGCCGCCTCAGGGAGCGGCTCCTTTCCCCTCCTTTCCGCGGGATTATTTCCTCGTTAGCTGCTGGTTTTTAATTGAAGGCTTCAGATCTGCTCCCCAGGCCCGGCCTGTGCCGCCTGACAGGTGGAGCAGGATGGAATGGAGATTAATGGTGTGTCACAGAGCTCGGGATCAAACCTGCCCGCGCCTTGACAACCCCCAGGCCTGCCAGGGGCTGGGGAGGCTTTGGGCTGGGAATGGAGGAGTTTAAATGCAGTATTTTTATTATTTATTTTCTATTTTATGAGGTTTTGGGGTGATCCTGTTGTGGCCTGAAGGAGCCAGCAAAAAACACAGGGAGGGATTTGGGATCAAATTTTGACAATCTTGAGGCCTGCCAGGGGCTGGGGAGGCTCCGGGCTGGGAATGGAGATGTTTAAACGCGTTATTTTTATTATTTTTTAAAGTATTTTATAAGGTTTTGGGGTGATCTCGTTGTTGTGGCCTTTGGTCCCTGAAGGAGCTGGTAAAAAAAACAGGGATTTTGGATTGGGCTTTGACAATCCTGAGGCTTTCCAGGGGCTATGGAGGCTCCGGGCTGAGAATGGGAGTTGAAATTAATTCTCTTTATTATTTATTTTTTATTTTATGAGATTTTGGGGTGATTGTTGTGGCCTTCAGTCCCTGAAGGAGCCGGCAAAAAACATGGAGAGGGATTTGGGATCAAACTTGGAAAATCCCGAGGCCTTCCAGGGTCTGAGGAGACTTCCAGGGGCTGGGGAGGCTCCGGGCTGGGAATGGAGGAGTTTAAATGAGTTATTTTTGTTATTTTAAAAATATTTTATGAGGTTTTGGGGTGATCTCGTTGTTGTGACCTTCGGTCCCTGAAGGAGCCAGCAAAAAACATGGAGAGGGATTTGGGATCAAACTTGGACAATCCCGAGGCCTCTCAGAGGCTGTGGAGATTTCCAGAGGCTGTGGAGGCTCCGGGCTGGGAATGAAGGAGTTTAAATTCATTCTCTTTATTATTTATTTTTTATTTTATGAGGGTTTGGGGTGATCTTCTTGTTGTGGCCTTTGGTCCCTGAAGGAGCTGGCAAAAAAATGTGGAGAGGGATTTGGAATCAAATTTTGACAATCCTGAGGCCTTCCAGTTTCTGAGGAGATTTCCAGAGGCTGGGGAGGCTCCGGGTTGGAAATGAAGGAGTTTAAATGTTGTTATTTTTATTATTTATTTTATATTTTATGAGGTTTTGGGGTGACTTCGTTGTTGTCCTTGAAGGAGCTGGTAAAAAACACGGACAGGGATTTGGGATCAAACTTTGACAATCCTGAGGAGATTTCCAGGGGCTGTGGAGGCTCCTGGCTCTTCCCAGGCTGGGAAGGAAGGAGCTTCCCCCCCTTTTTTTTTTCCCCTTTTCCCCCCTCCTTTTCTCCCTTTATTTTCTTTATTTCTTTATTTTCTCCCCCTTTTTTCTCCTTTCTTCTCCCTTTTTCCCCCCCAGAAAGGATCAGGGACCCTCCAGCCAAACTCCTGAGCAGAGCCAGGCTCTCCCTCCATAACCAGCAGGAATTTATTGCTCCCAACAAACCCTAAACCCGGCTTTGGGGTGATTTATTCCCGACCTGCTCTCCCTGACTTTACGACCGAGTTTCCCTTTTCCTTCCCCTTTCCTGCCGCTCTGGAAAAGCCTCTGCTCCTCCCATAACTCACCCGGGCTGACATCCCCGGCACTAAAGCGCTAATCTCGAGCTCAGCGAGTTAATCCGTGCTTAAAAATCACCCTGGGCTTGCCCCGGGGGGTTGGGAGCGGATTGGTTTTCCTGCCTGCTCCTTCTCGGTGGAAAAATGGGATTTTTGGAATTTTCCGTGTGGTTTCTTTTGCTGGGGCATTGGTTTTGTGTTCCCAAAAAATGAATTTATTCCCTCTGTCCTCATTGGGATCCTCAGGGCAGGATTTGGGGTTTTTTAAGGTTTGGATCTCTTGATTTTTTTTCAGTTGTGAGTGGTGTAATCTCAGCTTTATTAGACCTGTCCTAAACTGGAGTTTGGGTGTGCAATGAAAGCTGCAGGGGGATGTGCTGGAAAAGGGAATTTAGGCTCTGGATTCCAGGATTGGGCCTGGGGTTTAGGATTGTGATTCCAGGACTGGACTTGAGATTTGGGCTCGGGATTCCAGGGTTGGGCCTGGGATTTACAAAGCCTCATGGGAATTCCAAAATTCCTGGCTGGGAATTTGGTATTAATGGGAATTTTGGCACCTGAGTGCTTGCCAAAGGGCTGTTGGAGAGCCTGGGAATCCTGGAATGGGCTGGGATGAAGGGACCTTAAATCCCATCCAGGGACACTTCCACCAACCCAGATTCCCTAAACCCTTTCCCATGTCCAGATTTCCTGACCCTTCCCAGGTTTCTCCAGCTCCTTTTCTATGCCCAGATTCCCTAAACCCTTTCCCATGTCCGGATTTCCCCAACCCCTTTCCCATTCCCAGATTTCCTGACCCTTCCCATGCCCCCTTTCCCTCTCCACGCTGCCATATCCCAGATTTTCCATCCATTCCCTGTTTTCCAGAGGCTGAGGATTTCCTGTCCCGGGGTTTGCAGGAGGAGCCGCTCGGTGCCGGTGCCCGCCAGCAGCGCCGGGCGATTCTGCGCCGCCTCCAGCGCGCCCGGGCCAGGTGGGTTCTCCTCAATTCCCCTCAATTCCCCATCCAAACCTCCGGAATTCCCTTGGATTCTGGGGATTCCTCCTGCTGGTGGAGTTCCCCCCATGGGTTGGAATTTTGTGGAATCATTTTGTGGAATTTTATGGAATTTTATCCCAATCCAGGCTGGGGATGATGGGAGAACTCTGGGAAGTTGTTGTTGTTTTGTTTGGATTTCTTCTGTTGCAGGATGAGGAATTCTTCCCCATTTTTTAAAGGAAGGAATTCTGGGATATTCTGGATTTATTCCATAATTTTAGGATGGGGAATTTTTTTTTTTTTTTTTTTTAGGAAGGAATTCTGGGTTAAATATTCCTGATTTATTCCATAATTTTTAGGATGAGGATTTTTTCTCCCTTTTTTTTTTTCTTTTTTTTTTTCCTTAGGAATGAATTCTGGGTTAAATATTCCTGATTTATTCCCTCATTTCAGGATGGGGATTTTGCCCCCCCCCCTTTTTTTTTTTTTTTTAAGGAAGGAATTTTTGGATATTCCTGATTTTTAGGATATTCTGAAATTTCAGGATGGGGATTTTTGCCTCTTTCTATTTTTTTCAGGAAGGAATTCTCAAATATTCCTGATTTATTCTGGATGGGAATTTCTCCCCCCTTTTTTCTTTTAAGGAAGGAATTTCTCATATTAATCCAAATTAAATTAATCCCATTTTCACCTCCTTTTATCCCTGGGCTCTCTCCCACCACTAATTCCATTTGGAGCTTTCTGGGTCGTTCCTTTCCGGAATTTTCCATCCTTTCCCAGCCTGGCTGATGGAATTATCCCACTTTTCCCATCCATTTCCTCCCGGATCCATCATTAACCTGAAACCTGAGAGCCTCAACTGAGCTGAAAAATTCATTTAAATCCCTTTCCTCCCTAATGGAGAATTCCCAATCCCATTTTCCTGGCTCCCATTTTTTTAACCCCTTTTGGAAATCTCATCCAGCATCGATTTTTTAAAATATTTCTTTTCCCAGACATTCAAATCCCGGCTCCAAAGATCCCATTCCACCCCATCCCTTTGGAATATCAGCTCGTTAATGAGGAAAAACTGGGAATTTCTTTGAAGCTGCCAGGATTTTATGGATCCAGCTCGGAGGGTTTGGATTTGGGATTTTCCAGCTGCTCAAATCCCATTAAACCCAAGTTTGCCCAATTTTTTTTCATTTTTTGGGTGTTGCAGGCCCAAAAAATCCAGGAATATCCAGGAAAATTGGGAAAAGAGGATTTGGGGTGAAGTTTTCTGCAGGAAGGGGTGGGGGAAACCCCAAGTTTAGGGAAAATATTGGGAAAAGAGTGAAATTCCATGGGGGAACTTCCTGGGAATCCGAGCGCTCCCAAGATTTGGTATTTATGGGATTTATCCAAGATTTCTGTTGGCAGAGACAGGAATGAGCTCCTGCCTCTTCCACATTCCCAAAAAACTCCTCCTCCCCCCATTCCCGATTCCTTTTTATCCCAAATTCTCCTCCCCAGAGTAAAATTAATCCAAACATGGAATTAAAGCCAAATCCCTGAGCTGAAATCGGAATTTTTTTTGCTGCTTTTTTATCCTAAAAAATGAAAAAAAAGCAGGAAAATCCAAGCTTTTTTTTATATTTTCCCTCTGTTTTCCCAGAGCTGCTCCGGGAGGGAACGGAACTCAATTTTCCCATTTTTTTTAGGCCATTTCCTGGGATTAAAAATGACAGAGGTCGGGAACAAAGCCCCGGTGCTTTCACGGAGCGGGAATTGCGAGTGACAGAAAATCATTCAGGAAATGTTGGCGCTAAAACGCGGCCAGGAAAAGCTCCCCAGGCAAAAATTCCCAGGAAAAAAATAAATAAAGGGATTTTTTTCTGGATTCTTTGTCCAGGAGGCAAAAATATCCCGAATTTTGGGAATGCTGGATTTTGGGGGATTGGGGGAATGCAGGGATCTCTTAGAGCTGAGGTTTTTCTGCTTCAATGTTGAATAATTGGAGTTTTCCATGGAAATGTTGGGATTTAAGGATAAAAAAATATGGGAGAAAAAAAAGCTGGAGCTGCTTTTCCAGCTGCCCTCACGTGGGGCTGGATTTTGGGATTTAGGGATAAAATGGAGCAGCCACAGGATGGAGAAAATATTCCTTGTGGAATTTGGGAACCATTCCTGAAATCATCCTGAGAAATTCCCAAGTTTTCCTCCAAAAATATCCCAGGAAATTTTCACCCTGTGCACATTTGGGATTTTTCCTGATTTTTTTTTTGGTTTTTAATCGAAAGCAAACAACTCCAAGAAATCCCAGGTCCTTCATCAGAATTCTGGGATTTTTTTCCCAATTAATCCATGCTGGGAGCTCGGATATTCCTAAGAAATCATTTTCTCCATGAAATCTTTTAATGAGGATACAAATTGATTGGATTTTCCCACATCGGGAATAAAATGATTCCCAAGATTTGCCTGGAGTGGGAGAGAGGAAAGAATCCTGATTTTTTTAATATTAAATCCTTTTTTTTTTTTTGGGAATGGGCAGAGCGTGGATCACCCTCCACTTACTGGGAAGGAAAAATCCTGGAATATTTTGGGGTTGGAAGTGACCTCTAAAGGATTTGATGGATAAAAGGCTGCAGGAATTTTTGTGTTTGGAGAAGGATCTGCTCCAATGGATGGAAATCCATGGAATTACGGCTGGGAAGGGCCTTGAATCCTTTCCCTTCCCACCCTCCTGGGGTGTTCCAAGCCCTCTCCAGGGCTGGCACATCCCAAATCCTCCTGGGATTCCTTGTGGTTCCCATTCCCTGGATTCCTGGATTCCCCCATCCATCCCGAATTCCTCAGGCTGGAGGAAAATCTGGGATTTCATGGCTTTTTTTCCATTGTTTTTCAGGTACCACCTGGAATTCCCATCCCAAGGTGAGTCCAGCTGGAAAACGTTGGGAAGAGTTGGACTGGGAGATGTTCCTGGTGCCGAATTCCCAGGAAAAATAATTTTTATGGATGTGTGGGGCAGTTTTTGGGATAGGAAAATTCATCCCGGAGAGCAAATCCCAGAATTTCTGTGGCTCTGGCATCGATTCCTGGGCCGGGAAGTTTTCCAGAAACTCCAGAAATTTGGAAAAGTTTGGGAAGCTTGGGAAGGGCAGCGTGTTCCCATGGAGAATTTGGGGTGAAGATTCCAGGATTTTCCCTCAGTTTTCCTGAGCTTGGAATGGGAGCAGAGCCCAGGATCAGGATGGGAATTTTCTGGGAATGACCATTCCTTAAAAATTCGGGAATTTTTGGCTTTGTGCCTCGTTTCCTCCATTGTGGCTGTGAGGATTTGAACTTCCTGGGATTCCTGAGGGTCTCCAGGAGGGAATTCTGGATCTCAGGGATAATTGATGGATGTGGGATTGCTCAGAGCTGAGCTGGAGCTCCTTTGGATCAAGGGATGGAATTCCCGATTCGGAGCTTTGGGAACAGCACCGGGATTGATGGATTTGTCCTTTTTCCTTAAAAAATGGTTGGGATCCATGGGGATCTCCTGGAATTCCACCGAGGTGGGAGCTACTGGGATAAAATCCATTCCCAGCACTCCAACTTCCCCAATCCTTCCTTTCCCTTAGGAGGAAATTTTCCCAGAATTCCAACTTCTCCAAACCTTCCTTTCCTCTGGGAATAAATCCTTTCCCAGCATTCCAGTTTATCCAATTCTTTCCTCTGGGAATAAATCCCTTCCTGGCCTTCCAACTTATCCAGTTCTTTCCTCTGGGAATAAATCCTTTCCCAGCATTCCAATTTATCCAATCCTTTATTCCAGGAATAAATCCCTTCCCAACATTCCAGCTCATCCAATCCTTTCCTCTGGGAATAAATCCCTTCCCAATATTCCAACTCCTCCAGTTCTTCCTTTCCTCCAGGAACAAATCTCTTCCCAGCATTCCAATTTATCCAATCCTTTACTCTTGGAATAAATCCCTTCCTGGCATCCCAACTCATCCAATCCTTTCTTTCCTTCAGGAATAAATCCCTTCCCAATATTCCAGTCTATCCAATCCTTTTCTCTGGGAATAAATTCCTTCCCGGCATTCCAACTCCTCCAATCCTTCCTTTACTCTGGAAAGAAATCCCATCCCAGCATTCCAATTTACCCAGTTCTTTCCTCTGGGAATAAATCCCTTCCAAATATTCCAGCTCATCCAATCCTTTCCTCTGGAAATAAATCCTTTCCCAGCATTCCAATTTATCCAATCCTTTATTCCAGGAATAAATCCCTTCCCAACATTCCAGCTCATCCAATCCTTTCCCAATATTCCAGTCTATCCAATCCTTTCCTCTGGGAATAAATCCCTTCCTGGCATTCCAACCCCTCCAATCCTTCCTTTCCTCTGGGAATAAATCTCTTCCTGAAATTCCAGCTCATCCAATCCTTTACTCTTGGAATAAATCCCTTCCAAATATTCCAACTCCTCCTTCCTCGGGGAATAAATCCCATCCCAATATTCCAATCTATCCAATCCTTTACTCAAGGAAAAAATCCCTTCCCAACATTCCAGCTCATCCAATCCTTTCCTCTGGTAAGAAATCCCATCTCAGCATTCCAATTTATCCAATTCTTTACTCTGGGAATAAATCCCATCCCAGCATTCCAATTTATCCAGTTCTTCACTCTGGGAATAAATCCTTTCCTGATATTCCAGCTCATCCAATCCTTTCCCAATATTCCAGTCTATCCAATCCTTTACTCTTGGAATAAATCCCTTCCTGACATTCCAACCCCTCCAATCCTTCCTTTTCCCCAGGAACAAATTCCAGGCGTGTTCCCTCCTCTCCAGCCCATGCTGGAAATGCCAGGAGTGCGGCAGCCTGGAGAATTCCCATCGGGATCGGCGTTATCCCATTTCAATCTGAGCCTGGTGCTTTATTTGCTTCCCAGGCATTGTTTTCCCGATGGCTCCAGCATCTGGCACCACTTGGAAAAGTCCAACCGACAGCTGGGCGGAAAATTAAAAAAAAAATTGGGAAGGAGGGAAAATCCGAGCGCATCAAAGGCTCCAAATGGGGATTTTAAATGGGGAAAGTTCACGGAATTTCAAGGGAGGAGGAGGAGGAGGGGGGAGGCTTTTGTTCCTTGGAATATTGTTTTTGTGGAATAAAAGCTGAGGGAAAAGCAGGGAAATCGGGATGTGGAACTGGGCAGGGATTTGGAAAGGAGTGCCTGGGTGGCTTGGAATTCCCGCTGGGAGTTCCTGCCTTGGAATTCCTGATTTGGAATTTCTCAGCTTTGAATTCCTGCTGGGAATTCTTGGCTTTGAATTCCCATTGGGAGTTCCCGGCTTGGAATTCCTGCTGGGAATTCTTGGCTTCGAATTCCCACTGGGAGTTCCTGGCTTTGAATTCCTGCTGGGAGTCCTTGGCTTCAAGTTGCCACTGGGAATTCTTGGCTTGGAATTCCCGGTTTGGAATTCCCGCTCAGAGTTCCTGGCTTGGAATTCCTGCTGGGAATTCTTGGCTTCAAATTCCCACTGGGAGTTCCTGGCTTTGAATTCCTGCTGGGAGTCCTTGGCTTTAACTTCCCGCTGGGAATTCAAGGCTTCAAGTTCCTGCTGGGAATTCTTGGCTTGGAATTCCTGGTGGGGATTCTTGGCTTTGAGTTCCCCCTGGGAGTTCTTGGCTTTGAATTCCTGCTGGGAGCTCTTGGCTTCAAGTTCCCACTGGGAGTTGCTGGCTTGGAATTCCTGGTTTGGAATTCCCCCTGGGAGTTCCTGGCTTGGAATTCCTGCTGGGAATTCCTGGCTCCTCCCTAACGCCTCCCTTTGGAATGAACATTTTTGGGACAATCCCTCCCAAGGACGAGCGTCGCTGTCGAGGCGGCGGCACCACAAACCCACAAACACAAAATTTGGTTCATTCCCGAACATGGCCGACCTTTCCCACCCTTAAACCCACAAACTGAATTTGGTTCATTCCCAAACACGGCCGACCTTTCCCACCCTTAAACCCACAAACACAAAATTTGGTTCATTCCCAAACACGGCCGACCTTTCCCACCCTTAAACCCACAAACACAAAATTTGGTTCATTCCCAAACACGGCCGACCTTTCCCACCCTTAAACCCACAAACACAAAATTTGGTTCATTCCCAAACACGGCCGACCTTTCCCACCCTTAAACCCACAAACACAGAATTTGGTTCATTCCTGAACATGGCCGACCTTTCCCACCCTTAAACCCACAAACACAAAATTTGGTTCATTCCTGAACACGGCCGACCTTTCCCACCCTTAAACCCACAAACACAAAATTTGGTTCATTCCTGAACACGGCCGACCTTTCCCACCCTTAAACCCACAAACACAAAATTTGGTTCATTCCTGAACACGGCCGACCTTTCCCACCCTTAAACCCACAAACACAAAATTTGGTTCATTCCTGAACACGGCCGACCTTTCCCACCCTTAAACCCACAAACACAAAATTTGGTTCATTCCTGAACACGGCCGACCTTTCCCACCCCTAAACCCACAAACACAAAATTTGGTTCATTCCTGAACACGGCCGACCTTTCCCACCCCTAAACCCACAAACACAAAATTTGGTTCATTCCTGAACATGGCCGACCTTTCCCACCCTTAAACCCACGAGCAGAATTTGGTTCATTCCTGAACACGGCCGACCTTTCCCACCCTTAAACCCACAAACACAAAATTTGGTTCATTCCTGAACACGGCCGACCTTTCCCACCCTTAAACCCACAAACACAAAATTTGGTTCATTCCCAAACATGGCCGACCTTTCCCACCCTTCCCAGTTTTTTTCTCTTCTCCCACCCCAACTCCCAGCCACAACAAACCAACACAGTGAAAAGTAACAAGGAATTCTAAAAATATTTCATCAGCTGTGAACTTGTGTCCTTATCTTCCCTCTGTTCTCCCTTCTCGGGGTCTCCTTGGAAACAGCCTTGGGAAAGGCTCCTTATCTTCTGCAGCTCCCTCAGCCCCGCAGGTTCCACAGGAACCGGGAAATCGGAGGGAGGAAAGGTGGATTTGATGTCCAAAAAGGCTCAGCCTGATCCCTGTGGAGAGAGGAGAGGTGGGAATGGGAATTGGGGTGTGCTGGATGGAAAAAATTTGGGGAATTTTGGAGTTTGGGGTGGATTTTTGGGGTAAAATTCAATCCGTGCCTGAACATCTGGAGGAGAGGGCTGGGAAATCCCGGGATGAAGGAGGAGGGGTTGAAGGGATTATGGACTATAATTTATATGGATAATAATTTATATGGATTATGGGATGGAGTGGCAAAGGAAGAGATTCCTTCCAGGATTTCCCTTGGAATATTTCCTGGAGGGTTTAAGCACAGCTTGAGGCAGATCTGGTAAAGGCAGAGTGACGGGAATCCAGAGAGCAAAATCCCAGGAATTCCAGTTCTCCCAACCTGTGCCTTCCCAGGATTGGCTGGAATGAACAGAACCAATCCTGGGATGTAAAAAAATCCATCCAAATCAGGAGTTTGGGATTTTCTCTGTTCCAGATGAGGAGTTTTTCCATCCCAGTTTTGCTCTTTTTTTTTTGAGGAAGGAATTCTTGGATATTCCTGATTTATTCCCTCATTCCAGGACAGGGATTTTTCCCCTTTTTGAGGAAAATTTGGGATTTGAGTGCGGGTGTGACGGAGCAGGAATTGCTGTTCCCAAATCCCCGGCACCACAGGCTGGAGCTCCAGCTCATTTTTCCTTATTCCATGGGCGCTCTTGGAACAGAGCCCCAGCAGGAGAGGAATTCCCGCTGGGAATTGCCAGGGTGACGTATTTTCAATCCCCTGGATTTCATTCCCAATAATCTCCTCGGAAAAAGAAGGAATTTGGGTAATTGGAGCCCTTCCCCCCAGCCCGAGCTCCTGGGCGCTGTTTTCCAGGGAAAAATATTCCAGAAAAGCCGGGATTGGGAGGAAGGAACGGTCTGAGGGAGCGGCGAGAGGCGGTCAGGGGTACTGCAGGGGAGGAGAGGAAACCGGGAAAAGGGACGGGAATTCGGGAAGGGAACGGAGAGATGGAGCTGGGGAAAAGAGAGGGAGAAAAAGGGAAAAAATCTCAGTGGGGATAAACGGGAGCTGAGGGGCTGGGCTGGAATTCCGGCATTGCTGGAGTGGGAATTCACGAGGGGAACTGGGAGAGAGGGATGGGAACTGGGGAGGGAAGTGGGAATTGCTGGAGTGGGAATTTGGGAGGGGAAAAGGGATCACTGGAATGGGAATTTTGAGGAAAACAGGCATGGCTGGAATGGGAATTTTGAGGGAAATGGACATTGCTGGAATGGGAATTTTGAGGGAAATGGACATTGCTGGGATGGGAATTTTGAGGAAAAAGGGTGTTGCTGGAGTGGGAATTTTGAGGGGAAAACAGGCATTGCTGGAATGGGAATTTTGGGGGGAAAACACACATTGCTGGAATGGGAATTTTGAAGGGAAAACAGGCATTGCTGGAGTGGGAATTTGTGAGGGAAACAGGCATTGCTGGAATGGGAATTTTGAGGGGAAAACACACATTGCTGGAATGGGAATTTTGAAGGGAAAACAGGCATTGCTGGAGTGGGAATTTGTGAGGGAAACAGGCATTGCTGGAACGGGAATTTTGAGGGAAAACAGGCATTGCTGGGATGGGAATTTTGAAAGGGAAACAGGCATTGCTGGAATGGGAATTTTGAGGGAAAACAGGCATTGCTGGGATGGGAATTTTGAGGGAAATGGATGTTGCTGGAATGGGAATTTTGAAGGGAAAACAGGCATTGCTGGGATGGGAATTTTGAGGGAAACAGGCATTGCTGGAGTGGGAATTTTGAGGAAGAGAGATATTGCTGGAACGGGAATTTTGAGGATCACAGACATTGCTGGAATGGGAATTTGCACGGAATGTCACTGCTGTGTCCCAGTGACCCCAGCCCTGACCCCACAAGATGTTGAGGTGCAGAAATCCCCGCTCAGGCAGAACTCAGCTGAACCCTCCATGGATTTGGGCTCCATTTCCTGGATGCCTTTCCGGGATTTTTCCATGTCCCACACCAGGTTTGGGCCTTGGAGCACCCTGGGATTGTGGAATTTTCCCTGCTCATGGCAGGAGTGGTGCTGGATCAGCTTTCCCTCCTTTCCCCTTTTATTCTGTACAAAACAACCCCAAGCAGGTGAATAAATCCGGATTTATTTGCACGGAGCTGATGACAACACTTTTATTTTTTCCAGCCAAAATTCATCCCAAATGGTTTTCCCTGAACTGCTGAACAGCAGAATTCCTTAAATTATTCATAAGTAATCAAAACATTCAGGAGAGAGAGGATGGCTCTTCCTTTTTAATGAAATTTTGGGAAAATTTGAGGCCGAAAAAATGTGGATGCACAGGAGTTCCCAGAACTGCTGCCTGAACCCCAGAAAATTCCAACCTCCTGGAGTCAGGAACAATCCATAGAAATGTGGAGAAAGGAGGGATGAATTAGGATTTAAAAATTGGGAGCTTTGATAATTAAAAGGATTCATTAATAAAGAAAAAAGTTGGAGTAGGCCCTCAGGCCTCAGTAGGCCTCACTTCGTGTAGGCCCCGTTGAGGTGAATATTTATTATTTTTTGTGTATCAAATTTTTTGTCTCAATTTTTTGGTATAACTTTTCTGGGATTATTTTTTGGAATGACTTTATCTCCCTTTTATCCATTTTTCAGATCCCTTTTTCGTTCTGCCTCAGAATAAAACTCCAAATCCTTCCTGGGATGGTGGTGGAGCCATGGCAGAACCCCCAGGGTTTCTATCCCTGTCCTTTCCTTTAAGGAATAAATCCCAAAAAAATCTCCAAACCCAGAGCTTGGGAGCTTTTTTTTTCCCTCTAAAACCTTTGGAACATCCCCAGGTTCCTTGGGAAACAATCCTGGAATTCTGACAAAGGGCCGGGGATTTCTTGGAGTTATTTACTTTTGATTAAAAACCAAAAAATCAGGAAAAATCCCAAATGTGCACAGGGTGAAAATTTCCCAGGATATTGGGTTGGGAAGAGCCTTTTGGAGGAAAAATTGGGAATTTCTCAGGATGATTTCAGGAGTGGTTCCTGAATTCCACAAGGAATATTTTCTCCATCCCATGGCTGCTCCATTTTATCCCTAAATCCCAAATTCAGCCCCACGTGAGGGCAGCTGGAAAAGCAGCTCCAGCTTTTTTTTCCCCGTATATTTTTTTATCCTTAAATCCCAACATTTCCATGGCAAACTCCAATTATTCAACATTGAAGCAGAAAAACCTCAGCTCTAAGAGATCCCTGCATTCCCCCAACCCCCCAAAATCCAGCATTCCCAAAATTCGGGATATTTTTGCCTCCTGGACAGACAAAAACCAACAAAAATCCCTTTATTTTTTTTTTTCCTGGGAATTTTTGTCTCGGGATCTTTTCCTGGCCATGTTTTAGCACCAGTTTTTATTTCCTGAATGATTTTCTGTCACTTCTGAATTTCTCTGGCAATTCCTGCTCCGTGAGAGCTCCGGGGTTTTGTGGTTTTGTTCCAAAGGCTCCGTGGTGGCACCTCAGCCTTTCCCAACCCTCTCCCGGCTCCTGCATTTTTTTTTGCTCCATGTAGTTATGACAAGGACAAGTAGCAAATCATTAAAACAGCAAAAAAAAAATAGAATAAACCCTTTTTTTATTTTTTTCCTGCAAAGATTCCCTTTGAAGCCGAGCCAGAGTGTCCCGGAATTAATGGAGTGCCGGGTGATTTTAGGAAGTTTTATTTATAAAAAAATTCCTTTTGGGCTCATTCCGGCTTTGCTGAGCGAGGCTTCAGGCCCACGAATCCAGCTTGGATTTATGAAGTGTTTGGGAAGAGCAGGAAAAAAGAAAAAAACTTTGGGATTTTGGGCAGGATTTGGGAGGCGTTGTGGAATTCCCGTTATAAACACCCAAACTCCGGCTCTGGAGATGTCAAAACAGGAAAAAAACAAAACAATTTTTAGTAGGAGGCTCCCAGAGGTGTCAGGGAGGAGCAGCAATTAATTAATTAATTACTTAATTAATGAAAAATCTGATGGCCACAAATCCTGTGGAGATGGAGCTGGAAAATTCAAATTTTAACATCGTGCCAGGGCCCTTTATCAGTGTCAGGGTTTTGTTTCCTGCTGCTCCAAGTGGGATTTTATCTTTTTTTTGTGCATTAAATCCTGGGCAAACTCCAGGGATTTTTTTTTAAAGTGGAAATCTCTCCTGGGTTTGGAGTTTTGTACAAATCAGAGCAGCTGCACCACTTCGTTTTCCCAATTTATCAGTTGTTTATTGGGGGGTTATCAATTATTCCCAGATTTTGGGATGAAATTCTGGAGGGAAGGAAAGATTCCAGGAGAGGACAGAACAATTTTGGCTTGGGAAAATCTCCTCACTCCGAGGGAATTCCCTGGGAATTGCTGGATTGGGATAATTCTGTGGTTTTAATTCCATAGACACAGAGAAAAATCAGGGAAAATGTGAATTTAGAGGTCACTGCAGGTGTTCAAACACCAAACCGACCCCCTGCTTATCAGGAACCTTTGAAATCCTTAAAAAAATTGGGAATTGGGGCAGGAAAAGTGGAATGTTGGGATGTGCTGCCGTCCAGCCTGGCCCAGTTTGAGACTGGGAGTCTCTGGACCCCTTAAATGTGGATTTGGTGGTTTGGGAGCACCAAGAATTCCAGGAATTATTTTATTTTCCATGGAATTTCCTGTTGCTGGATCAGGATGAACCCCAAAAGGCTGTTCTGGAAAATTTTGGATTTTTTCCCTTTATTTTGGGGATGTTCCTTGCACAAACCAAGGGGAGAGGAAAGGAAAACCCCCCAGGAATAACCACAGGATTTAAAATAAAAAATAAAAAATCCTCTTCACCTTTATCAATCCTCCCTCAGAGACAGAAATTTTGGGATTTTTAATGGGATCGAAAGCCCAGGTGAGAACAAATCCCAGTTTAGCCAGATTATCCCACAAGGAACACCCAAACTTTGTGGAGAGGAATTGGGGATGATGAGGAAACTTTTTAAACTTTTTTTTTTAAAAACCTCAATTTCAAACTTCCAAACTGGGAGGGAAATTCCCTGGCTTGGGTTACTGGGAGATCTCGGCCTCATTAATCAAAATTTTCCACTTCCAGTGAAACCCATCCCAATTGTAACTGCCTGGGTTCAGTTTTGCCCTTTTTGGGTCACTTTTGGGGTCATTTTTGGGTCACTTTTGGGTAATTTTTGGCACGGGGGAGGTCAGAGCTCAGCCCAGCCCATGGGATTCCAGCCTGGTAGGGAGGAGGAGGGGGAAAAACCTCAGGAAAAATGAAAATGTTGGAATCTGCAGCTCCAGGGGTGAAATATTCCCAAATTCTGCTGCTCTGGCTGTGGGCAGTTCATGGAATATTTTAATTATTCCATTGGTTTAATTAACTGAGGAGGGAGAGGCTGGAATGAGCCCTGAGTGTGTTCTGAGCTTGGTTGTGGAGTGGGAAATTCCTGTGGGGTTTTTTTAGGAAAAAACTTAAATTTTTTTTTGGAAAATGCTCCAAAAATTCCCCTCTTGGGGCTGGAGCAGGAGAATATTCATGGATTCCCTCATCTGAGCTTCTTCCCAGTGGGAACAGCCTCTCCTGCTTCCCAAAAATCAGAAAAATGCTCCAAAATTTCCCTGCTGGGGCTGGAGCAGGAGAATGTTCATGGATTCCCTCACCTGAGATTGTTCCTGGTGGGAACAGCCCCTCCTGCTTCCCAAAAATAATGGGAAAAAGGTAAAAATCCTCAGTTTTAACTCCTGGAATTTGGAGGCTGTAAGGAAAGGGAGGATGTGGCCCCTGAGCCTCGGGAAAAATGTTGGAATCTGCAGCTCCAGGGGTGAAATATTCCCAGTTCTGCTGCTCTGGCTGTGGGCAGTTCATGGAATATTTTAATTATTCCATTGGTTTAATTAACTGAGGAGGGAGAGGCTGGAATGAGCCCTGAGTGTGTTCTGAGCTTGGTTGTGGAGTGGGAAATTCCTGTGGGGTTTTTTTAGGAAAAAACCTAAATTTTTTTTTAGAAAATGCTCCAAAAATTCCTGTCCTGGAGCTGGAGCAGGAGAATATTCATGGATTCCCTCACCTGGGATACTTCCCGATGGGAACAGCCCCTCCTGCTTCCCAAAAATCAGAAAAATGCTCCAAAATTTCCCTGCTGGGGCTGGAGCAGGAGAATGTTCATGGATTCCCTCACCTGAGATTCTTCCCAGTGGGAACAGCCCCTCCTGCTTCCCAAAAAATGGGAAAAGGGAAAAATCCTCAGTTTTAGCTCCTGGAATTTGGAGGCTCTAAGGAAAGGGAGGATGTGGCCCCTGAGCCTCGGGAAAAATGTTGGAATCTGCAGCTCCAGGGGTGAAATATTCCCAAATTCTGCTGCTCTGGCTGTGGGCAGTTCATGGAATATTTTAATTATTCCATCGGTTTAATTAACTGAGGAGGGAGAGGCTGGAATGAGCCCTGAGTGTGTTCTGAGCTTGGTTGTGGAGTGGGAAATTCCTGTGGGGTTTTTTTAGGAAAAAACCTAAATTTTTTTTTAGAAAATGCTCCAAAAATTCCTGTCCTGGAGCTGGAGCAGGAGAATGTTCATGGATTCCCTCACCTGAGATTGTTCCTGGTGGGAACAGCCCCTCCTGCTTCCCAAAAATCAGAAAAATGCTCCAAAATTTCCTTCCTGGGGCTGGAACAGGAGAATATTCATGGATTCCCTCACCTGAGATTCTTCCCAGTGAGAACAGCCCCTCCTGCTTCCCAAAAATAATGGAAAAAAGGGAAAAATCCTCAGTTTTAACTCCTGGAATTTGGAGGCTCTAAGGAAAGGGAGGAAGTGGCCCCCAAGCCTCGGGAAAAATGTTGGAATCTGCAGCTCCAGGGGTGAAATATTCCCAAATTCTGCTGCTCTGGCTGTGGGCAGTTCATGGAATATTTTAATTATTCCATTGGTTTAATTAACTGAGGCGGGAGAGGCTGGAATGAGCCCTGAGTGTGTTCTGAGCTTGGTTGTGGAGTGGGAAATTCCTGTGGGGTTTTTTAGGAAAAAACTTCCAAGGATTTTTGGGAAGTGCTGCACTTGCAGTTCTATAGGATTATTAATTAATTCTGGCCCAGTTTTACCTGGAGTTTTATAGAATTATTAATTAATTATTGAGTTTTTATAGAGTTATTAATTAATTCTGGCCCAGTTTTACCTGGAGTTTTATAGAATTATTAATTAATTATTGAGTTTTTATAGAGTTCTTAGTTAATTCTTGCCCAGTTTCACTTGGAGCTCTATAGAAATATTAATTATTAATTATTAATTATTAATTATTAATCACTTGGGTTTTTTTTGAATTATTATTTAATTCTTGCTCAGTTTTGCCTGGAATCCTACAGAATTATTAATTAATTCTTGCCCATTCTGCAGAATTATTAATTAATTATTTCTTGCCCCGTTCTGCCTGGAATCCTGCAGAATTATTAATTAATTATTTCCCAGCTTTGCCTGGAATTCTTCAGAATTGTTTATTAATTATTGCCCATTCTGTAGAATTATTAATTAATTCTTGCCCAGTTTTGCCTGGAATTCTGCAGAATTATTAATTAATTCTTGCCCATTCTGTAGAATTATTAATTAATTCTTGCCCAGTTCTGCCTGTAATCCTGCAGAATTATTAATTAATTAATTATTGCCCATTGTGCAGAATTATTAATTAATTCTTGCCCAGTTCTGCCTGGAATCCTACAGAATTATTAATTAATTCTTGCCCATTCTGTAGACTTATTAATTAATTATTTCCCAGTTTCACCTGGAATTCTGCAGAATTATTAATTAATTATTTCGCAGCTTTGCCTGGAATCCTGCAGAATTATTAATTAATTATTGCCCATTCTGTAGAATTCTTAATTATTAATTCCCATTCTGCAGAATTATTAATTAATTCTTGCCCAGTTTCACCTGGAGTCCTGCAGAATTATTAATTAATTCTTGCCCATTCTGTAGAATTTTTATTAATTCCTGCCCAGTTCTGCCTGGAATTCTGCAGAAATATTAATTAATTAATTATTTCCCATTGTGCAGAATTATTAATTAATTCTTGCCCATCCTGCAGAATTATTAATTAATTACTTCCCAGCTTCCCAGAGAGTTTTTTTTTAGGAAAATCGGTGCCTCGGAGCTGGATCTGAGCTGGAATTTGGGATCCTTCCCGTGCCCCCTCCCCTTTCAGCAGCGATAATTTATGAACCCCACAGAACAAACCCCGGGCTGGATTTGTGTTCCACACACACAAAAAAAAGGGATAAAAAGGGAAAAAAGGATAAATCTTGTTTACTTGTTTACATCCCGTGGGAATCCCGGCCCGGGCTGGGTTCCAGGCTCAGCCCAGCCCGGCGTCGCTTCCCTGGAGCCGCCGCTGATCCAGAGGGAAAAATTGGGATGGAAAAGAGCCAAGGGTTGAGTGGAGAGGGGGAAATCCCAGGGGGAGGCAAGGAAAGGGTGAGAAAAAGGAGGGAAAAGGAGAAAAAAGGAGGAAAAAGCAGCCAGGGGTGACCCCAGGGGATTGGAGAATCCAGAGGGAAGGTGGGAGCCACTGGTTTTTATGGATTTGGGGGATTTGGGGAGCCCCGGATTTTTGGGATGCAGGAGAACGAGCTTGGAGCAGCCCTGCCAAAGGCTCGGGTTCCAAGTGGAGAATCCAAGTTGGAAATTCCAAGTGGAGAATCCAAGTGGAGAACTCCAGGCGGGGAACTCCAGGTGGAGAATTCCAGCTTGAGAAGTCCAGGTAGAGAATTCCAAGTTGAGAACTCTGAATGGAGAATTCCAAGCGGAGAACTCCACCTGAGGACTCCAAGTCGAGAATTCCCAGTCAAGAATTCCCAGTCGAGAATTCCAAGCTGAGAGTCCCAACTTGAGAGCTCCGAGTTGAAACTCCAGTGGGGAATTCCAGGCGGAGAACTCCAGCTGAGAACTCCAAGTTGTAATTCCAAGTGGAGAATTCCAAGTTGAGAGTCCCAACTTGAGAACTCCAGGTGGACAACTCCAAGTTGAAACTCCAGCTGAGAATTCCAGGTGGAGAACTCCAAGCTGAGAATTCCAAGTTGGAAATTCCAAGCTGAGAACTCCAGGTGGAGAACTCCAAGCTGGAGCTCCAGCTGAGAATTCCAGGTGAACTCTGAGTTGAAACTTGGAATTCCAAGCTGAGAATTCCAAGTGGAGAATTCCAAGCAGGGAGCTCCAGGCTGGAATCTCTGCAGTGCTCTGGGCTCTGGGAGGGTTTGGGATTTCTCCCATTGGGAATTTTCCCTGATTGGAAACAACCCCAGAAGCAGCTGGGGGAAAATATTGGAATATTTGCACCCCTGATTAAAGATTTAGGGATTAATCATTTCCAGGTTATTCCCGGGTTTTTATATCCAGGAAATTTCTCTGTCCTGGGATAAGGAATAATTGAAGCCCTGAGCTGCTGAATTTCCTTTGGGATTAATCACAAAATCCCCAAATTCAGCTTTTCCTGTTTATTCCTTTGGGATTATTCCCAAAATCCCCCAAATTCAGCATTTCTTGTTCATTCCTTTGGGATTAATCACCAAATGCCCCAAATTCAGCTTTTCCTGTTTGTTCTTTTGGGATTATTCACAAAATCCTCGAAATTCAGCTTTTCCTGTTTATTCCTTTGGGATTATTCCCAAAATCCCCCAAATTCAGCATTTCTTGTTCATTCCTTTGGGATTAATGACAAAACCCCCAAAATTCATTTTTTCCTGTTATTCCTCCCTAAACTCAGACGGATTTGGAATATTGGAATATTTTAATTTATCCACTGCAGAATATTGGAATATTTTAATTTATCCACTGCAGAATATTGGAATATTTAATTTATCCACTGCAGAATATTGGAATATTTAAATTTATCCACTGCAGAATATCGGAATATTTAATTTATCCACTGCAGAATATTGGAATATTTTAATTTATCCACTGCAGAATATTGGAATATTTAATTTATCCACTGCAGAATATTGGAATATTTAATTTATCCACTGCAGAATATTGGAATATTTAATTTATCCACTGCAGAATATTGGAATATTTTAATTTATCCACTGCAGAATATTGGAATATTTTAATTTATCCACTGCAGAATATCGGAATATTTAATTTATCCACTGCAGAATATTGGAATATTTTAATTTATCCACTGCAGAATATTGGAATATTTTAATTTATCCACTGCAGAATATTGGAATATTTTAATTTATCCACTGCAGAATATTGGAATATTTTAATTTATCCCCCTTTACAAGCCCCAAATCCGCCGTTTAATCATCCCGGTGCTTTCCCGGGATTCCTTGGGAATGGGTTTGGATATTCCCAAGGAATTCCGTGGATTTTCCGTGCCTGGGGGAGGGGAGGGCAGCGAAATTCCCGCGGCTCCTTCCCGGCTGCCGCTGCCTTGCAGCCCGACCTGCTGGGCGCTGGCACTCACTGCAACTCCAGCCCGGAGATTTTCCCTTTTCCCGGCGTTTTTAGGGGAAATTAGCCAAAAAAACCCACCAAAAAATCGGGAATGAGGGAAAAAATGAGGCTTGGAGGGATTCGGATCGGGGAGGAGTTTCTGGGATTTTTGTATCCCAAAAGAAACCAGTGGTGGAGAGATTTGGAGGCTCTGCATGGGATTTGTTTTGGGGGGAATAATTGTGTTGGGATAAACTGGGGATGGATGGATGGATGGGCAGAATAGAAAAATCAGATTTGAAGGTGAAAAAATCATATTTGAAGGAGAAAAATTCAGATTTTAAGGCGAAAAATAGGATTTTAAGGTGAAAAATTCAGATTTGAAGGTGAAAAATAGGATTTTAAGGTGAAAAATTTGGATTTGAAGGTGAAAGATTTGGATTTGAAGGAGAAAATTTGGATTTTAAGGCAAAAAATCGGATTTGAAGGCAAATTTTGAGGCACTGGGACTCTAAGGAGGTCAATAAATAGGAAACTTGGGATTTTAGGGAAATAGATTATCCAGGCCCTGGCAGTCTGAGGAAGGCCATAAATAAAAAATGTGGGATTTTAAGGAAAGTTTGCAGGCCCTGGCACTCTGAGGGAGTCAAAACATGGGAAAATGGGATTTTAAGGATGATTTTTAAGGCCTCGGGACTCCTAGGAAGTGAACACACAGAAAACTTGGGATTTTAAGGGAATATAAAATCATCCAGGCCCTGGAGCTCCAAGGAAGTCATTAAATAAAAAATGTGGGATTTTAAGGGAATATAAAATTATTTAGGCCCCAGAACTCCAAGGAAGTCAGCAAATAAAAAATGTGGGATTTTAAGGGAATACAGAATTTTCCAGGCCCCAGAGTTCCAGGGAAGTTGGTAAATAAAAAATGTGGAATTTTTAGGGAATATAAAATTATTTAGGCCCCAGAACTCCAGGGAAGTCATTAAATAAAAAATGTGGGATTTTTAGGGAATATAAAATTATTCAGGCCCTGGAACTACAGGGAAGTCATTAAATAAAAAATGTGGGATTTTAAGGGAAATACAAAAATTTTCAGGCCCCAGAACTCCAGGGAAGTAATTAAATAAAAAATGTGGGATTTTAAGGGAAATACAAAAATTTTCAGGCCCCAGAACTCCAGGGAAGTCGGAAAATAAAAAATGTGGGATTTTAGGGAAATAGTGAATTGTCCAGGCCCCGGAACTCCAAGGAAGTCAGCAAATAAAAAGTGTGGGATTTTAGGGATATAGAATTGTCCAGGCCCCAGAGTTCCAGGGAAGTCATTAAATAAAAAATGTGGGATTTTAAGGGAAATACAAAAATTTTCAGGCCCCAGAACTCCAGGGAAGTCAGCAAATAAAAAATGTGGGATTTTAGGGATATAGAATTGTCCAGGCCCCAGAGTTCCAGGGAAGTCATTAAATAAAAAATGTGGGATTTTAAGGGAAATACAAAAATTTTCAGGCCCCAGAACTCCAGGGAAGTCATTAAATAAAAAATGTGGGATTTTAAGGGGAATACAAAATTTTCCAGGCCCCAGAACTCCAGGGAAGTTGGTAAATAAAAAATGTGGGATTTTAAGGGAAATGTAGAATTTTCCAGGCCCCAGAACTCCAGGGAAGTCATTAAATAAAAAATGTGGGATTTTAAGGGGAATACAAAAATTTTCAGGCCCCAGAACTCCAGGGAAGTCGGCAAATAAAAAATGTGGGATTTTAGGGAAATAGTGAATTGTCCAGGCCCCAGAACTCCAAGGAAGTCAGCAAATAAAAAGTGTGGGATTTTAGGGATATAGAATTGTCCAGGCCCCAGAGTTCCAGGGAAGTTGGTAAATAAAAAACGTGGGATTTTAAGGGAAATACAAAAATTTTCAGGCCCCAGAACTCCAGGGAAGTTATTAAATAAAAAATGTGGGATTTTAAGGGAAATACAAAAATTTTCAGGCCCCAGAACTCCAGGGAAGTTATTAAATAAAAAATGTGGGATTTTAAGGGAAATACAAAAATTTTCAGGTCCCAGAACTCCAGGGAAGTTATTAAATAAAAAATGTGGGATTTTAAGGGGAATACAGAATTTTCCAGGCCCCAGAACTCCAGGGAAGTCAGCAAATAAAAAAGTGGGATTTTAAGGGAATACAGAATTTTCCAGGCCCTGGAATTCCAAGGAAATCCCCAATCCCTGTGGAAAAGCTGCACCCACCAATCCCCCAGCTCTTCCCAGCCTCATCCCAGGGCAAATCCAAACCCTGGAGCTTTGAAAGCTCTGGAAAAACGGGAATTTCCTCAATTTCCCAGCCCATCCATGCATTTCAAACATCCCAAATTTCTACAAGTGGCACTGACCGAGTTTTATCAAATCCCAGGAGCTCCAACCCCAGCAATTCCCAATTTTTGTGGGATTTTTGTGGGATTTTTCCACAATTCCAGCCAATTATCAGGATTTTAAACCACGATATCACCGATCCTTTCCCAGCTCTGGAAATCCAGGGATGTTCACGGACCCAGGTGGGATTTGAGGAGGAATTTTGGGGTTTTTTTCCCTGGATTTGAAGGGGAATTTGGGATTTCACTTCCGCTCTTAGAAAATCCCCGCCGGAGCTCTCCTGGTATTGATTTTTCCCGGGATTTAAGAGATGTTTAATGAAGCTCTGGGTACCTGCTAAAGCCAAGGAAATTTAATTGCAATTCCCATAAAAAGCTGCGGGAAGTGCAGGTTTGTTCCTGTCATCCATGGAAATTGGGTTTTTTTCCACGGCTTTGCTGGGATTCATTAATTCCCTTTTTTTTCCCTCCATGGGATGCAGCTGCAGCTGAAAGAAAGAAAAATTTCTGTTTAAAAATCATTTTCGTTCAGGGGATTTTTGAGGTTTTGAGGAGAGGTTTGAGTTGGAAAAGAGGGGGAATTTTTCCTCTCCTGCTTCTTTTCCTTCACCAAATCCGGATCTTTTCCTTCTCCAAATCTGGACCTTTCCCTTCTCCAACTCGGGATCTTCTCCTTCCCTCAATCCAGATATTTTTTTCTCCAAATCCAGATTTTTTTCCTCCAAATCCAGATCATTCCCTTGTCCAGATCCAGATAATTCCCTTCCCCAAATCCGGATATTTTCCTTCTCCAAATCCAGATTTTTTCCTTCTCCAGTTCAGGATCTTTCCCTTCTCCAACTCAGATTTTCCCTTCCCCAAATCTGAGTATTTTCCTTCTTCAAATCCAGATTTTTTCCCTCTTCAAATCCAAATCTTTTCCTTCTCCAGTTCAGGATCTTTCCCTTCTCCAACTCTGGATTTTTCTTTCCCCAAATCTGGATTATTCCCTTGTCCAAATCCAGAGTTTTTCCTCTTCCAAAGCCGGATCTTTTCCTCCTCCACCTTTGGATCTTTTCCTCCTCCAAATCTGGATTTTTTCCTTCCCCAAATCTGAGTATTTCCCTTCTCCAACTCTGGATCTTCCCCTTCCCCAAATCCGGATGTTTTCCTTCCCCAAATCCAGATCTTTCCCTTCCCCAAATCCGGGTTTTTCCCTCCTCCAAATCTGGATCTCTTCCTTCCCCAAATCCAGATTTTTTTTCTTCCTCCAAATCCAAATCTTTTTCTTCTCCAGGTCAGGATTTTCCCCTCCTCCAACTCTGGATTTTCCCTTCCCCAAATCTGGATATTTTCCTTCCCCAAATCCAGATTTTTTCCTCCTCCAAATCTGGACCTTTTCCTTTCCCAAATCTGGATTTTTTCCTTCTCCTCTTTGCATTTTCCCTCCTGTGCTGGAGTTTTTTCCCTCCAAGGGAAAAAATGTTCCACATTCCAAAACCTCTGGAATTTTTCCCATTCCAGCTGGGGACACCCCTGGGACACCTCTGATCCCCCTGGAATTTGCTCCACGTAAATCCCAACATTTTTAATTCCATAGAAAACCTTCCAACTCCAACTCCTGCTCCTGCAGGGAATCCCGGCCGGCTCCAAGGTGGGATAATCCCGTTTTTCCAGGGGCAAATCCAGGTTTTGTTCCAATCCTGCTTTTCCATGCCCTGAACTGGGCATTCAGGGAATTTTGCTGCGGATCTCACAGAATTTTGCTCTCTGTCAAATGTGGGATAATTATTTTCCAGGGTTTTGTGCCGTTTGGATTTTATTCCCGGTGTTTTCATTAAGAGTTAATGAGATTTTCCTTCATCACAACAATCCCGGAATTGTTTTTCCTGCTTGGACTCTTCCCCGCTCCATAAACTTTATGGAAAAAGCGGATCAAAAGCACGAGGAATCCAAATGGGAAAAGGACAGGATTGGGTTTTTATGGAGTGAGGGCTGTGGGGTTTTGGGGTCGCTCCTGCAGGAATATTCCGGAATATTCCCGGTGCCAAAGGAAAAGGCAGCGGCTCCGTTTCCATGGATTTGTGCGGTGCAGCTGTGCCTGGAACGATCCCTAAAGATGGGAATTATTGATGTTGGATCATTTTATCTCCAAGCTTTATTGGGACGGATTTGGGGATTTGGGGAATTCCATTTCCCTTCCTGCATAAAAACCCCAATTGATGGCGATAAAACACTCGGATATTCCAAATTTGGGAATTCTCCTGCTGGATCTGTGGCTGGATCCATGTGGAGCAGCTTCTCCCCCTGCCTGATCCCACGGGGAATTTTCCCAGCTGGAAAATTTCCCGTTCCAAAGTGCCCCAAGGTGCCAGAGCCGCTCATCCCGGCATGGCCTGGGGAAAATTAATTCATTCTTGCCCAGTTTGGGGAAAAAGATTGGGAAAAGTGGGAGCAGGCTGCTCATTATCCCAAAAATCCCACCCCTGGAGAATCCCACAATTCCAGGGAAATGTTCTTTCCAAGGAATCTCAGGAAGGAGTTTTGGCATTCCTGTGGGGCACGGAGATGCTCCCAGCGTTGGGAATTCCAGGAATTCCCATTCACCCTCTGGCAGCGACTTTTTAGGGAAGCTGTGGGATTTCAGGGGCTGGAAAAGAGGGAGAAACGTCCCCTGGTCACACCTGGCAGAGTCAAAAATCCCGGGAAGGACTCGGCCAAGGGCATGGATGTGCTCGGCTTCCCAAATCCACTCAAATTTCCCTCCCTGCTTTTGCATTTTTGAAGTTTTCACCCCAAATTTTCTATTTTTAACCCCCAAATTTTCTATTTTTAACCCCCAAATTTCTATTTTAACCCCAAATTTTTCTATTTTTAACCCCCAATTTTTTCTATTTTTAACCCCCAAATTTTCTGGTTTTAACCCCTAATTTTTTATTTTTAACCCCAGGTTTCTGCAGGGAATCAATACTTTTATCCCAATCCCTGTTAATTTCTGCAGGGAATCCATGTTTTTCTCCCTAGCCCTGTTAATTTCTTTATTTTAACCTCAAATTTTTCATTTTTAATCCCTAATTTTTAATTTTTACCCCCCAAATTTTTCCTTTTAACACCAAATGATTTCTTTTTATCCCCTCATTTTGTATTTTTAGCCCCAAATTTTTTTTTTTTTTTGCTTGGAATCTCAGCAGCGTTTGGGATTTGTGCTCAGAGCTGATCCAGAGGTGGAAAATCCTTGGACATTTCATTCCTCATTTATTCCAGGCTGTTCCTTTGCATGAGGAACTGGAAATTTCCTGGAAAAATGGGAAAAATGTGCCTTGAGATGTGAGAAACGCTCAGGGAAAACTACAATGGAGCAGCTAAAAATACACCCCAAAAATCCTGTCAGGAATTCCAGCTGGAACTTTCTAAAATCCATTTTTATTTTGAGGATGAAGGGAAAATTTGGGCCTTCCCTGCTAGGCCCGAGGCCTTTCCCTGAGGGCTCAGTGAAAAGCTGAACTCTCCTATTTTATTCCAAACTCTGTCCCGGTGTTTTCCAGGAGAAAAGTGGGAATTAGGGCTGGAAAAAGCTGAAGGAGCAGCTGGGAATTCTTTTTTGGAGCTGTTTGGAGGGCGCTGAGTGAGGAGCAGCTGCCTGGGCTCCCTTATCAGGCCAGGCCCCGAGCAGGCCCCACACTTTGTTCCGAACAAATATTGAATTAAAAATCTTTTAGTGCCGCCCAATTTCCATTCAAAATCCATCCCAACACCTGGTGCTGAGTGGCCTCTCCAGAAAATCCAAGAGCAGGGGGAAACTTCCCTGGAAAATTGGATGGAATGGTAATTTGAGGGGTGGAAAGGTCCTGTCCACACCCGGCCTTTGGTAATTTGTGTGGGGAATTCGTGGCTTTATCCCTGGAAAATTGTGCAATTAATCCATGTTTTTATTCTTTCTCCTGGAAATTTCTGCAATTAATCCATGTTTTTATCATTTTTCGTGTGAATTTGTGCAATTAATCCATGGTTTTATCCTTATTCCTGTGAATTTGTGCAATTAATCCATGATTTTATCCTTATCCCTGCAATTGTGCAGTTAATCCGTGTTTTTATACCAATCCTGGTAAATTTATGTAGGGAATTCATGTTTTTATTCCAGTTCCTGTAAATTTGTGCAATTAATCTATGATTTTATCCTTATCCCTGTAAATTTCTGCAATGAATCCATGTTTTTATCCCAATCTTTGGAAATTTGTATAGGGAATCCATGGTTTTATCCTTATCCCTGTAAATTTGTGCAATTAATCCATGTTTTTATCCCAGTCCTTGTAAATTTGTGTGGGGAATCCATGTTTTTATCCTTTTTCCTGTAAATTTGTGTGGGGAATTCATGTTTCCTTTCTCCTGTAAATTTGTGCAATTAATCCATGTTTTTATCCCAGTTCCTGTAAATTTGTGTAGGGAATTCATGTTTTTATCATTATCCTTGTTATTTGTGTGGGGAATCCATAATTTTATCCTTTTTCCTGTGAATTTGTGCAATTAATCCATGGTTTTATCCCAATCCCTGTAAATTTGTGTGGGGAATTAATGGTTTTATCCTTATCTCTGGAAATTTGTGCAATTCATGTTTATATCCCAGTCCTTCTAAATTTGTGTGGGGAATCCATGTTTTTATCCTTTTTCCTGTAAATTTGTGCCATTAATCCATGTTTTTATCCTTATCCATGGAGATTTGTGTAGGGAATCCATGATTTTATCCCAATTCATGTAAATTTGTGTAGGGAATTCATGATTTTATCCTTTCTCCTGTAAATTTGTGCAATTAATCCATGTTTTTATCCCAGTACCTGGATGTTTTTATCCTTTCTCCTGTAAATTTGTGCAATTAATCCATGTTTTTATCCTTATCCTTGTTATTTGTGTGGGGAATCCATGACTTTATCCTTATCTCCGTAAATTTGTGCAATTAATCCATGGTTTTATCTTTTCTCCTGGAAATTTGTGCAATTAATCCATGTTTTTATCCCTATCCTGGTAAATTTGTGTGGAGAATTCATGTTTTTATTCTTTCTCCTGGAAATTTGTGCACTTAATCCATGATTTTATCCTTATCCCTGTAATTGTGCAATTAATTCATGTTTTTACCCCAATCCCTGTAAATTTGGGTAGGGAATCCATGTTTTTATCCTTATCCCTGTAAATTTGTGCCATTAATCCATGTTTTTATCCCAGTCCTTCTAAATTTGTGTGGGGAATCCATGTTTTTATCCTTTTTCCTGTAAATTTGTGCAATTAATCCATGTTTTTATCCTTATCCATGGAGATTTGTGTAGGGAATCCATGATTTTATCCCAATTCATGTAAATTTGTGTAGGGAATTCATGATTTTATCCTTTTCCTGTAAATTTGTGCAATTAATCCATGTTTTTATCCTTATCCCTGGAAATTTGTGTAGGGAATTCATGTTTTTATCCCAGTCCCTGTAAATTTGTGCAATTAATCCATGTTTTTATCCCTATCCTGGTAAATTTGTGTGGAGAATTCATGTTTTTATTCTTTCTCCTGGAAATTTGTGCACTTAATCCATGATTTTATCCTTATCCCTGTAATTGTGCAATTAATTCATGTTTTTATCCTTATCCGTGGAGATTTGTGTAGGGAATCCATGATTTTTTCCCAATTCATGTAAATTTGTGTAGGGAATCCATGATTTTATCCTTTATCCTGGAAATTTGTGCAATTAATCCATGTTTTTATCCTTATCTGTGGAGATTTATGTAGGTAATCCATGTTTTTATCCTTATCCCTGTAACTGTGCAATTAATCCATGTTTTTATCTCCATCCTTGTAAATTTGTGGGGGGAATTCATGTTTTTATCCTTTTTCCTGTGAATTTGTGCAATTAATCCATGTTTTTTTTCCTTTTCCCTGTAAATTTGTGTGGGGAATTCATGTTTTGATCCTTTTTCCCTCTCTCCTGAAGGATTCCCAAGTTTTTTTCCCCTAAAATCCAGGAAAATTCTCTTTTTTAGTTCAGTTCTTTATTTTACACTGGATTTATGGCCTGGGCTGAGGGCAGGGACAAGGATTTGGATTTGCCTCTGGAATTTTGGCCCTCAGGATTGGCATTCCCAAGTTTTTCCAGCAGAAATTCCCTGCCTTGGCCCTGAGTGATGGATTTGCCCTAAAATCCCTTAAATCCCACAAAAATGAGTTTGGATTTTGGAGGGAACCAGAAGGAAACGGGATCACGACACGAGTGGGGATATTTGGGGTTAGGAATTCCAAAATTCCTAAAATTTCCCCTAAAATCGACCTCTCCTTGTCTTTGCCTTCCAGGAGAGGATGAGCACGACGGACAGGACGGCTCCGATGAAAATCCCAGCTGGAATTTCGGCCCTTCCCGGATTCCTGAGCCCTCGTTCCCAGCAGAATTCCAGGATGAGGGTGAGTCACTGATTTTTTTTTTTTGGAGAATTTTTTGGGGAAGTTTCTCGGAATTCTGGAATGTTTCTGGAATGTCACTGATGTTTCTTGGAATTCTTGGAATTTTGTCTTCTGGAGAAGATCAAAGACGAACCCGGAATCCTTTGGTTTTCCATCCATCCCATAATTCAGAAGGGGATTTGGGGTTTTTTGTGCGTCGTCTGTTTCCACTAAATGTGAAAATCCTGGATAATATTCCTGAAATTCCACGTATTTGTTGGTGCTGGTTTTTTTGGGATTGATTGTGATGGAAAAATGCTGGATTTCCCAAAATTCCTGCGTGATTTTGGGGAATTTCCCTTCCTGGGAGTTCAAATTCCCACTTTTAGGAGGCTTTGTCTTCCAACCCTTTGGAATTTGGGTTTCTCTGCAGGGATTTGCTCCAGAGAGGATTTTTTGGGATATTCTGGTGCTTGGGAATTCAGGGTTTCTCCTCCTGCTCCGGATGGGAGGAGCTGGAATCCCAGAGCGCTTCCTGAAGGATTGGTGTGGGATGAGGATTTTTCCCAGATTTTTTGATTTTGTTGAGGGAATTTTTTCTTCTCCTCATTTTCTTCACTTCCTTTTTGGGAGGCACAACAATATTCCCATTTTTCCATGGATATGGATTCACTTCAGAGTTCAAACCATCACTTCAGGTTCAGGAAAGTCTGGATCCTGGAATTCCCACAGTTTGGGTTCTGGAATTCCCAGTGTCTGGATCCTGAAATTCCCAGTGTCTGGATTCTGGAATTCTCACACTCAGGATTCCAGAATTCTGACAGTTTGGATTCTGGAATTCCCAATTTGGGTTCCAGAATTCCCACAGTTTGGAATCCGGAATTCCCACAGTTTGGGTTCCAGAATTCCCAGTTTGGGTTCCAGAATTCCCACATTTTGGATTCTTTAATTCCCACAGTTTGGGTTCCAGAATTCCCAGTTTGGATTCCAGAATTCCCACATTTCAGCTTCCCCAAACTGAACAAACTGTCCAGATTTGGGAATCTCCTTCCCATTCCCGTGGTTTTTTCCCCACTCTCCAACACAACTGTGACAGTCCCGGTGCTTTTCCCACCTTCCTGAATTCCCAACTTTATTTGAATTCCCAACTTTATTGCATCCAGCTTTTAATGGGAGCAGATCGGATTTGGGATGACGCTCACCGAAAAAACCTGGGAATTTTGGAGGCGGAGGAGTTTGGATTGGATAAAATCCCCTGGGATCGGTTTCTCCTGGCTCTGATTCCTCCTGGGAATCCGGGATCATTCCCAGTTCTCCGGGGAGGGTTGGGAATGACTTTACTCAATGAGCCGTGAGCTCTGCAGGATTTTCCCTGCGGGAAGATTCCGGAGCAAGCGTTTGCACAGCCAGGGAAGTGCTGGGAGGTTCTGAGGGATCTGGGAATGCTCAGGATTCCCTGGGAGACAATTCCTGAGCATCCCAGGCTCTGGGAGACTTCCCCAAACTGGTTTTGGCTTAAAAATCGGGAAATTCCCTAATTTTGGGGTTTGCTGGTTAATTTTTATGGAAGGAGGGAAAGGTTTGGAGCTGCAGAGAGAGGATTTCAGTGGGATTGGGGATGGAATTCCACCCCGGGAGGGTGGGGAGGGGCTGGGATGGAATTCCCGAGGGCTGTCCCAGATCCCTGGGAATGTCCAAGCCCTGGGAGAACGGGAAGTGTCGCTGCCCATGGGAATGGGATGGGATTTAAGGTCCCTTCCCAACCCAGAGCGTTCCGGGGTTTTAAAAATTGGGGATTTATGGACATGGCAGCTCCAGGCATTGCTGTGTCCCTTGGGATATCGATTGATCCCGTGGGATATCCATTGATCCCGTGGGATATCGATTGATCCCTTTGGATATTGATTTATCTCGTTGGATATCCATTGATCCCTTTGGATATTGATTTATCTCGTTGGATATCCATTGATCCCTTGGGATATCGATTGGTCCCTTGGGATATTGCTCAGTCCCTTTGGATATTGATTTACCCCTTTGGATATTGATTTATTTGGATATTAATTGATCCCTTTGGATATAGATTGATCCCTTTGGATATTGATTGATCCCTTTGGATATTCCTTTATTCCTTTGAGTATTGATTTATTCCTTTGAGTATTGATTTATTCCTTTGGATATTGATTTATTCCTTTGGATATTCTTTTATCCCAGTGGATATTGAATTATCCCTTTGGATATTGATTTATTTGGATATTGATTGATCCCTTTGGATATTGTTCTGTCCCTTTGGATATTGATTTATTTGGATATTGATTTATCCTTTTGGATATTGCTCTGTCCCTTTGGATATTGATTTATTCCTTTGGATATTCTTTTAGCCCAGTGGATATTGAATTATCCCTTTGGATATTGATTGATCCCTTTGGATATTGATTTATTCCTTTGGATATTGAATTATCCCAGTGGATATTGATTGATCCCTTTGGATATTGATCCCTTTGGATATTGATTGATCCCTTTGGATATTGTTCTGTCCCTTTGGATATTGATTGATCCCTTTGGATCAATTTGGATATTGGATTTGGATATTGATTTATTCCTTTGGATATTCTTTTATCCCAGTGGATATTGAATTATCCCTTTGGATATTGATTTATTTGGATATTGATTTATTCCTTTGGATATTGATTGATCCCTTTGGATGTTGCTCAATCCCTTTGGATATCCCTCTATTCCCTTTGGATATTCCTTTATCCCTTTGGATTCTGCTCCATCCCCTGGATATCACTCAATCCCTTTGGATACTGCCCAGTCCCTTCGGAGATCATTCCATCCTATTGGACATGGATTGATCCCTTTGGATATTGATTGATCTGTTCCCTTTGCTCAGTGAATATTTGGGATGTGCCCATATTTATCGGGGGATTTTGGGGGCTGTCCGTGGATTTTTGGGGTTTGTCTGTGTTTAGTGGGTGAGTTTTGGGGCTGTCAGTGAATATTTGGGCTGTGTCCATTTTTATTGGGGCATTTTTGGGGCTCTCCGTGGATTTTTCGGGCTGTCCATGGATATTCGGGGCTTCTCCAGGTTTATTGGGGGATTTTGGCGGCTGTCCATGGATTTTTGGGGATTTTGGGAGGGTGTCCATGAATATTTGGGGCTGTCAGTGAATATTTGGGGCTGTCAGTGAATTTTGGGATGTGTCTGTGTTTATTGGGGGATTTTTGGTGCTGTCCGTGGATATTTGGGGTGTGTCCATGTGTATTGGGGGATTTTTGGGACTGTCAGTGAATAATTGGAGTTGTCAGTGAATATTTTGGTGGTTTTGGGGTCTGTTTGGGAGGATTTCGGTGGATTTAGGGTCTGTTTGGGGGGATTTCGGTGTATTTGGGGTCTGTTTGGGGGATTTCGGTGTATTTGGAGTCTGTTTGGGGGGATTTCGGTGGATTTAGGGTCTGTTTGGGGGGATTTCGGTGGGTTTATGGTCTGTTTGGGGGGATTTCGGTGGATTTGGGGTCTGTTTGGGGGGATTTCGGTGGGTTTATGGTCTGTTTGGGGGATTTCGGTGGATTTGGGGTCTATTTGGAGGGATTTAGGTGGATTTGGTGTATTTGGGGTCTGTTTGGGGGATTTCGGTGTATTTGGGGTCTGTTTGGGGGATTTCGGTGTATTTAGGGTCTGTTTGGGGGGATTTCGGTGGATTTGGGGTCTGTTTGGGGGGATTTCGGTGTATTTGGGGTCTGTTTGGGGGATTTCGGTGGATTTGGGGTCTGTTTGGGGGGATTTCGGTGTATTTGGGGTCTGTTTGGGGGATTTCGGTGTATTTGGGGTCTGTTTGGGAGGATTTCGGTGGATTTAGGGTCTGTTTGGGGGGATTTCGGTGGATTTGGGGTCTGTTTGGGGGGATTTCGGTGTATTTGGTGTATTTAGGGTCTGTTTGGGGGGATTTCGGTGGATTTGGTGTATTTAGGGTCTGTTTGGGGGGATTTCGGTGGATTTGGGGTCCCGTGCTCTCTCCGGGCTCGGCGGCGGCTCCGGAATTCTGCAGCGCCCCCGTGTGGGGCCGGCCGGGAACGCGCGGGGCGGGAACGCGCCCGGGAACGGGAATCGGGAACGGGAATCGGGAATGGGCATCGGGAACGCGCCCGGGAACGGGAATCGGGAATGGGCATCGGGAACGCGCCCGGGAACGGGAATCGGGAACGGGCCCGGGAATGGGCTTTGGGAACGGGAATCGGGAACGCGCTTTGGGAACCCGCCCGCCAGGGACACGTTCAGGCCCCGCTTCTTCCTCTCATTTGATCCCCAAACCCATCAAACAACCCCAACCCAGCCCCCAAATCCTCCCTCAAACCCCAAATCCTCCCGCAGACTCATCCCACAAACACAAACCAATCCCACAGACACATTCCAGACAATTCTCATCCCACAGACACATCCCAAACAAATCCCATCCCACAGACACATCCCAAACAAACCGACCCCACAGACACATCCCGAACCAACCCCACAGACACATCCCAAACCAACCCAAACCCCACAGACACATCCCAAACCAACCAACCTCACAAACACATCCCAAACCAACCCCAACCCCACAGACACATCCCAAACCAACCCAAACCCCACAGACACATCCCAAACAAACCGACCCCACAGACACATCCCAAACAAACCGACCCCACAGACACATCCCAAACAAACCGACCCCACAGACACATCCCAAACAAACCGACCCCACAGACACATCCCAAACAAACCGACCCCACAGACACATCCCGAACAAACCGACCCCACAGACACATCCCGAACAAACCGACCCCACAGACACATCCCAAACAAACCGACCCCACAGACACATCCCAAACAAACCAACCCCACAGACACATCCCAAACAAATCCCATCCCACAGACACATCCCGAACAAACCGACCCCACAGACACATCCCGAACAAACCAACCCCACAGACACATCCCAAACAAATCCCATCCCACAGACACATCCCGAACAAACCAACCCCACAGACACATCCCAAACAAACCAACCCCACAGACACATCCCAAACAAACCAACCCCACAGACACATCCCAAACAAACCAACCCCACAGACACATCCCAAACAAACCGACCCCACAGACACATCCCAAACAAACCGACCCCACAGACACATCCCAAACAAACCCCAACCCCACAGACACATCCCAAACAAATCCCATCCCACAGACACATCCCAAACAAATCCCATCCCACAGACACATCCCGAACAAACCAATCCCACTGACACATCCCATCCATCAGGACTGATTTAGGCTCTGGATTACAGTTTGGGAGTCAGGATTGATTTGGGGTCAGGATTAATTTGGATTTGAGACTGAATTGGGGTCGGGATTGATGATTTGGACTTGGGACTGATTTGGGGTCGGGACTGATGATTTGGGGTCAGGACTGATTTGGGCTTGGGATTGAATTGATGATTTGGGGTCGGGACTGATGTGGGGTCAGGATTGATTTGCGGTCAAGACTGATTTGGGATCGGGATTGATTGGGGGTCAGGTTTTCCCCTCACCTTCCCCACCAGGAAACCGCTGGGTTCAGTCAGTTTTTTGGGATTTTTCCTGATTTTCCCGGCCTGGATAACCCCAAAGAACTTTTGGCCGATCCCAGAGGTGCAGGAGGGAAGGACTGGCCGGGATTTAAGGAATTTTATCCTTGGAAGCTGCTGTGAGCTCCGGGTGCTTTGGCTCAGGAACCCCGGAATGATTTGTGGGGTGAGAAAAACCCTAAAAATGCCCCAATTCCAACCCCGTGCCCTGGGCAGGGATATCTCCCACCAGAGCCACCATCCCAAATCCCAGAGCATCCCAAATCCCCCCAACACCTCCTGGCCAATCGTTAATTAATCACTAATTAATCAGTTAAAGGGAGATGCTCCGGCAGAGGATCAAAGCCATAAAAAAAATTCCCCAACCCTGGAATTTGGGGGAGAAACGGGAAGTTTATTTTATCTGGAAACTGATGGGATTTGGGATTTTTCCAGCCCCGATTTTGGGGTCGGGAGAGGCCTCAGAGGGCGCGGGAGGCACCGGAACCCCGGGAGGAGCAAATTTAGGGGAGGGGAACTCCCGGTGCTCTCTGAACTCCTTCCAAAAAAGGCGGAAAAGCTCCGGAATTCCCGATAAACACCTGATGCATGAGGTGTGCGGGAAGGATGGGATGAGGGAAGGGTTGGAGCAGGCACAGGGGCGGGGTTGTCCTTTAAAAAACCCTTTAAAACTCTCAAAAACCCTTTAAATCCTGAAAAAACCATTTAAAATGGCTCCAAACTCTCTAAAATCCTTCAAAATCCTTCAAAATGTTTTAAAATATTTTTAAATCCTTAAAAATCCTTTAAAATAGTTTAAGATAGTCCCAAACTCTTTAAAATCCTTCAAAATCCTTCAGAACCCTTAAAAACCCTTTAAAAATCCTTTAAAGTAGTTCCAAACTCTCTAAAATATTTCAAAACTCTTTAAAACCCTTCAAAAAATTTAAAAATCCTTCAAAACCCTTTAAAAGCCTTCAAAAGCCTTTAAAACCCTGAAAACCCCTTTAAAATCCTTCAAAATGGCTCCAAACTTTCTAAAATCCTTCAAAATGTTTTAAAATCCTTTAAAATAGTTTAAGAGAGTCCCAAATGCTCTAAAATCCTTCAAAATCTTTCAGAACCCTTAAAAACCTCTCAAAAAATTTAAAAATCCTTCCAAATCCTTTAAAATCCTTCCAAACCCTTAAAAATCCTCTAAAACCTTTTAAAAATCCTTCAGAATCCTTTAAAATTCTTCAAAACCCTTAAAAATCCTCTAAAATCTTTAAAAATCCTTCAAAACCCTTTAAAACCTTTAAAAACCCTTTAAACTCCTTCCAAACTTTCTAAAATATTTCAAAATCCTTCAAAACCCATTGAAATCCTTAAAAATCCAAGTAGGGTTGAGCTCCCCATTCCCAAAAGTTGAATCCCTGCTTTTCCCACCTTTAATTCCCCAAAAAACCCCAAAGTTCCACCGTGCCCCAAAGGCCATCCCAGGAAAAGTTTGGGGTGTCCCAAAACCCCAAATCCGCCCCAATTCCAAACCCTTCCTCATCCGGATCTTCCCGAATTCCCAAAGATTCCAGGGAGTCGGGAATGATCCAATTTTTGGGGTGGCTCATTTGTTATTCCCAACCTCAATCCCAGTTGGAAAAATCCTGGCTCCCTGCAGCCGGTTAATTTGGAAATCCCCAAACTCCAAATCCTGAATTTCTCCCCTTTTTCCTCCTTGACTTTTTTTTTTATCTCCTCCTGGATAAAAAAATTCCCATTTTTTTCCCCCTCCTCAGTGAAAGAAATCCCAAATTTCCCCATCCTCAATGAAAGAAATCTCAATTTTTTTTTCCTCTCCTCAATGAAACAAATCCCAATTTTTTCCCCCTCCCAGATAAAATAAATCCCATTATTTCCCCTCTTCAATAAAAGAAATCCCAATTTTTTCCCTCCTGGATAAAATCCCACTTTTTTCCCTTTCCCCAATAAAACAAATCCCATTTTTCCCCCTTCCCATATAAAACCAATCCCATTATTTTCCCCCCTCACAGATAAAACAAATCCCATTTTTTTTCATCCCGGATAAAACCAATCCCACTTTTTTCCCTTTCCCCAATAAAACAAATCCCATTTTCCCCTTCCCATATAAAACAAATCCCATTTTTTTCCCCTTCCCATATAAAACCAATCCCATTATTTTCCCCCCTCACAGATAAAACAAATCCCAATTTTTTTTCCATCCCAGATAAAACAAATCCCATTTTTTTTTTCCATCCTGGATAAAACAAATCCCACTTTTTTCCCTTTCCCCAATTAAATCCCATTTTCCCCTCCCCAATAAAACAAATCCCATTTTTTTTCCATCCCGGATAAAACCAATCGCATTATTTTCCCCCCTCACAGATAAAACAAATCCCAATTTTTTTTTCCATCCCGGATAAAACAAATCCCAATTTTTTTCCATCCCGGATAAAACAAATCCCATTTTTTTCCCTTTCCCCAATTAAATCCCATTTTCCCCCCTCCCCAATAAAACAAATCCCATTTTTCCCCTTCCCATATAAAACAAATCCCATTATTTTCCCCCCTCCCCAATAAAACAAATCCCATTTTTTTTCCAATCCCGGATAAAACAAATCCCATTTTTTTTTTCCATCCCGGATAAAACAAATCCCACTTTTTTCCCTTTCCCCAATTAAATCCCATTTCCCCCTTCCCCAATAAAACAAATCCCATTTTTTCTCCTTCCCATATAAAACCAATCCCATTTTTTCCCCCCTCACAGATAAAACAAATCCCAATTTTTTTTCCATCCCGGATAAAACAAATCCCATTTTTTTCCCTTTCCCCAATTAAATCCCATTTCCCCCCTCCCCAATAAAACAAATCCCATTTTTTTCTCCTTCCCATATAAAACCAATCCCATTTTTTTCCCCTCCCCAATAAAACAAATCCCATTTTTTTCTCCTTCCCATATAAAACCAATCCCATTTTTTTCCATCCCGGATAAAACAAATCCCATTTCCCCCCCTCTTTTCCACCTTTTTTTTTTCCTTTTTTAACCTCCCGGTGTCCCCTGCCATTATTTCCTCCCGATATTTGCATTCCCACCTAATTTAGTCTCTCCCGACCCCCGGGATTAATGGGCTGTTTACCCGGCTTAGATAAAACCGGGCCTAAACCCCGGCCTAACCCCGGCGCGGTGACCAACCCCATCCATCACCCGCGCCTTTGTCCGGGGCTCCTCCGAGGGGGGAACTCGTCGGGAATTTTTTATCCCTGCTCAGGAAAATCCCGGGATATTCCCCACAGCAGCCAGGCCTGAGGGGATTTGGGTCATTTCCCGTTGATTTTTGGGGATTTTTTTAATCTTGTTTCGTTATTTTTGAGGTTTTTTGTCTTCGCCTCGAAGTTTCGCCCGTTTTGGTTTTGTTCCCTTTGGGTTTTGCTGATCCCTGAGTTTCTTCTCCAGGAAAATTTGGGGATTTTTGATCACAATTCCCAGGAAAATCAAAGATTTGGGAAGATTTGGGGATTTTTGATCACAATTCCCATAAAATTCCGTTTGATTCAAGGAAAAAAATTTCCCTGTCCCTCGTCCCACCCAACCTGGGAAAAATCTTGGGGAAAAATTCCAAGGCAAGTGGAAAATTTTGGGGTTTTTTGGGATTGGAGTTGGGATAAATGGATCAAAACCAATTAATTTGATTTTTTTGGAATTCCAGTTGGGATAAATGGATCCAAACCAGTTAAATTTGGTTTTTTTGGAATTCCAGTTGGAATAAGTGGATCAAAACCAGTTAAATTTGATTTTTTTTGGATTTCCAGTTTGGATAAATGGATCAAAACCAGTTAACTTTGATTTTTTTTGGAATTCCAGTTGGGACAAATGGGTCAAACCCACTTCAAATTTGATATTTGAGGTCTTGCAAAGCAGAAGAAAAATTCAGCTGAAAATTCCTCCAATTTTTTGGCTGGAAAATTCACCAGGATGGGGGATGAGGGGTGTTGGAATGGGTGTTGGAATGGGTGTTGGAATGTTCCCTTTCCCTCCTTTCCCAGGATATCCAAACCCCATCCAAGAGCTCTGGGAGGAGGAGCAGGACAATCCCATGGGATCGGGGGATTTGGGGATTTGGAGGGTTTGGAATTTCCTTCCTTTCCCTGGAGATTCCCAGGGCCAATCCCAGCCCCTTTCCCAAGGCTGAATCCTTGGATTTGCTGTGGGGGTTTTGGGATCGGAGCGTTCCGGAATTCTGGGTTCAACAGGAACGCCAAGGGAAGGGAGGAAAATCCAGCCTGGTCCCCATTCCAACAGCCCCCAAATCCCAAAATCCACCCAGCCCCCAAATCCCAAAATCCACCCCAACCCCAAATCCCAAAATCCGCCCAAACCCCAAATCCCAAAATCCACCCAGACCCCAAATCCCAAAATCCACCCAAACCCCAAATCCCAAAATCCGCCCAGACCCCAAATCCCAAAATCCACCCCAACCCAAAATCCACTCAAACCCCAAAATCCGCTCAGACCCCAAATCCCAAAATCCGCCCAGACCCCAAATCCCCAAATCTGCTCAAACCCCAAATCCCCAAATCTGCTCAAACCCCAAATCCCCAAATCTGCTCAAACCCCAAATCCCAAAATCTGCCCAAACCCCAAATCCCAAAATCTGCTCAAACCCCAAATCCCAAAATCCACCCCAACCCCAAATCCCAAAATCCACCCCAACCCCAAATCCCAAAATCCACCCCAACCCCAAATCCCAAAATCCACCCAAACCCCAAATCCCAAAATCTGCTCAAACCCCAAATCCCAAAATCCACCCAGACCCCAAATCCCAAAATCTGCTCAAACCCCAAATCCCAAAATCTGCCCAGACCCCGAATCCCCAAATCCGCTCAAACCCCAAATCCCAAAATCCTCCCAGACCCCAAACCTTGGATTCCTCCCTCAGGAATTTCAGGGAGCAGCTGGGAATTCCCATTCCCTGAGGGATTTTAATCCCCAAATTCAGCCCAGGTTTCCCTGGAGGTGTCTGGGATTTGGGGGGGTCCCTAAAAAAGGAAATTTTCCCTTGGATTTGGAGGATTTGGGATCACCCAGACCCCAAATCTTTGTGTCCTGCCTCACTCAGGAATTACAGGAAAAATCGTCTGGAATTCCCATTCCTGGGCAGATTTGAATTCCCAAAGGCTGGAATGGAGGAAATTGGGATTTGGGGGAGTCCCTAAACTCCCACAATTCCATTTATGGGGCTGAATCTCCTCGTTCCCAAATGGAAAAGAAATCCCAAATGGAAAATAAATCCCAAATGGATTTTTTCCATTTCCAAAAAGGAAATTGGGATTTGGGGGGGCATCCCTAAATTCCCACTGGAGACAATTCCCTGAATCTCCTCATTCCTAATGAGAATAAACCCCAAAAGGAAAATAAACCCCAAAAGGAAAATAAACCCCAAAAGGAAAATAAACCCCAAAAGGGAAACAACCCCCAAATGGAAAATAAATCCCAAATGGATTTTTTCCATTTCCAAAAAGGAAATTGGGATTTTGGGGGGAGGCGTCCCTAAATTCCCACTGGAGACAATTCCCTGAATCTCCTCATTCCCAAATGGAACACAAACCCCAAAGGGAATAAAACCCCAAATAGAACAAAAACACCAAATGGAAAATAAAACCCAAAGAATGGAAGACAAATCCCAAATGAAAAACAAACCCCAAATGGAAAATAAATCCCAAAAGGAAAATAAATCCCGAATGGAACACAGACCCCAAATAGAACGCAAACCCCAAATGGAAGACAAATCCCAAATGGAACACAGACCCCAAATAGAGCACAAAACCCCAAATAGAACACAAATCCCAGACAATGGAACAGAAATCCCAAATAGAACAGAAATCCCAAATGGAGCACAAAACCCCAAATGGAAAACAAACCCCAAATAGAACAGAAATCCCAGACAATGGAACACAGACCCCAAATAGAGCACAAAACCCCAAATAGAGCACAAAACCCCAAATGGAACACAGACCCCAAATAGAACACAAATCCCAGACAATGGAACACAAATCCCAAATAAAACAGAAATCCCAAATCGAACAAACCCCAAATGGAACACAAACCCCAAATGAAACAAAACCCTAAATGGAACACAAACCCCATATCAAACAAAACCCCAAATGGAACAAAACCCCAAATGGAACACAAACCCCATATCAAACAAAACCCCAAATGGAACAAAACCCAAATGGAACACAAACCCCAAATGAAACAAAACCCTAAATGGAACACAAACCCCATATCAAACAAAACCCCAAATGGAACACAAACCCCAAATGGAACACAAACCCCATATCAAACAAAACCCCAAATGGAACACAAACCCCAAATGGAACACAAACCCCATATCAAACAAAACCCCAAATGGAACACAAACCCCAAATGGAACACAAACCCCAAATGGAACACAACCAAATGGAACAAAACCCCAAATGGAACACAAACCCCACATCAAACAAAACCCTAAATGGAACACAAATCCCATATCAAACAAAACCCCAAATGGAACAAAACCCTAAATGGAACACAAACCCCATATCAAACAAAACCCCAAATGGAACACAAACCCCAAATGGAACAAAACCCCAAATGGAACACAAACCCCAAATGAAACAAAACCCTAAATGGAACACAAATCCCATATCAAACAAAACCCCAAATGGAACACAAACCCCAAATCAAACAAAACCCTAAATGGAACACAAATCCCATATCAAACAAAACCCCAAATGGAACACAAACCCCAAATCAAACAAAACCCCAAATGGAACACAAATCCCATATCAAACAAAACCCCAAATGGAACACAAACCCCAAATAGAGCACAAAACCCCAAATAGAGCACAAAAAACCCCACATCAAACAAAACCCCAAATGGACACCACGTCCCCGATCCCATTCCCCCCCGGGATGGATTTTCCAGCCCCGCAGGGCAGGGGGAGGACGGAGCAGGAAGATGGAGCAGCTCGTTGGGATAATTGGGATAAAATTGGGATTGGGAACACCGGGGTCAGCGCTGTTCACACCGATCCCTTCCAGGTAATGGGGTCAGGCCTGGATGATCCATCTGGGGCCGAGGGGCAGCGCCGTTAATTGGGATGAAATTTGTTTGGAGAACGGAGAGGGCGGAAAAAGGGAAAAGGGAAAAAAGGGAAAAAAAGCAAAGAGGAGCCGGGGCAGAGGGGGAGGAGGCGCTCAAGGTAACGAGTTCAAAGGGGAACTGAAGTTCAAGGTTCAGTTCCTGTTCACTCCTCACAACAACAACAAAAACCAGCCCATAATTCCATCAGCTCCTTTTGGAGCCGGCAGCGGCGGCGGATTCCCCGCAGGAAAATCGGGAATTAAGGCGCTGACAGCTCCTTAATGGGATTTTTTTTATTATTTTGTACAGCTCCTGTAATGGGATTTTTTTTGTTGTTGTCGTTGTTGGGGTTTTTTTTTTGTTCCTATTTTGTTCTTCCCCTCGGAGCTGCCACCTTGGATGGAAATCAGGGAGTGGGGGAGATGCAAATTCCTGATTTTTTTTTTTTTTTCCAGGGATTTTGTGAGGGAAAAGCAGCTGGGTTGTGAGGAGTGGGGAAACTGCTCCATCTTTAGGGGATTTTGTAGGATTTTGTCATTTCGGGGATGTTTTGGGAGAAGAAATCAGGGAATATGGGAGATGCAAATTCCCACTTTTTGTCCCAGGAATTTTGTGAGGAAAAAGCATTTGGATTTTGGAGTGTGGGGGGAAATGCTCCATTTTGGGGGGATTTTATAGGATTTTGTCACTCTGGGAATGGTTTTGGGAGAAGAAATTGGGGACTGGGGGAGATGCAAATTCCCGATTTTTTTTTTTTCCAGAGATTTTGTGAGGAAAAAGCAGCTGGGTTGTGAGGAGTGGGGAAACTGCTCCATCTTTAGGGGATTTTGTAGGATTTTGTCACTCTGGGAATGGTTTTGGGAAGAGAAATCAGGGAATGTGGGAGATGCAAATTCCCACTTTTTCCCTTGGAATTTTGTGAGGGAAAAGGGAAAAAGCAACTGAGTTGTGAGGAGAAGGGGAAAATCCTTAAATCTGGGGGGATTTTGTAGGATTTTGTCACTCTAGGGATGTTTTTGGGAAAATAAATCAAGGAGTGTGAGAGATGGAAATTCCCACTATTTTTCTCAGGAATTTTGTGAGGAAAAAGCATTTGGGTTTTGGAGTGTGGGGGGAAATGCTCCATTTTGGGGGGATTTTATAGGATTTTGTCACTCTGGGAATGGTTTTGGGAGAAGAAATCAGGGAGTGTGGGAGATGCAAATTCCTGATTTTTTTTTTCCAGGGATTTTGTGAGGGAAAAGCAGCTGGGTTGTGAGGAGTGGGGAAACTGCTCCATCTTTAGGGGATTTTGTAGGATTTTGTCACTCTGGGAATGGTTTTGGGAAGAGAAATCAGGGAGTGTGGGAGATGCAAATTCCCACTTTTTGTCCCAGGAATTTTGTGAGGGAAAAGGGAAAAAGCAACTGAGTTGTGAGGAGAAGGGGAAAATTCTTAAATCTGGGGGGATTTTGTAGGATTTTGTCACTCTGGGAATGGTTTTGGGAAGAGGAATCAGGGAGTGTGGGAGATGCAAATTCCTGATTTTTTTTTTCCAAGGAATTTTGTGAGGGAAAAGCAGCTGGGTTGTGAGGAGTGGGGAAACTGCTCCATCTTTAGGGGATTTTGTAGGATTTTGTCACTCTGGGGATGTTTTTGGGAAAAGAAATCAGGGAGTGTGGGAGATGCAAATTACTGATTAATTTTTTTTTTCCAGGAATTTTGTGAGGAAAAAGCGTTTGGTTTTTGGAGTGTGGGGGGAAATGCTCCATTTGGGGGGATTTTATAGGATTTTGTCACTCTGGGAATGGTTTTGGGTGAAGAAATCGGGGAGCGTGGCAGATGAGAATTCCCACAGGAATTTTGTGAGGGAAAAGGGAAAAATGTGGTTGGGATATGGGGAGCGGGGGGAAAACCTCAATTTTTGGGGGATTTAATAGGATTTTGTCGAGCAGCTCCCCCAGGAAAGCTCTGGGGTGGGGAGGGACCAAAGGTCCCCAAAAGTGCCCCCCAAATGTCCCCACAAAGATCCCCAAATGTTTCCCAAAGTGTTCCCCCAAATCTGCTTTATTCCCCTTTTTTCTCCTCCTTTTTTCCTTTTCTTCTTCCCTTTCCCTTTTTTTCCCTTTTTCCTCACACCCCAAACAACAACAGAGAACGAATCAATCCCACCCCAGCCGGCCCTTCCCCTTTTCCTGCTCCCCTTCCATCCCCATCCATATCCCAAATCCCAAATCTCAAACCCCAAATCCCATCCCTCCCTCTGTCCTGGGGCCCTTTAATGGTGGAGCTGCTGCGATGGAAACGGGACCTGGGACTGACCCCAATCCTGACCCTGACCCCAATCTCAGCCCTGATCCCAATCCTGGCCCCAATTCTGATCCCAGCCCTGACCCCAATCCTGATCCTGATCCCAATCCTGGCCCCAATTCTGATCCCAGCCCTGACCCCAATCCTGACCCCAATCTCAGCCCTGACCCTGATCCCAGCTCTGACCCTGATCCCAATCCTGGCCCTAATCCTGACCCCAGCCCCAACCGCGATCCCAATCCTTGCCCTAATCCTGGCCCTGACCTCGATCCTGACCCTGACCCAATCCTGACCCCAATCTCAGCCCTGACCCTGATCCCAACCCTGACCCCGATCCCAATCCAGCCCTGATCCTGGCCCTGACCTCGATCCTGACCCTGACCCCAATCCTGACCCCAATCTCAGCCCTGACCCTGATCCCAGCCCTGACCCCGATCCCAATCATGGCCCCAATCCTGATCCCAGCCCTGACCCTGATCCCAATCCAGCCCTGACCCTGATCCCAATCCAGCCCTGATCCTGGCCCTGACCTCGATCCTGATCCTGGCCCCAGTCCCGATCCCAGCCCTGACCTCAATCCCAATCCACCTTGGATCCTGGCCCTGACCTTGACCCCGATCCCAGCCCTGACCCCAATCCCAATCCAGCCCTGATCCCGGCCCTGACCCCAATCCCAGCCCCAAACCTGGCCCTGACCCCGATCATGACCCTGACCCCGATCCTGGGAAGGAGCAGCCAAGGCCAGGAAAACTCCCTGGGATGGGAGCAGAGCTGGGACAGCTTTGGCAGCCGGCGTGGCCTTCCTGATCCCCCTTTTCCTGATCCCCCTTTTCCTGATCCCCCTTTTCCTGATCCCCCTTTTCCTGATCCCCCTTTTCCTGATCCCCCTTTTCCTGATCCCCCTTTTCCTGATCCCCCTTTTACTGATCCCCCTTTTCCTGATCCCCCTTTCCCTTCCGATCCCCCTTTTACTGATCCCCCTTTTACTGATCCCCCTTTTCCTTCCTGATCCCCCTTTTACTGATCCCCCTTTTACTGATCCCCCTTTCCCTTCCTGATCCCCCTTTTCCTGATCCCCCTTTCCCTTCCTGATCCCCCTTTTCCTGATCCCTCTTTTCCTTCCTGATCCCCCTTTTCCCATCCCTCTTTTCCCTTCCTGATCTCTCTTTTCCCATTCCCCTTTTCCTTCCCCATTCCCCTTTTTCTTTCCCCAATCCCCTTTTCCTTCCCCATCCCACTTTTCCTTGCTCCTCCATCCCCGTTTCCCAACCCAGCCACACTTTTCCCTTAAAACAAACCCCAGAAAAATCCATCAGGGATCATTTTCCCATCAGGAACCCCCCGTGCCTGATTTATTCCACCTCACACCCCCAATTCCGGGACTTTTTGCCCTTTTCCTCCCACCAAAAAAAAAAAAAAAAAAAAACCAGGAAAAAAGCTGGGAATGGCTGCTGGAATACCGGGCTGCTGGCGTGTGTCACCCCCAGGAAAAACCGGGAGCAGGTTCCCGATGAGGAGCCTGGAATTTTGTGGGATTTGATGGGGTTTTGTGGGATTTGATGGGATTTTATCCCTCTTTTCCATGGTTTTCCCCCTGTAAATTAGTGCCGTTCGCCATTCCCGGGTTTCTGGTGATTCCCGGGATTTCTCCTGGCAGTTGATTCCCCAAATTCCAGTTGGGATGAGTGATTCCATGGCCCTGGGATATTCGTTCTTCCCAGGCTGCTGGGAAAGTCCAAATCCCCAAAAATTCCCTAAATCCCATTTTTCTTGCAGATCTTGGGGAAGGAACAGGGGTTTAACAGGAAAATTTAATTTTATTTATCCAATATTTTATTTTTGCAATACCAGGAATGCCCCTTTTATCCAAGCACAGCCTGGAAAAGTCTGGGAATCTCCTTATCCTGATTTATTTTTAGGATTTATCATTCCTTTTGTGGAAAAAACGATAAAAAGAATTGAAAAGTTACCCCAAAAACTGGGAATCAGGGATGGGATTTGGGATTTTTGGATGTTTTAGGCAGCTGAGGCTGGGCTGAAATCACGGAATGAGCGGGATCGGAGCCGGGATTTGGGACAGGGATGATGGAAATGGAGAAATGGAATTCCTGGAATGTTTTATTCCCGCTTTTTTAATTCCTCGAGGAGTAAAAATTCCTGAATTCCCTGCCCGGGAATGTCGGGAACATCCCAGCCCTCCTCAGGGTCAATAATCGCCGTTTATCCCGGGAATTTTCCCTTGGATATTCCCGGTTTTTATTCAATCATCCTTTGGACATTCCCGGGCAAATCCCTTGGAATTATCCTGGGATAAACCCGGATCCAATCCCGAGGATTCGCCGTCCTCAGTGACCCCGGAATTGCTCCCCAAGGAATTCCTGGGATGGGATTTATGTCCCAATCCATGGAATTCCATCCAGCCCCAACTTAGGGCGGGAATTTGGGAATTTGGGAAAGGGTTTCAATTTTTTCCCACTTTTTTTCCTGGAGGAAAAATTGCCAAGGGCGATGTTTGGAAAATTATCGATCCATTATTGGAATTCCGACTGCGAAAAGGGGAAAAAAAAGGGAAAAACCAAAATAATTCCAATTTTATCAATTGCTGCTTGTTCTTCCTGCTCTTTTCACCTGGAAAAACAGAAAATCTGGGAATTCAGAGGGAATTTGAGGTGGGAATTTGGGCGGAGTTGGGATTCCCGTTCACTCAGCGCCCCCAAAAGTGGGGCTGGGTCTCCTTAAAGGAATTTTAGGAACAATTCAAGGAATTTTTAGGAATTTTCCCTAAAAAAAGCTGCAAGAATTCCCAGGAATTTCATCACCCCACAGCTCCGGGTTCCTTTTCCAGCCCCAAATTCCCAACTTGGCCCATTTGGGATTTCCCTCCAGGGCAAAGGGAAAATCTCCTCCTCTCCCTTTTCCCCCTTTTCCTCACTTGGGAATAATCAAGGAAAAATCGATTTTTGGGATTTTTTTGCCGTGCAGCCATGGAAAAACATTTTATTTTTCCATGGAATTTTGGGCACAGTTTCATTTTTAATATTTTAAAATAATATCCCAGAATTTCTGCTTTTCCCTTTCCATCATCCCTTCAAAAACAGCCACAAAAATCCCATTTTCCAGAAAACTTTGGGTATCCTTTTTTTTAAAAAAAAATTAATATAATATCCCAAATTTTCTGCTTTTCCCTTCCATCATTCCTTTAAAAACAGCCACAAAAATCCCATTTTCCAGGGAATTTCGGGCATATTTTAAAATATTATATTTAATATAAAAACATGATATTAAATATAAATATAAATATTTTTAATGTAATATTCCAGATTTTCTGCTTTTCCCTTTCCATCATCCCTTCAAAAACAGCCACAAAAATCCAATTTTTCAGAAAACTTTGAGTATCTTTTTTTAAAGAAAAATTTAATATAATATCCCAAATTTTCTGCTTTTCCCTTTCACCATCCCTTAAAAAACAGCCACAAAAATTCCTTTTTTCCATGGAATTTTGGGCACAGTTTCATTTTTAATATTTTAAAATAATATCCCAGAATTTCTGCTTTTCCCCTCCCATCATCCCTTAAAAAAAGCCACAAAAATTCCATTTTCCAGAAAACTTTGAGTATCCTTTTTTTTAAAAAAAAATTAATATAATATCCCAAATTTTCTGCTTTTCCCTTCCATCATTCCTTTAAAAACAGCCACAAAAATCCCATTTTCCAGGGAATTTCGGGCATATTTTAAAATATTATATTTAATATAAAAAACATGATATTAAATATAAATATAAATATTTTTAATGTAATATTCCAGATTTTCTGCTTTTCCCTTTCCATCATCCCTTCAAAAACAGCCACAAAAATCCAATTTTTCAGAAAACTTTGAGTATCTTTTTTTAAAGAAAAATTTAATATAATATCCCAAATTTTCTGCTTTTCCCTTTCACCATCCCTTAAAAAACAGCCACACAAATTCCTTTTTTCCATGGAATTTTGGGCACAGTTTCATTTTTAATATTTTAAAATAGTATCCCAGAATTTCTGCTTTTCCCCTTCCATCATCCCTTTAAAAACCCCACAAAAATCCCATTTTCCAAGGAATTTTGGCTCCTTTTTTTAAAATATTTTAAAATCCCAGATTTTCTGCTTTTCTCTTCCCATCATCCCTTAAAAATCCTTTTCCAGTGGATTTTTTGGTTTTAATATTTGTTAAATAACATCTTGGATTTTCTGCTTTTCCCCTCCCATCATCCCTTAAAAAGCCACAAAAATCCCATTTTCCAATGAATTTTGGCATCCTTTCTTTAAAATATTCTGTAATATTTTCTCTTCCATCATCCCTTTTTTAAAAAGCCACAAAATCCCATTTTCCAAGGAATTTTAGCTCCTTTTTTTTTTTAATATTTTAAATTAACATCCCAGAATTTCTGCTTTTCCCCTTCCATCATCCCTTTTAAAAACCCACAAAAATCCCATTTTCCAGGGAATTTTGGCTCCTTTTTTTTCCTAAATATTTTAAAATAACATCCCAGATTTTCTGCTTTTCCCCTCCCATCATCCCTTTAAAAACCCACAAAAATCCCATTTTCCAGGGAATTTTGGCTCCTTTTTTTAAAATATTTTAAAATCCCAGATTTTCTGCTTTCCTCTTCCCATCATCCCTTAAAAATCCTTTTCCAGTGGATTTTTTGGTTTTAATATTTGTTAAATAACATCCTGGCTTTTCTGCTTTTCCCCTCCCATCATCCCTTTAAAAACCCACAAAAAATCCCATTTTCCAAGGATTTTTGGCTCCTTTTTAAAAAAATATTTTAAAATCCTTGATTTTCCTTTTCCAGGGAATTTTTGCTCCTTTTAAAAAAATATTTTAAAATAATATCCCAAATTTTCTGCTTTTCCCCTCCCATCATCCCTTTAAAAAACCACAAAAATCCCATTTTTCCAAGGATTTTTGGCTCCTTTTTAAAAAAATATTTTAAAATCCTTGATTTTCCTTTTCCAGGGAATTTTTGCTCCTTTTTTAAAAAATATTTTAAAATAACATCCCAGATTTTCTGCTTTTCCCCTCCCATCATCCCCTTAAAAACCCACAAAATCCCATTTTCCAAGGAATTTTGGCTCCTTTCTTTAAAATATTCTGTAATATTTTCTCTTCCATCATCCCTTTTTTAAAAAGCCACAAAATCCGATTTTCCAAGGAATTTTAGCTCCTTTTTTTTTTAATATTTTAAATTAACATCCCAGAATTTCTGCTTTTCCCCTCCCATCATCCCTTAAAAAAACCCACAAAAATCCCATTTTCCAGGGAATTTTGGCTCCTTTTTTTTCCTAAATATTTTAAAATAACATCCCAGATTTTCTGCTTTTCCCTCCCATCATCCCTTTAAAAAACCCACAAAAAATCCCATTTTCCAAGGAATTTTGGCTCCTTTTTTTTTAATATTTTAAATAATATCCCAGATTTTCTGCTTTTCCCCTCCCATCATCCCTTTAAAAAACCACAAAAATCCCATTTTCCAAGGAATTTTAGCTCCTTTTTTTTTAATATTTTAAATAATATCCCAGATTTTCTGCTTTTCCCCCCCATCATCCCTTTAAAAAACCCCACAAAAATCCCATTTTCCAGGGAATTTTGGCTCCTTTTTTTTCCTAAATATTTTAAAATAACATCCCAGATTTTCTGCTTTTCCCCTCCCATCATCCCTTTAAAAACCCACAAAAATCCCATTTTCCAGGGAATTTTGGCTCCTTTTTAAAAAATATTTGTTAAATAACATCCCAGATTTTCTGCTTTTCCCCCCATCATCCCTTTAAAAAACCACAAAAATCCCATTTTCCAAGGAATTTTAGCTCTATTTTTTTAATATTTTAAATAATATCCCAAATTTTCTGTTTTTCCCCTCCATCATCCCTTTAAAAAACCACAAAAACCCCATTTTCCAAGGAATTTTAGCTCCTTTTTTTTTAATATTTTAATTTTTTTTGTAAAAAAATATTTAAAAATATTTTAAAATATTTCCTCTTCCATCATCCCACCCTCCGTGCCAACAATTCCCGTTCTCCCCTCGGAATATTCCGGACTTTGTGGAAGGGCTCCAGGAGCCACCTCGTGGTCACCTCGTGGCAGCTGCTCCCGACCTGGGACCTCCAGGAGAAGCGAGGGAAGGGGGAAAAATCCAGATTGGGATTTTTTTTGGTGGGGGACACATCCCTAAACTCCTATGGGAGATCATTCCCAATAGAAATAAATGGAAAAAAAAATATGGATGGGCTCCATCCATCAGGAGAATCCAGGGAAAAATATCCGGGAAATCAATCGGGGCGCTAACGGCGCCGTAAATACTCATTAGCAACCCTGATATGACACCGGCTTGGGGAGGAGGGAGAGGAATTAAAAAAAAACCACAAAAATAAAAATTCCAGAGGGAGGGCGAGGAATTCAATGTTGTGTTTTAGGAACGATAAAAGGGAATTTCGGAAGGGCGGAATTAAGGGGAATTATTAATTAATAAATTTATTAATGACAGGCCGGGCCCTCCCCGCTCCCCACCGACATCTGTTTGTGTCCCGTGGGTGTTCAGCCCGGCGGGGCTGAATGGGCTGGAGCTGGATTTTCCATGCATGGTTTGCTGGGAATGGAAATAAATCGGGAAGCGGCTCCGGCGGGGCCGTATTGGTTTTTCCTGGGCTGCCTGAACTTTTCACCCCGGGGGTCGGAGCGGTCGCACGCTGACCCCGCTGCCCCCGGCTGGTGCGGCCGCGGCTCCGAGGGGTCACCTTGCATCCATGGCAACGCCCGCGCCTCGGCCAGGACCGGCCTCCCCTTCCCGGTTTTTCTGCTTTTCCTGGAGTTTCCGCGCGTTTCGGCAGCCGGAGTTGGGAATTTTTGAGTCTGGGATGGGTTTGGGGGGTGTTGGTGGCTGTTCTGAGGGGGGTTTTGGGGTTTGGAGGGGGTCGGTCCAAGGGTTTGGGGAGGGGTGGGGATGGAAATGAGGGATGGGAAATGAAGGATGGGGAAAAAGAGGGATGGGAAAGGAAAAGAGGGATGGGGAAGGAAAAGAGGGATGGGAAATGAAGGATAGGAAAAGAAAAAGAGGGGTAGGGAAGAAAAGAGGGATGGGGAAGGAAAAGAGGGATGGGGAAGGAAAAGACGGATGGGAAATGAAGGATGGGAAATGAAGGATGGGGAAAAAGAGGGATGGGAAAGGAAAAAAGGGATGGGGAAGGAAAAAACGGAAAAGGAAAAGAGGGATGGGAAATGAAGGATGGGGAAAAAGAGGGATGGGAAAGGAAAAAAGGGATGGGGAAGGAAAAGAGGGATGGGAAATGAAGGATGGGAAATGAAGGATGGGGAAGAAAAAAGGGATGGGAAAAGGAAAAGAGGGATGGGAAATGAAGGATGGGGAAAAAGAGGGATAGGGGAGGAAAAGAGGGATGGGAAATGAAGGATGGGAAAAGAAAAAAAGGGGTAGGGAAGAAAAGAGGGATGGGGAAGGAAAAGAGGGATGGGAAATGAAGGATGGGGAAAAAATTGGGGATAAGGAAGGAAAAGAGGGATGGGAAAAGAGAGGTAGGGAAAAGGAAATGAGGGATGGGAAAGGAAAAAACACAGGGAAAAGAGGGATTTGGAAAAGAGGGATTGGGAAGGAAAAGAGGGATGGGGAAAGAAGGATTTTGAAAAGAGGGATGGCAAAAGAGAGGCAGGAAAAAGGAAATGAGGGATGGGAAAAGAGGGATGGGGAAGGAAATGAGGGATGGGAAATGGAAATGAGGGATGAGAAAAGAGATGAAGAAGGAAAGGAGGAATTGGGAAAAGAGGGATGGGAAGGAAAAGAGGGATTGGGAAAAGAGAGATGGAGAAGGAAAGGAAGAATTGGGAAAAGAGGGATTGGGAAAAGAGGGATTGGGAAAAGAGGGATGGGGGAAGGAGAGGTAGGAAAAAGGAAATGAAGGATTGGGAAAAGAGAGATGGAGAAGGAAAGGAGGGATTGGGAAAAGAGGGATTGGGAAAAGAGGAGCAGGGAAGGCGCAGCACTCGCAGTTCTGGATCCCTGCTCTCTGCTGTGCCTCAGTTTCCCCGTCCCCCCTCCAGGAACAATCCCTGTTCAGATCCGTTGGGGTTTCAGTGGGAACGTTCCCGGTTCATCCGTGGGGATTTTGGGCAGGGGGCACTGGGGGTGTTCCTGCTCTTCCTGGCCTTGGGGAAGGCAAAATTCCAAAAAATTTCAGCTGGAATCCAGCTCTGAGCAGATCAGGATGGGCTGGAGGGCTCCAGAGTGGGAGATTTGGTGGTTGGGAATTCTGGATCCCAGGGGATTTTGGAGCCTGGCATCCAACTGGGGCTGTTTGTGCCCGGGCAGGGATTCATTCCCATCCCGAGATTCCAGACGGGAATCCGGAGGTTTGGGATGGGGTTGGGTGAGGGATCTGTGCCTCGGGAGCACCAGGAGAGCTCTGGGAAAAGTCAATTCCAGGAATTGGGCAGCAGGAATGGAGCTGGAGCTGGGTTTGCTGTGAAAATCCAAGGAATATCCTGGAATTATGGGATGGTTTGGGTGGGAAGGACCTTAAATCCCATCCAGGGACACCTCCCAGCACCCCAGGGTGCTCCAGCCTGGCCTGGGACCCTGCCAGGGATGGAGCAGCCACAGCTGCCCTGGGAATTCCAGCCCAGCCCCTCCCCACCCTGCCAGGGAGGAACTGTGGGATGTGTTCCTGAAAGGATGAACTTCCACCTTTTCCCCTTTTCCCCTTTTCCCTTTTTCTGTTTTCCCTTTCTTTTCCCCCTTTTCCCCCTTTCCCCCCTTTTCCCCCTTTCCCCCCTTTTTCCCCTTTTCCTTCTCCCATTTCCCTTTCCTGTCTTCCCTTTCCTTTTCCCCTTTTCCCCTTTTTCCCCTTTTTCCCCTTTTCCCCTTTCCCCTTTTCCCCTTTTTCCCCTTTTCCCCTTTTCCCCTTTCCCCTTTTCCCCTTCTTTCCCCCTTTCCCCCTTTCCTTTTCTCTTTTTCCTTTTCCTTGCCCTTTTCCCTTTCTTTTTCCCTTTCTTTTTCCCTTTCTTTTCCCTTTCTTTTCCCTTTCTTTTCCCCTTCTTTTCCCCTTCTTTTCCCCCCTTTTCCCCCCTTTTTCCCCCCTTCTCCCCCCTTTCCCCCCTTTTTTTCCCTTTTTCCCCCTTTCTCCCCTTTCTCCTTTCCCCCTTTCCTTTTCTCTTTTCCTTTCCCTTTTCCCCTTTTTTCCCCTTTTTTCCCCTTTTTCCCCCTTTTTTCCCCTTTTTTCCCCTTTTTCCCCCCTTTTTCCCCCTTTTTCCCCCTTTTCCCCCTTTTTTCCCCTTTTTCCCCTTTTTCCCCCTTTTTCCCCCCCTTTTTCCCCCTTTTTTCCCAGTGCCCCCATCCCTCCCTGTATCCCAGAACAATCCCAGTTTTTGCACTCAGGAATTCCCGGGATTACTCAGGAGTTATTTTGGGAATGACGCTGATCCCTCTCCAAGGGAGCACAAAGGGATTTCCCTCAGCCCCGCCCCTGTCCCGTTGTTTTCCCGATTTTCGGTGTCCCGAGGGCCTGGCTGGGAATTCCCGGGGCAGCTCTGGGAGCGCTCGGCTCACCCCAACAATGGGAACTCAAATCCCCACTGGGCCAGGGGGCTCGGGGTGGGTCAGTCCTCGTCCCAGCCCAGTTTGGGGCTCAAACTGGGATTGCTGGGCTGTGGGGGTGCCTTTGGAGATGGGAGGAAGAGGAGGGTGAGGAAGATCAGGATGAGGGTGAGGATCAGGATGAGGATCAGGACCAGGTTGAGTACGAGGAGGAAGAGGAGGAGGCAGCTGAGAATGAGGTTAGATGAGGATGAGGATGAAGATCAGGGTGAGGACCAGGAGGAAGAAGAAGAGGAGGTAGCTGAGGATGAGGATAAAGATCAGGATGAGGATCAGGACCAGGAAAAGGAGAAGGAGGAGGAGGAGGAAGAGAAGTAGGCAGGTGAGGATCAGGATGAGGAGGAGGAGGATGAAGATCAGGATCAGAATGAGGCCCAGGAGGAGATGGATGAGGATGAAGATCAGGATCAGGATGAGAACCAGGAGTAGTAGGAGGAGGATCAGTATCAGGATGAGGCCCAGGAGGAGGAGGAAGAGGAGGATGAAGATCAGGATCAGGATTAGGAGGAGGAGGAAGATGAGAATGAGGATGGAGATCAGGATCAGAATGAGAACCAGGAGGAGGAGGAGGAAAATCAGGATGAGGCTGAGAAGGAGGAGGATGAGGATGAAGATCAGGATTGGGATGAGGATGGAGATCAGGATCAGAATGAGAACCAGGAGGAGGAGGAGGAGGAAAACCAGGATCAGGATGAGGCTGAGAAGGAGGAGGATGAGGATGAAGATCAGGATTGGGATGAGGATGAAGATCAGGATCAGGATGGAGAACCAGGAGGAGGAGGAGGATGAAGATCAGGACGAGGATCAGTATGAGGATCAGGAGGAGGAGGAGGAAGATGAGGATGAGGATGGAGATCAGGATCAGGATGAGAACCAGGAGGAGGAGGAGGAAAATCAGGCTCAGGATGAGAACCAGGATGAGGAGGAGGAGGATGAAGATCAGGATGAGGATGAGGCCCAGGAGGAGGAAGAGGAGGCCGGGGCTGCTCTCCCTCCCCAGCCCCCTTTGCTGATCCCTGCCGGGCTCCACCTCCCTCCCACCTCCCCTCACACTTTTCCCAACCCTCTCCCTCTTTTCCTCCCTCACCCAAATCTGGAACCCCAAAATCCCCCCAATCCCCCAAACCCCCCCAAACCCCTCCGTGTGTAACCCCAGAGCGAGAACGGAGCAGAACCCGCGCGGCTCCGCGGCTCCGGCCTGGTTTTCCAGGCGGGAATGGGGGTCGGGAGCGGGAGCAGCGGCGCTTCCCGAGCTGTTTGCAGAGCCCTCGGAAAAAGGGAAAACAATGCGATTAATTTTCTGCAGCGCAATCATGCAGAGATTTAATAAGCAGCCAAAGGTAGGATCCATCTGTAAGGAACGCGCCGCCTGCTCCATTACTCCTCTCCTGCCATTTTTTTTTTTCCTTCCCAAACCTTAATTAATTGAGGAGAAAAAAAAAAAAAAAGAGGGAATTGTTTATTAAAGTGGGAACAGGCTCTCGGCTCTGTCTCTCCGCAGCTCTGGTTCAAAAGTTCACCCAATTCCCCCAAGGCTCATCCGTGTGTGCGTGTTTGGAATCGGGGCCGTGCGGGTGCCTCTCCCTCCTTCCCAGATTTCCTCGCTTCCCTGTTCCTGCACGGGTTCCCAAAAAGGTGCCAGGCTTTAAAAAAAAGGATTTGGAAATTTTTTATCTGGTCTGGAATGTTCTGGGGAAGAGCTTTTTCTTTTCTCCCTGCTCGTCCTTTATCCCGCTTGGCTCGGGAAGGGAAAGGGAATTCCAGAGTGGGGCTGGAGCGGGAGAAACGGGGCAGGGATGGGAGCGGGAGCCACAGGTGGATCCGGGGGAAGTGCCAGTCCCAGAGGGGTTGGGAATGTGGGATCGCCGTGGTCGGGGGGAATTTGGGATCCCCATGGTCAGAGGGGAATTTGGGATCCCCATGGTCAGAGGGGGAATTTGGGATCCCCATGGTCAGGGGGGGAATTTGGGATCCCCATGGTCAGGAGAGGAATTTGGGATCCCCATGGTCAGGGGAGGAATTTGGGATCCCTGTGGTCAGGGGGGGAATTTGGGATCCCCATGGTCAGGGGGGAATTTGGGATCCCCATGGTCAGGGGAGGAATTTGGGATCCCTGTGGTCAGGGGGGGAATTTGGGATCCCCATGGTCAGGGGGGGAATTTGGGATCCCCATGGTCAGGGGGGGAATTTGGGATCCCTGTGGTCAGGGGGAATTTGGGATCCCCATGGTCAGGGGGGGAATTTGGGATCCCCATGGTCAGGGGAGGAATTTGGGATCCCCATGGTCAGGGGAGGAATTTGGGATCCCCATGGTCAGGGGGGAAATTTGGGATCTCCATGGTCAGGGGGGGAATTTGGGATCCCCATGGTCAGGGGAGGAATTTGGGATCCCCATGGTCAGGGGGGAAATTTGGGATCTCCATGGTCAGGGGTGGAATTTGGGATCCCTGTGGTCACTTGAGGGGCCAAGAGGGGTTGGGAATTTGGGATCCCTATGGTCAGTGTGGGGCCAAGAGGGGAGATCCAAGGAAAACTGAGAGGTTGGGAATGTTGGATCCCTGTGGTCAGCGTGGAAATTTGGGATCGCTGTGGTCAGAGTGGGAATTTGGGATATCTGTGATCAATGTGGGGCCAAGAGTGGAGATCCAAGGAAAACCGAGGGGTTGGGAATTGGGATCGCTGTGGTCACTGTGGGAACTTGGGATTGCCGTGGTCAGGGTGGGGATTTGGGATACCCGTGGTCAGGGGTAGAATTTGGGATCCCTGTGGTCACTTGAGGGGCCAAGAGGGAATGGAAATTTGGGATCAGCGTGGTCGGGGTGAGGCCAAGAGGGGAGATCCAGGGAAAACCGAGGGATTGGAGATTTGGGATTGCTGTGGTCAGAGTGGGAATTTGGGGTGCCTGTGATCAATGTGGGGCCAAGAGAGGAGATCCAGGAAAAACCGAGGGATTGGGAATTTGGGATACCTGTGGTCACTTGTGGGGCCAAGAGGGAATGGAAATTTGGGATCGCCGTGGTCAGTGTGGGAATTTGGGATCCCTGTGGTCATGGTGGGGCCAAGAGAGGATTTCCAGGGAAAGCAGAGGCTTGGGAATGTGGGATATCTGTGGGATATCTGTGGGATATCTGTGGGATATCTGTGGGATATCTGTGGGATATCTGTGGGATATCAGGGTGAGTCTGATATCCAGAATTCCCTCCTTTCCTGGCTCAGTGTCGCCCTCTCCTTGAACCCCTGGTTCCTGATGCTCATCCCTGGCTGACTCCATCCTCCCTGGATGTTCTCAGAATTCTGTTGTCTCTGCCCAAAACAAACAGAATTTTTGGGGCTGTGGCCATGGAGAAATCCGTGTAGATGTGCCAGAATTTCCTGTTTTCACTCCTGGGAAAGTTCCAGGCTGGATTCACTGGCTCAGCCCCTCCTGGTCTGGCCGTGTCTGTTTGTCCTGCAGGGTCACTCTGTCCTGGCAGGGTCACTGTCCTGGTCATGTCCGTTTGTCCAGCAGGGTCACTCTGTCCTGGCAGGGTCACTCTGTCCTGGCCGTGTCCATTTGTCCAGCTGGAGAATGGGCAAAGCTTGGAAACCTCAGGGCTGGAGGAGGAAAGACCTTGGAGAACGGGAAGGAGGGGAGGGAAAAAAGCCCAAAAATGTCACAGGTCTGTCCTGAGGGGGGTCTGGATCTTCTGTGTCCCCTCAGTGTCCCCTCGGTGCCACCCCAGTGGGACCAGTGTGGGGACAAGCTGGGACCTGCCCCCGTGACCCCAATTAAATGGATTTAATTGGGGTATTCCAGGTTTGATTTCCTGGATTTCTGTGGGGTCGGGGGCTCCTTTAATTGGGAAATCCAGGCAGGGTTTGGGGTTGTGGCCAAGGGCTCGGCACAGCTGGTGCTGCCTGGGATTATCCCAAATAAAAACCACAGCTGGATTTTATCCGCCACCTGGATTTTGGAGCGGGGGAACGGACGATTTCATTTTCCCAATAAATTTGGAGGAGTTTGTGGAATAATCTCCTCTGCTGGGGCCGTGCAGGTGTCTGTGCTCAGCTTTACAACCGTTCACTCAAATTCCTGGAGTTTCCCGAAAATTCCTGCCCTGCCCGCCGTGCCAGGCATGGAGAAACCCGTGAGATTTCCCCTTCTCTTCACGGCCTCTCCTCGCTCGGATTCAGGTTTCCTGCTCGTTCCCACAGCCGGCAGGACGAGGAATTTGCCGGGAGCTGAAAGTTGAGAGTCTCCTGTGGCTGTGCTGCTCCAGTTGCTGGGATTCCTGGAATATTCGGAATACAACATCCCCCAAAAATTAGCGGGAGCTGTGGGGAAGGTCACGCACCCAGCAGCGGGAGGAACGCCGAGGTTTTACAGAGAAACCCCCCTCAATTTTCCCTTGAAACCAAATTTTCCCTTGGAAACCTCCTCAGAGGTCATGAGGGTTTCAAGGAGAAGTTGAGGATGGGAGTGGATGGGGAGGAGAAGGAAGTTTGGGATTTTTAGCTGGAGGGAGGAATCCCAAAGAAAGATTCTCCTGTTCCCCACCCAGGGCAGGGCTGAAGCTGCTGAGGGATTGAGGGGTGTGCGGAGGTGGCACTTGGGGACGTGGGTGAATGGGGACACAGACGGGTGGCACCGATTCCCAGATCCCTGGAAGTGTCCCAGGCCAGGCTGGACGGGACTTGGAGCACCCTGGGATGGTGGGAGGTGTCCCTGGATGGGCTCTGAGGTCCCTTCCCACCCAAACCATTCCATGATCCTGGGGCAGTGCTGGGTTGAGGTTTGGACCTGACCTTGGAGGTCAATTCCAACCTCAACAACTCTGGGATTGCATGAGGGGACATCGGGAGGGACGTGTGCAGTTCCGAACCGAGCCTGGGGTGATTTTAGACCCGAACCTCTGCCCCAGTTCCAGCTGTGACCCCGCTGGGGTTCCAGACCCAAACCCCAGGATCATTTTAGACCCAAACCCCTGGCCAAGTGACCAGCCAGTGGTCCAGCCATGACCTTGGTGCCATTCCAGAACCAAGGTCCAGGTGATTTTAGACCTGACCCCAGTCCCAGCTGTAACCCCTCAGTGCAGTTCTAGACCCAGACCCCTGTCCAGTCCCAGCCATGACCCCGGTGCAGTTCCAGAACCAAGTTCAAGGTGATTTTAGCCCTGACACCATCCCAGTCCCAGCCATGACCCCGCTGCTGTTCCAGACCTAGGTTGATTTTAGCCCTGACCCCGTCCCAGTCCCGGCCGTGACCCCACTGTGGTTCCAAACCCAAACCTGGGTTGATTTTAGCCCTGACCCCGTCCCAGTCCTGGCCATGACCCCTCTGTGGTTCCAAACCCGGGCTGATTTTAGCCCTGACCCCGTCCCAGTCCCGGCTGTGACCCCACTGTGGTTCCAAACCCAAACCCGGGATGATTTTAGCCCTGACCCATGTCCAATCCCAGCCATGACCCTGCTGTGGTTCCAGAACCACACTCAAGGTGATTTTAGCCCTGACCCCATCCCAGTCCCAGCCATGACCTCACTGCAGACCCAAACCCGGGCTGATTTTAGCCCTGACCCCATCCCAATCCCGGCCGTGACCCCACTGCAATTCCAAATCCAAACCCAGGTTGATTTTAGCCCTGACCCCGTCCCAGTCCTGGCTGTGACCCCGCTGTGGTTCAAATCCCAAACCTGGGATGATTTTAGCCTTGACCCCATCCCAGTCCCGGCCGTGACCCCACTGCAATTCCAAACCCAAACCTGGGCTGATTTTAGCCCTGACCCCATCCCAGTCCTGGCTGTGCCTGGGCTGATTTTAGCCCTGACCCCGTCCCAGTCCTGGCTGTGCCTGGGCTGATTTTAGCCCTGACCCCGTCCCAGTCCCGGTCGTGACCCCACTGCAATTCCAAACCCAAACCTGGGTTGATTTTAGCCCTGACCCCGTCCCAGTCCTGGCTGTGCCCGGGCTGATTTTAGCCCTGACCCCGTCCCAGTCCCGGTCGTGACCCCACTGCAATTCCAAACCCAAACCTGGGCTGATTTTAGCCCTGACCCCGTCCCAGTCCGGCCGTGACCCCGCCGCTGTCCCAGCGCGTGGCCGGCGGCGCCGGCTCTCGGCCCGGGGGGCGGCGGGCGCGGGCTCGGGGGGGCAGCGGCAGCAGCAGCAGCAGCAGCAGCAGCAGAAGAAGGATCTGCGGCCGGTGGCTGCAATCATCCCGCTGCTGTCTGCTCCCAGACTGATGGCAGAGCCCGCCGAGGCGGGGAGTTCAACCAGAGGTTATCTTTCCCAGGTACCATCTCGCCCAACGAGAATTTGATTTTTCTTTTTTTTTTTTTTTTTCCCCCCTCTCCAGGACTTTACTCCATTAGATTAATGAAATTTCAATGAGAGCCCGGCGCCCCTGAAGCTTTGTTAACAAAACAAATGGGGGTTCGGGAGGTGTGACAGCTCGCGAGGAGAGTTACGAGAAGGTGAATACATCCTCGCAATCCACTCAGCCGCCGCTCATTGATCTCTATTTAAAGCCCCAATCGGATTTTTGTTAATTATAAATGATTGATCTGCGGCTCTCTCCCCGCTCCCAGCGCCGCCCGCCCTTCTCCTCTTCCATGCGGGTTTTTTTTTTTATTATCTCCACCTCCCTCCCCTCTTTTCCCCGAGCCCCCCAACGCACTCGGAACTTCTTTGCATGCTGCGTGTGGAGCGTTTTTGTTTTCGGAGACAGCCTGCGAGGCAAATTGCAGCTGGGCCCGGCGGCCGAGCCGCGGCTCCGCTGGCGCTGTCAGCGCTTCCATTGGTGGCTCGTGTTTTTCATGGCTTATCAGCTCCGCGGCCAAATGAACTCCGAGCCCGGCGCCTTTTAACAGGTTTAGCACAAAAAAAAGGAGAAAAGAAGAAAATAAATGAGAAGAAAGGGAGAGAAAGGCAAAGAAGGGCTCAGAGACAAAGCGAGGCGCGCTGATTAAAGCCGGGGAATCGGGGTCGGTTTCCAGGAGCGTTGGGAATCTGCGAAATGGAGGAGCCGTCCCTAAATCATCCCTGAAACGTTTGGGGTTTTGGAGGGGTCGGTTGGGTTCCTGCCCGCCCTGGGAATGGGATCCAGGGAAAGGGGAAGGGCCGGAGCTTCGGGTTCCACCCTGGATCTGCCCTTGGCCTCGGTTTTATCCCAGATTGGAGCAGGGGAGTTGGAACTGGAATCTGGTGGGGCTGGGAAATGGAGCCGCCCTTAAATCCCCTATTGAATATGGGGTTTTAGTGGGGTCAGGGTGGTTGTGTTCACATTGGGAATGGGATCCAGGGAAAGGGGAAGGGCCGGAGCCTCGGGTTTCACCCTGGATCTGCCCTTGGCTCTGGTTTTATCCCAGACTGGAGCAGGGGAGTTGGAACCGGAATCTGGTGGGGCTGGGGAATGGAGCCGCCCGTAAATCCCCTTTTAAATATGGGATTTTAGTGGGGTCAGGGTTCACACTGGGAATGGGATCCAGGGAAAATGAGGATCCAGAGCCTGATCCCTCCCGAATCCATCCTGAACTCTGCCCTTGGCCTCGGTTTTATCCCAGATTGGAGCAGGGGAGTTGGAACCGGAATCTGGTGGGGCTGGGAAATGGAGCCGCCCGTAAATCCCCTTTTAAATATGGGATTTTAGTGGGGTCAGGGTTCACACTGGGAATGGGATCCAGGGAAAATGAGGATCCAGAGCCTCTGATCCCTCCCTGGAATCCATCCTGAACTCTTCCCTTGGCTCTGGTTTTATCCCAGATTGGAGCAGGAGGGTTGGAACCGGAATCTGGTGGGGCTGGGAAATGGAGCCGCCCGTAAATCCCCTTTTAAATATGGGATTTTAGTGGGGTCAGGGTTCACACTGGGAATGGGATCCAGGGAAAATGAGGATCCAGAGCCTCTGATCCCTCCCCGAAGTCCATCCTGAACTCTTCCCTTGGCTCTGGTTTTATCCTGGTGAAGTTGCTCCAGACCAGAGCAGGAGGGTTGGAGCTGGAATCTGTTGGAGCTGGGAATTTGAGGAGCCGTCCATAAACCCGGGTTTAAACCTGGGATTTTATCGGGGTCAGGGTGGTCTTGTTCCTACACACTCCAGGAATGGGATCCAGGGGGAAAAAATGAGGATCTGGGGAAAAATGAGGATCCAGAGCCTTTGATTCCCACCTGGAATCCATCCTGAACTTCTCCCTTGGCTCCGCTTTTATCCCGGTGGGGTTGTCCCAAATTTGGGCAAATCCCAGCAGAGCAGCTCCAGCTCTGATCCCTTTCAAACCAATTGTGGAAAAACACACCGGAGTTTTGGGAATGCCTGATTTTTCCCACCTGGAAAAATCCTGGAAAAACCAGAGATTTTCCCAGATTTTGCTTTAGAACGGGAGGTGTTGTCGGAATAATCGGGAATGTTAACCGGGAATTAAAAACGTTCTGGATTGCCGATTATTCCTAATGAAATTATCCCGGTGATTCCATTCATTCCGGAGGCGTTCACTGGGAGCAGAGCTCGGAGTTCATTAATTAATTAATTAATTAATTAATCAATCAATCAATCAACGTTCCGGGATGGTTTTCCCACTTTAAATCCTGGGTTTTTTTAATTATTCCCTGATTATTTTCCGGCCTTGGGATTCCAACAGGAGCTGCTGTTCCCTGGCACATCCCGGTTTATTCCAAGGAAAAATGGGATCTCTGTCTCCAGCCCACTGCAGCCCCCAAATTCCCGGGATTTCAGCCTCATCCCGAATATTCCCAAATTCAAATATCGAAAGCTGGGATTTTTCCGGATGTTAAATCCCTTTTTCCCACTTTTCCCCCCGTCCCATCCATCCCAGATTTTCCACAGGATTGGATCCCACTCCAAATTCTCCTTGGGATTGTTTGGATCGTATCCCAAAGTCCCTGAATTCCCAAAAATCCGCTGATCCCAGAGATTATCCCGAATCCTCCTTTTCCAGAGGGTTTGGAGCAGGAAGAAAAACTTTATCCCAGGAATTTCTCTTTTTTTAAAGCTTTGGTGATCCAAGAAATTCCTGAAGAATTCCCGGCTCATTCCATGGAATTCCAGCTCTTCCCTATTCCCTTCCCAGCCCATCCGGATCTGCCAAACCCCAGGGAATGCCGGGGATAATTCCAGGGGTTTTTAAGGTGAAACATGGAAAAAACCTGGAATTCTTCTCCGGGATAAAGTTGGGAATTCCCCCTGGATCCCAGGTGGTGTCTTTTCCCAAACATTTCCATGGATAAAATATTTGGATTTGGAGGAAATTCCATCTCTCACATGGAAATTCCTGGAGCAAAAAGGCACTGAGAATTTCCAGGGAAAAAAATGGGATAAGGAGACATCCCAAATCCCAAATCCCGCATCCCAAATCCATTATCCCAAATCCCAAATCTCAAATCCCAAATCCCACATCCCAAATCTCAAATCCCAAATCCCACATCCCAAATCCCAAATCCTGCATCCCACATCCCTTATCCCAAATCTCAAATCTCAAACCCCTTATCCCACATCCCAAATCCCACATCCCAAATCTCAAATCCCAAATCCCACATCCCAAATCCCACATCCCAAATCCCACATCCCAAATCTCAAATCCCAAATCCCACATCCCAAATCCCTAATCCTGTATCCCACATCCTGCATCCCTTATCGCAAATCCCACATCCCTCATCTCACATCCCTCATCCCAAATCCCAAATCCTGTGTCCCACGTCCCTTATCCCACATCCCAAATCCACATTCCATATGCCTCATCCCACATCCCTTATCCCAAATCCCTCATCCCAAATCTTGTATCCCACATCCCTTATCCCACATTCCTTAACCCTTATCCCAAATCCTGAACCCCAAATCCCACATCCCTTAATCCTCATTCCACATCCTGCATCCCAAATCCCACATCCCAAATCCCACATCCCAACTCCCACATCCCACATCCCAAATCCCTCATCCCAAATCCCATATCCCACATCCTTATTCCTTATCCCTTATCCCTTATCCCAAATCCCACATCCCAAATCCCTGATCCCAAATCCCGTATCCCACATCCCTGATCCCGTTTCCCGCTCCGGGCCGGCAGGCAGGGGGCAGTGGCGCCATTTCCCGCCGAACGTTCCCAGCTGGAATCTCCAGAGCGGGAACGGGAGCGGGGAGAAGGAGCGGGAATGAATCCCAAAAAAACCCCGGGAATGAATCCCAAAAAACCCCGGGAATGAATCCCCAAAAACACCGGGAATGAATCCCCAAAACCCTGGGAATAAATCCCCCAAAACCCTGGGAATGAATCCTCAAAAACCCCGGGAATGAATCCCCAAAAACCACGGGAATGAATCCCCAAAAACCCCGGGAATGAATCCCCAAAACCCCGGGAATGAATCCCAAAAAACCCCGGGAATGAATCCCCAAAAACTCTGGGAATGAATCCCCAAAAACCCCGGGAATGAATCCACAAAACCTCGGGAATGAATCCCCAAAAACCACGGGAATGAATCCCCAAAAACCCCGGGAATGAATCCCAAAAAACCCCGGGAATGAATCCCCAAAAACACCGGGAATGAATCCCCAAAACCCTGGGAATAAATCCCCCAAAACCCTGGGAATGAATCCTCAAAAACCCCGGGAATGAATCCCCAAAAACCACGGGAATGAATCCCCAAAAACCCCGGGAATGAATCCCCAAAACCCCGGGAATGAATCCCCAAAACCCTGGGAATGAATCCCCAAAAACTCTGGGAATGAATCCCCAAAAACCCCGGGAATGAATCCACAAAACCTCGGGAATGAATCCCAAAAAACTCTGGGAATGAAGCTCCAAAAAACCCCGGGAATGAATCCCAAAAACCCCGGGAATGAATCCCCAAAAACCCTGGGAATGAATCCCCAAAAACCCCGGGAATGAATCCCCAAAAACCCCGGGAATGAATCCCCAAAAACCCTGGGAATGAATCCCCAAAAACCCCGGGAATGAATCCCCAAAAACCCCGGGAATGAATCCCCAAAACCCTGGGAATGAATCCCAAAAAACCCCGGGAATGAATCCCCAAAAACACCGGGAATGAATCCCCAAAACCCTGGGAATAAATCCCCCAAAACCCTGGGAATGAATCCTCAAAAACCCCGGGAATGAATCCCCAAAAACCACGGGAATGAATCCCCAAAAACACCGGGAATGAATCCCCAAAACCCTGGGAATAAATCCCCCAAAACCCTGGGAATGAATCCTCAAAAACCCCGGGAATGAATCCCAAAAACCTCGGGAATGAATCCCAAAAACCCCGGGAATGAATCCCCAAAACACTGGGAATGAATCCCCAAAAACTCTGGGAATGAATCCCCAAAAACCCCGGGAATGAATCCCTAAAAACCCTGGGAATGAATCCCAAAAACCCCGGGAATGAATCCCTAAAAACCCGGAATGAATCCCCAAAACCCCGGGAATGGATCCCCAAAAACCCCGGGAATGAATCCCAAAAACCCCGGGAATGAATCCCAAAAACCCCAGGAATGAATCCCCAAAAACTCTGGGAATGGATCCCCAAAACCCCGGGAATGGATCCCCCAAAAACCCCGGGAATGAATCCCAAAAAAACCCCGGGAATGAATCCCCAAAACCCTGGGAATGAATCCCAAAAAACCCTGGGAATGAATCCCCAAAAACCCTGGGAATGAATCCCAAAAACCCCGGGAATGAATCCCCAAAAGCCCCGGGAATGAATCCCCCAAAACCCCGGGAATGAATCCCCAAAAACCCCGGGAATGAATCCCCAAAACCCTGGGAATGAATCCCCAAAAAAACCCCGGGAATGAATCCCCAAAAAAACCCCGGGAATGAATCCCCAAAAACCCCGGGAATGAATCCCCAAAAACCCCGGGAATGAATCCCCAAAACCCTGGGAATGAATCCCCAAAAACCCCGGGAATGAATCCCCAAAAACCCCGGGAATGAATCCCCAAAACCCTGGGAATGAATCCCAAAAACCCTGGGAATGAATCCCCAAAAACTCTGGGAATGAATCCCCAAAACCCCGGGAATGAATCCCCAAAAACCCCGGGAATGGATGCTCCAAAACCCTGGGAATTCTCTGCCTCCGTGGATCCGCAGATCCCAAAAAATCCCGGAATGGTTTGGGATGGAGGGACCCCAAAATTCCCAGCCCTTCCCGTTATCCCGGATTGCTCCGACCTGGCCTTGGGCACCCCCAGGGATTTGGAATTCCCGAATTTCCCTGGGAAATCCCTTCCAGCCCCTCCTCCCTGCCAGATTCCCAATCCAATTCCTCCCAAATTCCCAAATGAAATCCTTCTTTTCCAGCCTGAACCTCTTCTCCCATCCCAAAATTTTCCCTGGACCCCATTCCCAGGTTTTGCTGTGAGGGATTTTTCCTGAATTCCCCTTTTTTTTTTCCCAAATTTCCCATCCAAATTCCTCTTTTCTGCCATCCCAAAATTTTCCTTGTCTCCCATTCCCAAGCTTTGCTCTGAGGGAAGGGATTTTTCCCAAATTCCTGGTTTTTTTCCCAAATTTCCAATCCAAACCCTTCTTTTCCAGCCTGAATCTCTTGTCCCATCCCAAAATTTTCCCTGGATCCCATTCCCGGGTTTTGCTCCGAGGGAAGAGATTTTTCCCAAATTCCCATTTTTTCCCTCATTCCCAACCCAATTTTCTCCCATCCCCAAATTTTCCCTGGACCCCATTCCCAGGCTTTGCTCTGAGGAAAGGGATTTTTCCTGAATTTCCAACCCAAATCCCTCTTTTCTCTCATCCCAAAATTTTCCTTGGCCCCCATTCCCGGGTTTTGCTCCGAGGGAAGAGATTTTTCCCAAATTCCCATTTTTTCCCTCATTCCCAACCCAAATCCCTCTTTTCTCCCATCCCAAATTTTCCCTGGCCCCCATTCCCGAGCTTTGCCAGGAATTTGCTCCCGGGCCGGGATTCGGAGCTGGGCCGGGCCTGGAATTCTCTGGAAAAGCCCCAGAATCCCTGAGGAAAAGGAGAAAAATGTGGGAACGCCCCGGGAATGCCAAAAGTCCCACCCAGATGGGAAAAATTGGCAATAAAATCCCGGGATTTGTCGGGAAAAGCAATTCCAGAGTTCATGGAGGCAAAGGTGCCAAAAAATTGGATTTTTCCCATGGATTTGGGGGCGGGAATGAAGGAATTTCCAGGAAGGAATTCCTGGCCCTGCCCTGTGCCCCAGCCCTGTCGGGATTTAATTCCTGACATTCATCCAGGCTGGAAAAAAATCCATTTCCCTTTTTTTTAAAGGAAAAAAAAAAGGAGAAGCGAATTTTCCGGCAAAAGGGAAAAATTTGGAGTTTTTATAGGTGGGAATTCTGATTTTAATTTTTAAAAAATCCTGGGATTTTCAATAAAATTCATTAATAAAACAAAAATCCTACAAAAATCCTACAAAAATCCTACAAAATTCCTACAAAATTCCTACAACGAGCGCAGTTAAAATCTGGGATCATCCCAACAATTCCTCGGATTTTGGTTTTTTTTGGTTGAATTTTGGAAGGAAAAACCTGGATATTTTTTGGTGGGAAGATGATTTTTATGGAAAAATCCAATCCAGGGAGTTTTCCCCAAATCCCAAAGGTTTGGAAGTCCCAGGTGGGGTTGGGTGTCCATGGATGGATCCCGATCCGAAGTTTTCCTGGGGCTGGGAGATTCGAGTTCCTGCAGGATCCTGAGCCAATCCAGGGATTGATCCCTTCCCTTTCCTCTGGGAATTGCACAGAATTCCAAGGAAATTCAACCTCGGCGAAGAAATTCCACAGAATTTATCCTGAATCAGCCAAGAGGTGAAAAACCCAAAGTGACAAAGGCGCCAAAACCATCAGAAAATCCAGGTAAAAACCAGAATTATGGAATTGCTCCCAAAACCCTCAGAAAATCTGGATAAAAGCCAAAATTCCGGAATTTTTCCTGGAAAAATCAAAGCAACAAAGGCACCAGAACCCTCAAAAAATCTGGATAAAAGCCAAAATTAGGGAATTTCTCCCAAAGTGGAGGTGGAAAAAGTGACAAAGGAACCAACACCCTCAGAAAATCCAGATAAAAACCAGAATTATGGAATTCCTCCCAAAACCCTCATAAAATCTGGATAAAAGCCAAAATTCCAGAATTTTTCACAAAATCCTCAGAAAATCTGGATAAAAGCCAAAATTCTGGAATTCCTCACAATTTTGAGATGGAAAAATCAAAGCTACAAAGGCACCGACACCCTCAGAAAATCCGGATCAAAGCCAAAATTCCGGAATTCCTCCCAAATTTGAGATGGAAAAATCAAAGCGACATAGGAACCAACACCCACAGAAAATCCGGATCAAAGCCAAAATTCCGGAATTTCTCCCAAACTGGAGGTGGAAAAAGCAACAAAGGCGTTAAAACCATCAGAAAATCCGGATAAAAGCCAAAATTCCGGAATTTCTCCCAAACTGGAGGTGGAAAAATCAAAGCGACAAAGGAACCAACACCCTCAGAAAATCCGGATCAAAGCCAAAATTAGGGAATTTCTCCCAAAATCCTCAGAAAATCCGGATAAAAGCCAAAATTCTGGAATTCCTCCCAAATTTGAGATGGAAAAATCAAAGCGACAAAGGAACCAACACCCTCAGAAAATCCGGATCAAAGCCAAAATTCCGGAATTCCGGGCAGGAATCCAAGGCACCGTTTCTCCCGCCGGGATCCCCGCGGGGCCGAAGGAATTCCAGCGGCGCACGGAGCGCGGAGAATCGGGACCGAGGCCACGGAACGACCCCGGCGATGTCGCCACGGCCCGGCGCTCCCGGTTCCACCTGGGCTGGCGCGGCGCACCTGGAGAAATCCATCAAAATTCCGGATCTGAGGAATGCGGGGAGGGCGTTAATCGTTAACCGGAGCCCCCGGGAAGAGTTGGAAAATTCCCCGGAGCCGTTCCCGGTTTGTTGGGGGTCGGCGCTGCCGGAGCCGTGGGGACGGAGCCGGAATTCCGCGGCTCCGGACGGAATTGGCAGCTCCAAGGTCGGTGGGACAGAGAAAAAATGGGAAAATCAAGGGAGAAGTTCAGGAGAGCGGCCTGGAAATGTGGGATTTGGTGGGAAAAGGAGGGAAATTGGGAAAATAATCCCGGATTTTGGGTGGGGATGGGGAAGAGGCCTCGGCCTCACCAGGAATTCCATGGCCTTGAATCCCTGGAATCCCTGAACTCCTGGAACTCCTGAATCTCCAGATCCCTGGAATTCCTGAATCCCTGAATCCCTGGAGTCCCTGAACCTCTGAATCCCTGGAATCCCCAAAATCCCTGAATCCCTGGAATTTGCAGGTTCCAATCCCAGGAACAACCCCGGGAACAACTCCAGAACAATTCCGGAACAATCCCAGAACAGCCCTGGGAACAAAGGCCCTGCCCAGGCTCAAAAATTCCAAAAAGTTCCCAAATTCCCAAAATTCCGCCTCTATCCCGAGTCCCTTCCTGCCTCTCTCCAACTGTGAACCTTTTGGAATATCCACGAAATCCCAGGAAAAAGGGATGGGAACAAAGAGTCTGGCAGGGACATCGGGATCCTCCATGGATCCGATTCACTGGAAAGGCTCGAAACTCCCATGCCATGAAACTCAGATATTCCATGAAAATCAAATATTCCATGAAAATCAAACGTTCCTTAAAAATCAAACGTTCCTTAAAAAATCAAATATTCCTTAAAAAATCAAATATTCCATAAAAAATCAAATATTCCATAAAAAATCAACTATTCCATAAAACTCAGATATTCCATAAAAATCAAATATTCCATGAAAATCAAACGTTCCTTAAAAAATCAAATATTCCATAAAAATCAAATATTCCATGAAAATCAAACGTTCCTTAAAAAATCAAATATTCCTTAAAAAATCAAACATTCCTTAAAAAATCAAATATTCCTTAAAAAATCAAATATTCCTTAAAAAATCAAATATTCCATGAAAATCAAACGTTCCTTAAAAAATCAAATATTCCTTAAAAAATCAAACATTCCTTAAAAAATCAAATATTCCATAAAAATCAAATATTCCATAAAACTCAAATATTCCATAAAAAATCAAATATTCCATAAAAATCAAATATTCCATAAAAAATCCAATATTCCATAAAAATCCAATATTCCCACATTCCCAGCCACAGGTGCGTTCTCCTGGAACTGGAGAAGTTTTCCGGCTGTCCCAGAATTCCCTGGCTCGGAGCAGAGCTGCTCCAGGAATTGGGAATTCGTTTATTCCTGGAGTGGGGAATGTGGGAGATGGGAATGGGAATTATTCCGGATACCCGAGATGGGGGAAAGGCAGGGAATTCATTCCGAGCTCCGAGGAAATGTTTTGGGGTGGGGAAGAGCAAAGGATAAAATGAAATAAAGTGAAATAAAAATGAAATGAAATGAAATTAAATTATATTAAATGGAATAAATAGAAATAAAAATAAAAATAAAAATATGAAATAAAGTAATATAAAATGAAAGAAAAATAAAATAAAATGAAGTCAAAATGAAGTAAAATAAAGTAAAATAAAATAAGACATAAATAAAACAAAACAAGATAAAATAAAATAAAATAAAACAAAACAAAATAAAATAAAATAAAGAGAAATAAAATAAAGAGAAATAAAATAAAATAAAATAAAATAAAATAAAATAAAATAAAAAAAATAAAATAAAATAAAATAAAATAAAACAAAACAGAATAAAATAAAATAAAATAAAATAAAGAAAAATAAAATAAATTAAAATAAAGTAAAATAAAATAAAATAAAGTAAAATAAAATAAATAAATAAAATAAAATAAAAAAAGAAAAATAAAATAAAATAAAGTAAAATAAAACAAAACAGAATAAAATAAAATAAAATAAAGAAAAATAAAATAAAATAAAATAAAATAAATAAATAAAATAAAATTAAATAAAATAAAATAAAATAAAGATCTCCTTCCCAATGCCTTCTGTACATCCCTGAGTGTTTTAAAAGCATCCAGGAATATTCACCGACATCCAAACCCAGATTTAAATTCAGCATCCCTGAATTTCCCAACAATTTTCCTGGATTTTTTACAACCCCAGATTTTCACTTTCGACCTTTTTCACCTCCAGCAAAAAAAAAAAAAAAAAAGGGAAAACCCTCGGCAGCTCCGGGGCTGAAAGGATTTTTTGGGAACATCTGTCACCATAACAAATTCCCGGTTTTATTCCCCCTCCGCCGCGGCCGCGATTCCTGCTCCGAAACTTTGCCTCGGGAGCATCGCCCGGCCCGGATTTCTTTTGGTTTTTATCATTAAAAAATAATTGTTAAAAAAATCAGGAAAAAAAAGAGAGTTGGGAAGGGAGGGAAAAGATGAAGCAAAGCAGGAAAAATCCATTTTTGGGGAGAAAGGGAATTTTTCCACGGAAAAAATCAGTTTTTGGGGAGAAAAGGAATTTTTCCACAGAAAAAATCCATTTCTGGGGAGAAAGGGAATTTTTCCATGGGCAAAATCCATTTCTTGGGAAAAAGGGAATTTTTCCATGGACAAAATCCATTTCTGAGGAGAAAGGGAATTTTTCCATGGGCAAAATCCATTTCTTGGGGAAAAGGGAATTTTTCCATGGGCAAAATCCATTTCTGGGGAGAAAGGGAATTTTTCCATGGACAAAATCCATTTCTGGGGAGAAAGGGAATTTTTCCATGGGACAAATCAGTTTTTGGGAAGAAAAGGAATTTTTCCATGGACAAAATCCATTTCTGGGAGAAAGGGAATTTTTCCACAGGACAAATCAGTTTTTGGGAAGAAAGGGAATTTTTCCACAGGACAAATCAGTTTTTGGGAAGAAAGGGAATTTTTCCACAGGACAAATCAGTTTCTGGGAAGAAAGGGAATTTTCCCGTGGATGAGGGAAGGGGATGACGCCGGAGTCGGCGCTGGCTGTTCACACCGGGAGCCATCTGGCAGCGGAGATATCCCAACAATTATCCCGCCGAGATTCCGGCGAGGAATCGCGTCCCCGTAAATCAAAGGAACTCCCCCGCCTCCCCCCGGCGCCGTTCCTGCTCTTCCCGTTCCTTCCCTGCTCCCGTTTAACCCCGGCGACGCTCCCGAACGCGGCGCCCTCATCGTTCCGAATGGATTTTTGATTTACGGCCGCCGTGCCGGCCGGCGATACCGCGCCGTAATTCCGGAGCGCCGATGTTTACGCCGAGATTTGTGTTCCTCAATCCCATTTTTTTTTGTTGTTTTTTCCCCCTTCTCCTCCTCCTCCTCCTGCCCCCGGTGTGGAAATATCCGATATCCTTCATTAGCTCGATTACATCGGATCAGGGTTTATTCCTTTAAATTATTTAACCTTGCGGGAACCCGCTGGGACCCCATAAATTCCGGCCCCGCTAATGAAAATCATCCGTTAGGGCCGTTCCCGAAGACAACGGGAAAAGGGATTAAAATATCTCGGAAAATCAACCCCTCTTTTTTTATATTTTATCCTTGGAATTGGATCATTCACCAAAAATCTCCTTTTATTTCCCCCTGCCTCGGTGCTGATCCCAAAACTTATTTTTTGTAGGATATCCCAATTTTTTCCTGGATTTTTGGACTCCTTGGAAAAGCCTCTTTGGAAGGAGAGTCCTGAACTCCCTTTTAGCTGAATTTGGCAGAATTTTGTTCCTAATTCCAGAAATCAACATCCAGCACTTCTTGTGGCTTTCCCTAAAGCTGGAATTGTGATCCGTGGAAATGGGAAGGGACGGAGCTCAACCCCAAAAATTCAACTAAAAACCCGCCCAGGCTCTGCCCAGGGCACAGAAAAAAGGGGAAAAGCAAAATTCAGGAGTTTTGCTTTGAGTTTCGATGTATTTCATTAATTAATAAACCAAATAAATTTAATTTAAGCTCCATCTGCCCTCATGGGGACATTTTTAGGATCCAGGAAATGGATCCTAAATTTTAGGAATTCCCCTCTGATGGGAAGTGTTGTCCCATAAATTAAATTATTTGGCTTTTTTTGATCCTTTTTTTGGTAAAATGGGGTTTTTTACTCTTTTTTTTTGGTGGAGCTCCACACAGGACAAGCACTGAGAAATTTGGGAAGGTTTGAGGAAAAACAATGGGATTTGGGGTGGATTTTCAAGGAAAAAGGCCAAAAATTTATCACCTTCACTCATTTCCTCATTGGGGATTTTTGTTTGGTTTTGGGATTTTAGGGGGGGGTTAAAGCAGTTCAGAAAAATCAAACAACCCCAAAATTCACCCAACTGACCCTAACGATGGATTTGGGCACGGAATAAATCCTGAATTTTCTGCAATTCCCTGAATTTCTCACAGGACATTCCAAGCGGGACAGGGATTCACCGGGATCAGCCAAAGATCTGGGAAGAGTCACCAGAGCAAGGAGAACCAACGCTCCCCTCCACTTCCCAACTCCAGAAAGGCACAAAAACCTAAAATAATTCAAGATTTGGAGACGGAAATGTCCCATTTTTTGGTAGTGCCTTGGAAGCGCCATCAGGAGTTGCCGGATTTGTGGAGCTCCAGAAGTTCCATGGAGGCCCAGGAAGGACCAGGCCACCCTTGGGCCACCGGTGGCCACCGGGCCGGGCAGCCCTGGCCAAACCAGGCCCCTCAGGGGTCTCCAAAAACATAAAAAATTGGTTTGAAAGGGATCAGAGCTGGAGCTGCTCTGCTGGGATTTGCCCAAATTTCGGACAACCCCACTGGGATAAAAGCGGAGCCAAGGGAGAAGTTCAGGATGGATTCCAGGTGGGAATCAAAGGCTCTGGATCCTCATTTTCTCTGGATCCTCATCGTTTTCCCTGCATCCCATTCCCAGAGTGTGTAGGAACATGAGCACCCTGACCCTGACAAAATCCCAGGTTTAAACCCGGGTTTATGGACGGCTCCTCAAATTCCCAGCTCCAACGGATTCCAGCTCCAACCCTCCTGCTCTGGTCTGGAGCAACTTCACTGGGATAAAACCAGAGCCAAGGGAGGAGTTCAGGATGGATTTTGGGGAGGGATCAGAGGCTCTGGATGCTCATTTTCCCTGGATCCCATTCCCAGTGTGAACCCTGACCCCACTAAAATCCCATATTTAAAAGGGGATTTACGGGCGGCTCCATTCCCCAGCCCCACCAGATTCCGGTTCCAACTCCCCTGCTCCAATCTGGGATAAAACCAGAGCCAAGGGAAGAGTTCAGGATGGATTCCAGGGAGGGATCAGAGGCTCTGGATCCTCATTTTCCCTGGATCCCATTCCCAGTGTGAACCCTGACCCCACTAAAATCCCATATTTAAAAGGGGATTTACGGGCGGCTCCATTTCCCAGCCCCACCAGATTCCAGTTCCAACCCTCCTGCTCTAATCTGGGATAAAACCAGAGCCAAGGGAAGAGTTCAGGATGGATTCCAGGGAGGGATCAGAAGCTCTGGATCCTCATTTTCCCCTGGATCCCATTCCCAATGTGAACACGACCACCCTGACCCCACTAAAATCCCATATTTAAAAGGGGATTTACGGGCGGCTCCATTTCCCAGCCCCACCAGATTCCAGTTCCAACCCTCCTGCTCTAATCTGGGATAAAACCAGAGCCAAGGGAAGAGTTCAGGATGGGTTCCAGGGAGGGATCAGAGGCTCTGGATCCTCATTTTCCCTGGATCACATTCCCAATGTGAACCCTGACCCCACTAAAATCCCATATTTAAAAGGGGATTTACGGGCGGCTCCATTTCCCAGCCCCACCAGATTCCAGTTCCAACTCCCCTGCTCCAATCTGGGATAAAACCGAGGCCAAGGGCAGATCCAGGGCAGAACCCGAGGCTCCGGCCCTTCCCCTTTCCCTGGATCCCATTCCCAGGGCGGGCAGGAACCCAACCGACCCCTCCAAAACCCCAAACGTTTCAGGGATGATTTAGGGACGGCTCCTCCATTTCGCAGATTCCCAACGCTCCTGGAAACCGACCCCGATTCCCCGGCTTTAATCAGCGCGCCTCGCTTTGTCTCTGAGCCCTTTCTTTGCCTTTCTCTCCCTTTCTTCTCCATTTATTTTCTTCTTTTCTCCTTTTTTTTTGTGCTAAACCTGTAAAAGGCGCCGGGCTCGGAGTTCATTTGGCCGCGGAGCTGATAAGCCATGAAAAACACGGAGCCGCCAATGGAAGCGCTGACAGCGCCAGCGGAGCCGCGGCTCGGCCGCCGGGCCCAGCTGCAATTTGCCTCGCAGGGCTGTCTCCGAAAACAAAAACGCTCCACACGCAGCATGCAAAGAAGTTCCGAGTGCGTTGGGGGGCTCGGGGAAAAGAGGGGAGGGAGGTGGAGATAATAAAAAAAAAACCCGCATGGAAGAGGAGAAGGGCGGGCGGCGCTGGGAGCGGGGAGAGAGCCGCAGATCAATCATTTATAATTAACAAAAATCCGATTGGGGCTTTAAATAGAGATCAATGAGCGGCGGGCTGAGTGGATTGCGAGGATGTATTCACCTTCTCGTAACTCTCCTCGCGAGCTGTCACACCTCCCGAACCCCCATTTGTTTTGTTAACAAAGCTTCAGGGGGCTCCGGGCTCTCATTGAAATTTCATTAATCTAATGGAGTAAAGTCCTGGAGAGGGGGGAAAAAAAAAAAAAAAAGAAAAAATCAAATTCTCGTTGGGCGAGATGGTACCTGGGAAAGATAACCTCTGGTTGAACTCCCCGCCTCGGCGGGCTCTGCCATCAGTCTGGGAGCAGACAGCAGCGGGATGATTGCAGCCACCGGCCGCAGATCCTTCTTCTGCTGCTGCTGCTGCTGCTGCTGCTGCCGCTGCCCCCCCGAGCCCGCGCCCGCCGCCCCCCGGGCCGAGAGCCGGCGCCGCCGGCCACGCGCTGGGACAGCGGCGGGGTCACGGCCGGGACTGGGACGGGGTCAGGGCTAAAATCAGCCCAGGTTTGGGTTTGGAATTGCAGTGGGGTCACGGCCGGGACTGGGACGGGGTCAGGGCTAAAATCAGCCCGGGCACAGCCAGGACTGGGATGGGGTCAGGGCTAAAATCAACCTGGGTTTGCATTTGTACCACGGAGGGGTCACAGCCAGGACTGGGATGGGGTCAGAGCTAAAATCAGCCCGGGCACAGCCAGGACTGGGATGGGGTCAGGGCTAAAATCAGCCCAGGTTTGGGTTTTGAACCACAGCGGGGTCACGGCCGGGACTGGGACGGGGTCAGGGCTAAAATCGGGACGGGGTCAGGGCTAAAATCAGCCCGGGCACAGCCAGGACTGGGATGGGGTCAGGGCTAAAATCAACCTGGGTTTGGATTTGGAATTGCAGTGGGGTTACGGCCGGGATTGGGATGGGGTCAGGGCTAAAATCAACCTGGGTTTGGATTTGGAATTGCAGTGGGGTCACGGCCGGGATTGGGATGGGGTCAGGGCTAAAATCAGCCCGGGTTTGGGTCTGCAGTGAGGTCATGGCTGGGACTGGGATGGGGTCAGGGCTAAAATCACCTTGAGTGTGGTTCTGGAACCACAGCAGGGTCATGGCTGGGATTGGACATGGGTCAGGGCTAAAATCATCCCGGGTTTGGGTTTGGAACCACAGTGGGGTCACAGCCGGGACTGGGACGGGGTCAGGGCTAAAATCAGCCCGGGTTTGGAACCACAGAGGGGTCATGGCCAGGACTGGGATGGGGTCAGGGCTAAAATCAACCCAGGTTTGGGTTTGGAACCACAGTGGGGTCACGGCCGGGACTGGGACGGGGTCAGGGCTAAAATCAACCTAGGTCTGGAACAGCAGCGGGGTCATGGCTGGGACTGGGATGGTGTCAGGGCTAAAATCACCTTGAACTTGGTTCTGGAACTGCACCGGGGTCATGGCTGGGACTGGACAGGGGTCTGGGTCTAGAACTGCACTGAGGGGTTACAGCTGGGACTGGGGTCAGGTCTAAAATCACCTGGACCTTGGTTCTGGAATGGCACCAAGGTCATGGCTGGACCACTGGCTGGTCACTTGGCCAGGGGTTTGGGTCTAAAATGATCCTGGGGTTTGGGTCTGGAACCACAGCGGGGTCACAGCTGGAACTGGGACAGGAGTTCGGGTCTAAAATCACCCCAGGCTCGGTTCGGAACTGCACACGTCCCTCCCGATGTCCCCTCATGCAATCCCAGAGTTGTTGAGGCTGGAATTGACCTCCAAGGTCAGGTCCAAACCTCAACCCAGCACTGCCCCGGGATCATGGAATGGTTTGGGTGGGAAGGGACCTCAGAGCCCATCCAGGGACACCTCCCACCATCCCAGGTGCTCCAAGTCCCGTCCAGCCTGGCCTGGGACACTTCCAGAGATCTGGGAATCGGTGCCACCCGTCCGTGTCCCCACTGACCCAAGTCCCCAAGTGCCACCTCCGCACACCCCTCAATCCCTCAGCAGCTCCAGCCCTGCCCTGGGTGGGGAACAGGAGAACCTTTGGGATTCCTCCCTCCAGCTAAAAATCCCAAACTTCCTTCTCCTCCCCATCCACTCCCAATCCTCAACTTCTTGAGAATCCTTCTCACGAACTCTGAGGAGGTTTCCAAGGGAAAATTTGGTTTCAAGGGAAAATTGAGGGGGGTTTCTCTATAAAACCTCGGCGTTCCTCCCACTGCTGGGTGCGTGACCTTCCCCACAGCTCCCGCTAATTTTTGGGGGATGTTGTATTCCGAATATTCCAGGAATCCCAGCAACTGGAGCAGCACAGCCACAGGAGACTCTCAACTTTCAGCTCCCGGCAAATTCCTCGTCCTGCCGGCTGTGGGAACGAGCAGGAAACCTGAATCCGAGCGAGGAGAGGCCGTGAAGAGAAGGGGAAATCTCACGGGTTTCTCCATGCCTGGCACGGCGGGCAGGGCAGGAATTTTCGGGAGACTCCAGGAATTTGAGTGAACGGTTGTAAAGCTGAGCACAGACACCTGCACGGCCCCAGCAGAGGAGATTATTCCACAAACTCCTCCAAATTTATTGGGAAAATGAAATCGTCCGTTCCCCTGCTCCAAAATCCAGGTGGCGGATAAAATCCAGCTGCGGTTTTTATTTGGGATAATCCCAGGCAGCGCCAGCTGTGCCGAGCCCTTGGCCACAACCCCAAACCCTGCCTGGATTTCCCAATTAAAGGAGCCCCCGACCCCACAGAAATCCAGGAAATCAAACCTGGAATATCCCAATTAAATCCATTTAATTGGGGTCACGGGGGCAGGTCCCAGCTTGTCCCCACACTGGTCCCACTGGGGTGGCACCAAGGGGACACTGAGGGGACACAGAAGCTCCAGACCCCCCTCAGGACAGACCTGTGACATTTTTGGGCTTTTTTCCCTCCCCTCCTTCCCGTTCTCCAAGGTCTTTCCTCCTCCAGCCCTGAGGTTTCCAAGCTTTGCCCATCTCCAGCTGGACAAATGGACACGGCCAGGACAGAGTGACCCTGCCAGGACAGAGTGACCCTGCAGGACAAACAGACACGGCCAGACCAGGAGGGGCTGAGCCAGTGAATCCAGCCTGGAACTTTCCCAGGAGTGAAAACAGGGAATTCTGGCACATCTACACGGATTTCTCCATGGCCACAGCCCCAAAAATTCTGTTTGTTTTGGGCAGAGACATTCCAAGAACATCCAGGGAGGATGGAGTGAGCCAGGGATGAGCATCAGGAACCAGGGGTTCAAGGAGAGGGCGACACTGAGCCAGGAAAGGAGGGAATTCTGGAGCTCTCCCTGATATCCCACAGATATCCCACAGATATCCCACATTCCCAAGCCTCTGCTTTCCCTGGAAATCCTCTCTTGGCCCCACCATGACCACAGGGATCCCAAATTCCCACACTGACCACGGCGATCCCAAATTTCCATTCCCTCTTGGCCCCACAAGTGACCACAGGTATCCCAAATTCCCAGTCCCTCGGTTTTTCCTGGAGCTCCTCTCTTGGCCCCACATTGATCACAGGCACCCCAAATTCCCACTCTGACCACAGCAATCCCAAATCTCCAATCCCTCGGTTTTCCCTGGATCTCCTCTCTTAGCCTCACCCCGACCACGCTGATCCCAAATTTCCATTCCCTCTTGGCCCCACAAATGACCACGGCGATCCCAAATTCCACCCCTGACCATGGAGATCCCAAATTCCCACCCTGACCACGGCAATCCCAAGTTCCCACAGTGACCACGGCAATCCCAAATTCCCAACCCCTCGGTTTTCCCTGGATCTCCACTCTTGGCCCCACACTGACCACGGGTTATCCCAAATTTCCATTCCCTCTTGGCCCCACAAGTGACCACAGGTTATCCCAAATTTCCCCCCCTGACCATGGGGATCCCAAATTCCCCCCCTGACCATGGGGATCCCAAATTCCCCCCCTGACCATGGGGATCCCAAATTCCCCCTGACCACAGGATCCCAAATTCCCCCCTGACCATGGGGATCCCAAATTCCCCTGACCACAGGGATCCCAAATTCCCCCCCTGACCATGGGGATCCCAAATTCCCCCTGACCACAGGGATCCCAAATCCCACTCTGACCACAGGGATCCCAAATTCCCCCCCTGACCATGGGATCCCAAATTCCCCCCCTGACCATGGGGATCCCAAATTCCCCCCCTGACCATGGGGATCCCAAATTCCTCCCTGACCATGGGGATCCCAAATTCCTCCCCTGACCACGGGGATCCCAAATTCCTCCCCTGACCATGGGGATCCCAAATTCCCCCCCTGACCACGGGGATCCCAAATTCCTCCCCTGACCACAGGATCCCAAATTCCCCCCCTGACCACGGGGATCCCAAATTCCCCCCCTGACCATGGGGATCCCAAATTCCCCCCCTGACCATGGGATCCCAAATTCCTCCCCTGACCACGGGGATCCCAAATTCCTCCCCTGACCACGGGGATCCCAAATTCCTCCCCTGACCATGGGGATCCCAAATTCCTCTCCTGACCATGGGGATCCCAAATTCCTCCCCTGACCATGGGGATCCCAAATTCCCCCTGACCACGGCGATCCCACATTCCCAACCCCTCCAGGACTGGCACTTCCCCCGGATCCACCTGTGGCTCCCGCTCCCATCCCTGCCCCGTTTCTCCCGCTCCAGCCCCACTCTGGAATTCCCTTTCCCTTCCCGAGCCAAGCGGGATAAAGGACGAGCAGGGAGAAAAGAAAAAGCTCTTCCCCAGAACATTCCAGACCAGATAAAAAATTTCCAAATCCTTTTTTTTAAAGCCTGGCACCTTTTTGGGAACCCGTGCAGGAACAGGGAAGCGAGGAAATCTGGGAAGGAGGGAGAGGCACCCGCACGGCCCCGATTCCAAACACGCACACACGGATGAGCCTTGGGGGAATTGGGTGAACTTTTGAACCAGAGCTGCGGAGAGACAGAGCGAGAGCCTGTTCCCACTTTAATAAACAATTCCCTCTTTTTTTTTTTTTTCTCCTCAATTAATTAAGGTTTGGGAAGGAAAAAAAAATGGCAGGAGAGGAGTAATGGAGCAGGCGGCGCGTTCCTTACAGATGGATCCTACCTTTGGCTGCTTATTAAATCTCTGCATGATTGCGCTGCAGAAAATTAATCGCATTGTTTTCCCTTTTTCCGAGGCTCTGCAAACAGCTCGGGAAGCGCCGCTGCTCCCGCTCCCGACCCCCATTCCCGCCTGGAAAACCAGGCCGGAGCCGCGGAGCCGCGCGGGTTCTGCTCCGTTCTCGCTCTGGGGTTACACACGGAGGGGTTTGGGGGGGTTTGGGGGGGATTTTGGGGGGTTTGGGGGTTCCAGATTTGGGTGAGGGAGGAAAAGAGGGAGAGGGTTGGGAAAAGTGTGAGGGGAGGTGGGAGGGAGGTGGAGCCCGGCAGGATCAGCAAAGGGGCTGGGGAGGAGAGCAGCCCCGGCCTCCTCTTCCTCCTCCTGGGCCTCATCCTCATCCTGATCTTCATCCTCCTCATCCTGGTTCTCATCCTGATCTTCACCCTCATCCTCCTCCTCCTGGTTCTCATCCTGATCTTCATCTTCATCCTCCTCCTCCTCCTCCTCCTGATCCTCATACTGATCCTCATCCTGATCTTCATCCTCCTCCTCCTCCTGGTTCTCCATCCTGATCCTGATCTTCATCCTCATCCTCTTCCTCATCCCAATCCTGATCTTCATCCTCATCCTCCTCCTCCTCGGCCTTATCCTGATCCTGATTTTCCTCCTCCTCCTCCTCCTGGTTCTCATTCTGATCCTGATCTCCATCCTCATTCTCATCTTCCTCCTCCTCCTAATCCTGATCCTGAATCTTCATCCTCCTCTTCCTCCTCCTCCTGGCCTCATCCTGATACTGATCCTCCTCCTACTACTCCTGGTTCTCATCCCTGACCCTGATCTTCATCCTCATCCATCTCCTCCTGGGCCTCATCTGATCCTGATCTTCATCCTCCTCCTCCTCATCCTGATCCTCAGCTGCCTACTCCTCTTCCTCCTCCTTCTCCTTATCCTGGTCCTGATCCTCATCCTGATCTTCATCCTCATCCTCAGCTACCTCCTCTTCTTCCTCCTCCTGGTCCTCACCCTGATCTTCATCCTCATCCTCATCTAACCTCATTCTCAGCTGCCTCCTCCTCTTCCTCCTCGTACTCAACCTGGTCCTGATCCTCACCCTGATCCTGATCTTCCTCACCCTCCTCCTCCTCCCATCTCCAAAGGCACCCCCACAGCCCAGCAATCCCAGTTTGAGCCCCAAACTGGGCTGGGACGAGGACGGACCCACCCCGAGCCCCCTGGCCCAGTGGGGATTTGAGTTCCCATTGTTGGGGTGAGCCCAGCGCTCCCAGAGCTGCCCCGGGAATTCCCAGCCAGGCCCTCGGAACACCGAAAATCGGGAAAACAACGGGACAGGGGCGGGGCTGAGGGAAATCCCTTTGTGCTCCCTTGGAGAGAGACGGGCACGGTGAGATTCCCAAAATAACTCTGAGTAATCCCGGGAATTTCCTGAGTGCAAAAACCGGGATTGTTCTGGGATACAGGGAGGGATGGGGGGCACTGGGAAAAAAGGGGAAAAGGGGGGGAAAAAGGGGGGAAAAAGGGGGGGGGAAAAAGGGGGAAAAAGGGGGAAAAAGGGGGAAAAAAAAAAAAAGGGGAAAAAGGGGAAAAAAAGGGGAAAAAAGGGGAAAAGGGAAAGGGAAAAAGAGAAAAGGAAAGAGGGAAAGGGAGAAAGGGGAGAAAGGGGGAAAAGGGGAAAAAAAAGGGGGGAAAGGGGGGGAGAAGGGGGGGAAAAGGGGGGGAAAAAGGGGGGGAAAAAGGGGGGGAAAAGGGGGGGAAGGGGGAAAAAAAGGGGGAAAAGGGGGAAAAGAAGGGAAAAGAAGGGGAAAAGAAGGGAAAAGAAAGGAAAAGAAAGGGAAAAGGAAGGGGAAAAGAAAGGGAAAGAAAGGGAAAAGGGCAAGGAAAAGGAAAAGAGAAAAGGGAAAGGGGGAAAGGGGGAAAGAAGGGGAAAAGGGGAAAGGGGAAAAGGGGAAAAGGGGAAAAGGAAAGGGAAGACAGGAAAGGGAAATGGGAGAAGGAAAAGGGGAAAAAGGGGGAAAAGGGGGAAAAGGGGGGAAAGGGGGAAAAGGGGGAAAAGAAAGGGAAAACAGAAAAGGGAAAAGAGGAAAAGGGAAAGGTGGAAGTTCATCCTTTCAGGAACACATCCCACAATTCCTCCCTGTCAGGGTAGGGAGGGGCTGGGCTGGAATTCCCAGGGCAGCTGCGGCTGCTCCATCCCTGGCAGGGTCCCAGGCCAGGCTGGAGCACCCTGGGGTGCTGGGAGGTGTCCCTGGATGGGATTTAAGGTCCTTCCCACCCAAACCATCCCATAATTCCAGGATATTCCTTGGATTTTCACAGCAAACCCAGCTCCAGCTCCATTCCTGCTGCCTGATTCCTGGAATTGACTTTTCCCAGAGCTCTCCTGGTGCTCCCGAGGCACAGATCCCTCACCCAACCCCATCCCAAACCTCCGGATTCCCGTCTGGAATCTCGGGATGGGAATGAATCCCTGCCCGGGCACAAACAGCCCCAGTTGGATGCCAGGCTCCAAAATCCCCCAGGATCCAGAATTCCCAACCACCAAATCCCCCACTCTGGAGCCCTCCAGCCCATCCTGATCTGCCCAGAGCTGGATTCCAGCTGAAATTTTTTGGAATTTTGTCGTCCCCAAGGCCAGGAAGAGCAGGAACACCCCCAGTGCCCCTGCCCAAAATCCCCACGGATGAACCGGGAACGTTCCCACTGAAACCCCAACGGATCTGAACAGGGATTGTTCCTGGAGGGGGGACGGGGAAACTGAGGCACAGCAGAGAGCAGGGATCCAGAACTGCGAGTGCTGCGCCTTCCCCTGCTCTCTCTTTTCCCAATCCCTCTTTTTCCCAATCCCTCCTTTTCCTTCTCCATCTCTCTTTTCCCAATCCCTTCATTTCCTTTTTTCCTACCTCTCCTTCCCCATCCCTCTTTTCCCAATCCCTCTTTTCCCAATCCCTCTTTCCCCCAATTCTTCCTTTCCTTCTCCATCCTCCTTTTCCCAATCCCTCTTTTCCTTCCCCATCCCTCTTTCCCAATCCTCCTTTCCTCTCATCTCTTTTCTCATCCCTCATTTCCATTTCCCATCCCTCATTTCCTTCCCCATCCCTCTTTTCCCATCCCTCATTTCCTTTTTCCTGCCTCTCTTTTGCCATCCCTCTTTTCAAAATCCTTCTTTCCCCATCCCTCTTTTCCTTCCCAATCCCTCTTTTCCAAATCCCTCTTTTCCCTGTGTTTTTTCCTTCCCCATCCCTCTTTTCCCATCCCTCATTTCCTTTTCCCTACCTCTCTTTTTCCCATCCCTCTTTTCCCTTCCTTATCCCCAATTTTTTCCCCATCCTTCATTTCCCATCCCTCTTTTCCTTCCCCATCCCCTCCTTTCTTCCCTACCCCTTTTTTTTCTTTTCCCATCCTTCATTTCCCATCCCTCTTTCCTCCCCTATCCCTCTTTTTTCCCCCATCCTTCATTTCCCATCCCTCTTTTCCTTTTCCCATCCCTTTTTTCTTCCCCATCCTTCATTTCCCATCCTTCATTTCCCATCCCCTCTTTTCCCTTCCCCATCCCTTTTTTCCTTTCCCATCCCTCTTTTTCCCCATCCTTCATTTCCCCATTCCCTCTTTCCTTTCCTCCGTTTTTTCCTTCCCCATCCCCTTTTTTCCTTTCCCATCCCTCTTTTTCCCCATCCTTTCATTTTCCCATCCTTCATTTCCCATCCTCTTTTCCTTCCCCATCCCTCTTTTCCTTCCCCATCCCTCTTTTCTTCCCTACCCCTCTTTTCTTTTCCTATCCTTCATTTCCCCATCCCTCTTTTCCCTTCCCCCATCCCTCTTTTCCTTTCCCATCCCTCTTTTTCCCCATCCTTCATTTCCCATCCCTCATTTCCATCCCCACCCCTCCCCAAACCCTTGGACCGACCCCCTCCAAACCCCAAAACCCCCCTCAGAACAGCCACCAACACCCCCAAACCCATCCCAGACTCAAAAATTCCCAACTCCGGCTGCGAAACGCGCGGAAACTCCAGGAAAAGCAGAAAAACCGGGAAGGGGAGGGCCGGTCCTGGCCGAGGCGCGGGCGTTGCCATGGATGCAAGGTGACCCCTCGGAGCCGCGGCCGCACCAGCCGGGGGGCAGCGGGGTCAGCGTGCGACCGCTCCGACCCCCGGGGTGAAAAGTTCAGGCAGCCAGGAAAAACCAATACGGCCCCGCCGGAGCCGCTTCCCGATTTATTTCCATTCCCAGCAAACCATGCATGGAAAATCCAGCTCCAGCCCATTCAGCCCCGCCGGGCTGAACACCCACGGGACACAAACAGATGTCGGTGGGGACGGGGAGGGCCGGCCTGTCATTAATAAATTTATTAATTAATAATTCCCCTTAATTCCGCCCTTCCAAAAATTCCCTTTTATCATTTCTAAAACACAACATTGAATTCCTCGCCCTCCCTCTGGAATTTTTATTTTTGTGGTTTTTTTTTTTAATTCCTCTCCCTCCTCCCCAAGCCGGTGTCATATCAGGGTTGCTAATGAGTATTTACGGCGCCGTTAGCGCCCCGATTGATTCCCGGATATTTTTCCTGGATTCTCCTGATGGATGGAGCCCATCCATATTTTTTTTCCATTTATTTCTATTGGGAATGATCTCCCATAGGAGTTTAGGGATGTGTCCCCCACCAAAAAAAATCCCAGCCTGGATTTTTCCCCCTTCCCTCGCTTCTCCCGGAGGTCCCAGGTCAGGAGCAGCTGCACGAGGTGACCACGAGGTGGCTCCTGGAGCCCTTCCACAAAGTCCGGAATATTCCGAGGGGAGAAACGGGGAATTGTTGGCACGGAGGGTGGGATGATGGAAGAGGAAATATTTAAAATATTTTTAAAATATTTTTTTACAAAAAAAATTAAAATATTAAAAAAAAGGAGCTAAAATTCCTTGGAAAATGGGATTTTTTGTGGTTTTTTAAAGGGATGATGGAGGGGGAAAAACAGAAAATTTGGGATATTATTTAAAATATTAAAAAAATAGAGCTAAAATTCCTTGGAAAATGGGATTTTTGTGGTTTTTTAAAGGGATGATGGGGGGAAAGCAGAAAATCTTGGGATGTTATTTAACAAATATTTTTAAAAAGGAGCCAAAATTCCCTGGAAAATGGGATTTTTGTGGGTTTTTAAAGGGATGATGGGAGGGGAAAAGCAGAAAATCTGGGGATGTTATTTTAAAATATTTAGGAAAAAAAAAGGAGCCAAAATTCCCTGGAAAATGGGATTTTTGTTGGGGTTTTTTTTTTAAAGGGATGATGGGGGGGAAAAGCAGAAAAATCTGGGATTTATTTAAAATATTAAAAAAAAAGGAGCCTAAAATTCCCTTGGAAAATGGGATTTTTTGGTGGTTTTTAAAGGGATGATGGGAGGGGAAAGAGAAAATCTGGGATATTATATTTAAAATATTAAAAAAGGAGCCAAAATTCCTGGAAAATGGGATTTTGTGGGTTTTTAAAGGGATGATGGGAGGGAAAGCAGAAAATCTGGGTTATTTTAAAATATTTAAAAAAGGAGCCAAAATTTCCCTGGAAAAGGGATTTTTGTGGTTTTTTTAAGGGATGATGGGGGGGAAAAGCAGAAATTCTGGATGTTATTTTAAAATATTAAAAAAAAAAAAGGAGCCAAAAATTCCTTGGAAAATGGGATTTTGTGGCTTTTTAAAAAAGGGATGATGGAAAGAAAAATATTACAGAATATTTTAAAAGAAAGGAGCCAAAAATTCCTTGGAAAATGGGATTTTGTGGGTTTTTAAGGGATGATGGGAGGGGAAAAGCAGAAAATCTGGGATGTTATTTTAAATATTTTTTAAAAAAAGGAGCAAAAATTCCTTGGAAAGGGATTTTGTGGGTTTTAGGGATGATGGAGGGAAAATCGAATGGATTTTTAAAATATTAGGAAAAAGGAGCCAATTCCTGGTATTTTGTGGTTTTTTAAAAAGAGGGAGAAAATATTACGATATTAAAGGGAAAAAATGGATTTTTGTGGGTTTTTTAAGGGATGATGGGAGGGGAAAAGCAGAAAATTGGGATTTATTTAAAATATTTTTTTAAAAGGAGCAAAAATTCCCTGGAAAAGGAAAATCAAGGATTTTAAAATATTTTTTTAAAAAGGAGCCAAAAATCCTTGGAAAATGGGATTTTTGTGGGTTTTTTTAAGGGATGATGGGGGGGGAAAAGCAGAAAATCTGGGATGTTATTTAACAAATATTAAAACCAAAAAATCCACTGGAAAAGGATTTTTAAGGGATGATGGGAAGAGAAAAGCAGAAAATCTGGGATTTTAAAATATTTTAAAGAAAGGAGCCAAAATTCCTTGGAAAATGGGATTTTTGTGGGGTTTTAAAAAGGGATGATGGGGGGAAAGCAGAAAATCTGGGATGTTATTTTAAAATATTTAGGAAAAAAAAGGAGCTAAAATTCCTCAGAAAATCGGATTTTGTGGCTTTTTAAAAAAGGGATGATGGAAGAGAAAATATTACAGAATATTTTAAAAAAGGATGCCAAAATTCATTGGAAAAATGGGATTTTTGTGGCTTTTAAGGGATGATGGGAGGGGAAAAGCAGAAAATCCAAGATGTTATTTAACAATATTAAAACCAAAAATCCACTGGAAAAGGATTTTTAAGGGATGATGGAAGAGAAAAGCAAAAATCTGGGATTTTAAAATATTTTAAAAAAAGGAGCCAAAATCCTTGAAAATGGGATTTTTGTGGGGTTTTTAAAGGGATGATGGAAGGGAAAAGGGAAATTCTGGGATACTATTTTAAAATATTAAAAATGGAAACTGTGCCCAAAATTCCATGGAAAAAGGAATTTGTGTGGCTGTTTTTTAAGGGATGGTGAAAGGGAAAAGCAGAAAATTTGGGAATATATTAAATTTTTTTAAAAAAAGATCCAAATTTTTGAAAAATGGATTTTTGTGGTTTTTTAAGGGATGATGGAGGGAAAAGCAGAAATTCTGGAATATTACTTTTAAAATATTTTAATTTTAAAAAGGAAGCCAAATTCCCTGGAAAATGGGATTTTTGTGGCTTTTTTAAAGGGATGATGGAAGAAAAGAAAATATATTAAAATATTTTAAAAAAGGACCAAATTCTGGAAAATGGATTTTTGTGGTTTTTAAGGGGATGATGGGAGGGGAAAAGCCAGAAATTCTGGGATACTATTTTAAAATATTAAAAATGAAACTGTGCCCAAAATTCCATGGAAAAAAGGAATTTTTGTGGCTGTTTTTTAAGGGATGGTGAAAGGGAAAAGCAGAAAATTTGGGATATTATATTAAATTTTTCTTTAAAAAAAGATACTCAAAGTTTTCTGAAAAATTGGATTTTTGTGGCTGTTTTTGAAGGGATGATGGAAAGGGAAAAGCAGAAAATCTGGAATATTACATTAAAAATATTTATATTTATATTTAATATCATGTTTTTATATTAAACATAATATTTAAAAATATGCCCGAAATTGCCTGGAAAATGGGATTTTTGTGGCTGTTTTTAAAGGAATGATGGAAGGGAAAAGCAGAAAATTTGGGATATTATATTAATTTTTTTTAAAAAAAAAGGATACTCAAAGTTTTCTGGAAAATGGGATTTTTGTGGCTGTTTTTGAAGGGATGATGGGAGGGGAAAAGCAGAAATTCTGGGATATTATTTTAAAATATTAAAAAAGAAACTGTGCCCAAAATTCCCTGGAAAAATAAAATGGTTTTCCATGGCTGCACGGCAAAAAAATCCCAAAAATCGATTTTTCCTTGATTATTCCCAAATGGGGAAAAGTGGGAAAAGAGGAAAAAGGGAGAGGAGGAGATTTTCCCTTTGCCCTGGAGGGAAATCCCAAATGGGCCAAGTTGGGAATTTGGGGCTGGAAAAGGAACCCGGAGCTGTGGGGTGATGAATTCCCGGGAATTCTTGCAGCTTTTTTAGGGAAAATTCCTAAAAATTCCTTGAATTGTTCCTAAAATTCCTTTAAGGAGACCCAGCCCCACTTTTGGGGGCGCTGAGTGAACGGGAATCCCAACTCCGCCCAAATTCCCACCTCAAATTCCCTCTGAATTCCCAGATTTTCTGGTTTTCCAGGTGAAAAGAGCAGGAAGAACAAGCAGCAATTGATAAAATTGGAATTAATTTGGTTTTCCCCCTTTTTTTCCCCTTTCCACAGTCGGAATTCCAATAATGGATCGATAATTTTCCAAACATCGCCCTCGGCAATTTTTCCTCCAGGAAAAAAAGTGGGAAAAAATTGAAATCCCTTTCCCAAATTCCCAAATTCCCGCCCGAAGTTGGGGCCGGATGGAATTCCATGGATTGGGACATAAATCCCATCCCAGGAATTCCTTGGGGAGCAATTCCGGGGTCACTGAGGACGGCGAATCCTCGGGATTGGATCCGGGTTTATCCCAGGATAATTCCAAGGGGTTTGCCCGGGAACGTCCAAAGGATGATTGAATAAAAACCGGGAATATCCAAGGGAAAATTCCCGGGATAAACGGCGATTATTGACCCTGAGGAGGGCTGGGATGTTCCCGACATTCCCGGGCAGGGAATTCAGGAATTTTTACTCCTCGAGGAATTAAAAAAGCGGGAATAAAACATTCCAGGAATTCCATTTCTCCATTTCCATCATCCCTGTCCCAAATCCCGGCTCCGATCCCGCTCATTCCGTGATTTCAGCCCAGCCTCAGCTGCCTAAAACATCCAAAAATCCCAAATCCCATCCCTGATTCCCGGTTTTTGGGGTAACTTTTCAATTCTTTTTATCGTTTTTTCCACAAAAGGAGTGAAAATCCTAAAAATAAATCAGGATAAGGAGATTCCCAGACTTTTCCAGGCTGTGCTTGGATAAAAGGGGCATTCCTGGTGTTGCAAAAATAAAATATTGGATAAATAAAATTAAATTTTCCTGTTAAACCCCTGTTCCTTCCCCAAGATCTGCAAGAAAAATGGGATTTAGGGAATTTTTGGGGATTTGGACTTTCCCAGCAGCCTGGGAAGAACGAATATCCCAGGGCCATGGAATCACTCATCCCAACTGGAATTTGGGGAATCAACTGCCAGGAGAAATCCCGGGAATCACCAGAAACCCGGGAATGGCGAACGGCGCTAATTTAGAGGGGAAAACCATGGAAAAGAGGGATAAAATCCCATCAAATCCCACAAAACCCCATCAAATCCCACAAAATTCCAGGCTCCTCATCGGGAACCTGCTCCCGGTTTTTCCTGGGGGTGACACACGCCAGCAGCCCGGTATTCCAGCAGCCATTCCCAGCTTTTTTCCTGGTTTTTTTTTTTTTTTTTGGTGGGAGGAAAAGGGCAGAAAAGTCCCGGAATTGGGGGTGTGAGGTGGAATAAATCAGGCACGGGGGGTTCCTGATGGGAAAATGATCCCTGATGGATTTTTCTGGGGTTTGTTTTAAGGGAAAAGTGTGGCTGGGTTGGGAAACGGGGATGGAGGAGCAAGGAAAAGTGGGATGGGGAAGGAAAAGGGGGATTGGGGAAAGAAAAAGGGGAATGGGGAAGGAAAAGGGGAATGGGAAAAGAGAGATCAGGAAGGAAAAGAGGGATCAGGAAGGGAAAAGAGGGATCAGGAAGGGAAAGAGGGATGGGAAAAGGGGGATCAGGAAGGAAAAGGGGGATCAGGAAGGGAAAAGGGGGATCAGGGAAGGAAAAGGGGGATCAGTAAAAGGGGGATCAGGAAAGGGGGATCAGTAAAAGGGGGATCAGGAAAAGGGGGATCAGTAAAAGGGGGATCAGGAAGGAAAAGGGGGATCAGGAAAAGGGGGATCAGGGAAGGAAAAGGGGGATCAGTAAAAGGGGGATCAGGAAAAGGGGGATCAGTAAAAGGGGGATCAGTAAAAGGGGATCAGGAAAAGGGGATCAGGAAAAGGGGGATCAGGAAAAGGGGGATCAGTAAAAGGGGGATCAGGAAGGAAAAGGGGATCAGGAAAAGGGGGATCAGGGAAGGAAAAGGGGGATCAGTAAAAGGGGGATCAGGAAAAGGGGGATCAGGAAAAGGGGGATCAGGAAAAGGGGATCAGGAAGGAAAAGGGGGATCAGGAAGGAAAAGGGGGATCAGTAAAAGGGGTCAGGGCTGGGATCGGGGTCAGGGTCACGATCGGGGTCAGGGCCAGGTTTGGGGCTGGGATTGGGGTCAGGGCCGGGATCAGGGCTGGATTGGGATTGGGGTCAGGGCTGGGATCGGGGTCAAGGTCAGGGCCAGGATCCAAGGTGGATTGGGATTGAGGTCAGGGCTGGGATCGGGACTGGGGCCAGGATCAGGATCGAGGTCAGGGCCAGGATCAGGGCTGGATTGGGATCAGGGTCAGGGCTGGGATCAGGATTGGGGCCATGATTGGGATCGGGGTCAGGGCTGGGATCAGGGTCAGGGCTGAGATTGGGGTCAGGATTGGGGTCAGGGTCAGGATCGAGGTCAGGGCCAGGATCAGGGCTGGATTGGGATCGGGGTCAGGGTTGGGATCAGGGTCAGGGCTGAGATTGGGGTCAGGATTGGGGTCAGGGTCAGGATCGAGGTCAGGGCCAGGATTAGGGCAAGGATTGGGATCGCGGTTGGGGCTGGGGTCAGGATTAGGGCCAGGATTGGGATCAGGGTCAGAGCTGGGATCAGGGTCAGGGCTGAGATTGGGGTCAGGATTGGGGTCAGGGCTGGGATCAGAATTGGGGCCAGGATTGGGATCAGGGCTGAGATTGGGGTCAGGGTCAGGATTGGGGTCAGTCCCAGGTCCCGTTTCCATCGCAGCAGCTCCACCATTAAAGGGCCCCAGGACAGAGGGATGGGATTTGGGATTTGGGGTTTGAGATTTGGGATTTGGGATATGGATGGGGATGGAAGGGGAGCAGGAAAAGGGGAAGGGCCGGCTGGGGTGGGATTGATTCGTTCTCTGTTGTTGTTTGGGGTGTGAGGAAAAAGGGAAAAAAAGGGAAAGGGAAGAAGAAAAGGAAAAAAGGAGGGGAAAAAAGGGGAATAAAGCAGGAGATTTGGGGGACATTTGGGGAGATTTGGGGGAACATTTGGGGAAACATTTGGGGATCTTTGTGGGGACATTTGGGGGGCACTTTTGGGGACCTTTGGTCCCTCCCCACCCCAGAGCTTTCCTGGGGGAGCTGCTCGACAAAATCCTATTAAATCCCCCCAAAATTGAGGTTTTCCCCCCGCTCCCCATATCCCAACCACATTTTTCCCTTTTCCCTCACAAAATTCCTGTGGGAATTCTCATCTGCCACGCTCCCCGATTTCTTTTCCCAAAACCATTCCCAGAGTGACAAAATCCTATAAAATCCCCTAAAGATGGAGCAGTTTCCCCACTCCTCACAACCCAGCTGCTTTTTCCTCACAAAATTCCTGGGACAAAAAGTGGGAATTTGCATCTCCCCCACTCCCTGATTTCTTTTCCCAAAAACATTCCCAGAGTGACAAAATCCTACAAAATCCCCCCAGATTTAAGGATTTTCCCCTTCTCCTCACAACTCAGTTGCTTTTTCCCTTTTCCCTCACAAAATTCCAAGGGAAAAAGTGGGAGTTTGCATCTCCCACACTCCCTGATTTCTCTTCCCAAAACCATTCCCAGAGTGACAAAATCCTACAAAATCCCCTAAAGATGGAGCAGTTTCCCCACTCCTCACAACCCAGCTGCTTTTTCCTCACAAAATCCCTGAAAAAAAAAAATCAGGAATTTGCATCTCCCAAGCTCCCTGATTTCTTCTTCCAAAACATCCCCAGAGTGACAAAATCCTACAAAATCCCCTAAAGATGGAGCAGTTTCCCCACTCCTCACAACCCAGCTGCTTTTTCCTCACAAAATCCCTGAAAAAAAAAAATCAGGAATTTGCATCTCCCACACTCCCTGATTCCTCTTCCCAAAACCATTCCCAGAGTGACAAAATCCTGCAAAATCCCCCCAGATTTAAGGATTTTCCCCTTCTCCTCACAACTCAGTTGCTTTTTCCCTTTTCCCTCACAAAATTCCAAGGGAAAAAGTGGGAGTTTGCATCTCCCATATTCCCTGATTTCTCTTCCCAAAACCATTCCCAGAGTGACAAAATCCTACAAAATCCCCTAAAGATGGAGCAGTTTCCCCACTCCTCACAACCCAGCTGCTTTTTCCTCACAAAATCCCTGGAAAAAAAAAAAAAAAATCAGGAATTTGCATCTCCCCCACTCCCTGATTTCTCTTCCCAAAACCATTCCCAGAGTGACAAAATCCTATAAAATCCCCCCAGATTTAAGGATTTTCCCCTTCTCCTCACAACTCAGTTGCTTTTTCCCTTTTCCCTCACAAAATTCCAAGGGAAAAAGTGGGAATTTGCATCTCCCACACTCCCTGATTTCTTCTCCCAAAACCATTTCCAGAGTGACAAAATCCTACAAAATCCCCTAAAGATGGAGCAGTTTCCCCACTCCTCACAACCCAGCTGCTTTTTCCTCACAAAATCCCTGGAAAAAAAAAAAAAAATCAGGAATTTGCATCTCCCCCACTCCCTGATTTCTCTTCCCAAAACCATTCCCAGAGTGACAAAATCCTACAAAATCCCCCCAGATTTAAGGATTTTCCCCTTCTCCTCACAACTCAGTTGCTTTTTCCTTTTCCCTCACAAAATTCCAAGGGAAAAAGTGGGAATTTGCATCTCCCACACTCCCTGATTTCTTCTCCCAAAACCATTTCCAGAGTGACAAAATCCTACAAAATCCCCTAAAGATGGAGCAGTTTCCCCACTCCTCACAACCCAGCTGCTTTTCCCTCACAAAATCCCTGGAAAAAAAAAAAAATCAGGAATTTGCATCTCCCCCACTCCCTGATTTCTTTTCCCAAAAACATTCCCAGAGTGACAAAATCCTATAAAATCCCCCAAAATGGAGCATTTCCCCCCACACTCCAAAACCCAAATGCTTTTTCCTCACAAAATTCCTGGGACAAAAAGTGGGAATTTGCATCTCCCACACTCCCTGATTTCTTCTCCCAAAACCATTTCCAGAGTGACAAAATCCTACAAAATCCCCTAAAGATGGAGCAGTTTCCCCACTCCTCACAACCCAGCTGCTTTTTCCTCACAAAATCCCTGGAAAAAAAAAAAATCAGGAATTTGCATCTCCCACACTCCCTGATTTCTTCTCCCAAAACCATTCCCAGAGTGACAAAATCCTACAAAATCCCCCCAGATTTAAGAATTTTCCCCTTCTCCTCACAACTCAGTTGCTTTTTCCCTTTTCCCTCACAAAATTCCAAGGGAAAAAGTGGGAATTTGCATCTCCCACACTCCCTGATTTCTCTTCCCAAAACCATTCCCAGAGTGACAAAATCCTACAAAATCCCCTAAAGATGGAGCAGTTTCCCCACTCCTCACAACCCAGCTGCTTTTCCCTCACAAAATCCCTGGAAAAAAAAAAAAAAAATCAGGAATTTGCATCTCCCCCACTCCCTGATTTCCATCCAAGGTGGCAGCTCCGAGGGGAAGAACAAAATAGGAACAAAAAAAAAACCCCAACAACGACAACAACAAAAAAAATCCCATTACAGGAGCTGTACAAAATAATAAAAAAAATCCCATTAAGGAGCTGTCAGCGCCTTAATTCCCGTTTTTCCTGCGGGGAATCCGCCGCCGCTGCCGGCTCCAAAAGGAGCTGATGGAATTATGGGCTGGTTTTTGTTGTTGTTGTGAGGAGTGAACAGGAACTGAACCTTGAACTTCAGTTCCCCTTTGAACTCGTTACCTTGAGCGCCTCCTCCCCCTCTGCCCCGGCTCCTCTTTGCTTTTTTTCCCTTTTTTCCCTTTTCCCTTTTTCCGCCCTCTCCGTTCTCCAAACAAATTTCATCCCAATTAACGGCGCTGCCCCTCGGCCCCAGATGGATCATCCAGGCCTGACCCCATTACCTGGAAGGGATTGGTGTGAACAGCGCTGACCCCGGTGTTCCCAATCCCAATTTTATCCCAATTATCCCAACGAGCTGCTCCATCTTCCTGCTCCGTCCTCCCCCTGCCCTGCGGGGCTGGAAAATCCATCCCGGGGGGGATGGGATTGGGGACGTGGTGTCCATTTGGGGTTTTGTTTGATATGGGGTTCTTTGTGCTCTATTTGGGGTTTGTGTTCCATTTGGGGTTTTGTTCCATTTGGGGTTTTGTTTGATGTGGGGTTTGTGTTCCATTTGGGGTTTTGTTTGATATGGGGTTTGTGTTCCATTTGGGGTTTGTGTTCCATTTGGGGTTTGTGTTCCATTTGGGGTTTTGTTTGATATGGGGTTTGTGTTCCATTTGGGGTTTTGTTCCATTTGGGGTTTTGTTTGATGTGGGGTTTTTTGTGCTCTATTTGGGGTTTTGTGCTCTATTTGGGGTTTGTGTTCCATTTGGGGTTTTGTTCCATTTGGGGGTTTGTGCTCTATTTGGGGTCTGTGTTCTATTTGGGATTTCTGTTGTATTTGGGATTTGTGTTCCATTTGGGGTTTTGTTCTATTTGGGGTTTGTGTTCCATTTGGGGTTTTGTTTGATTTGGGGTTTGTGTTCCATTTGGGGTTTTGTTCCATTTGGGGTTTTGTTTGATATGGGGTTTGTGTTCCATTTAGGGTTTTGTTCCATTTGGGGTTTTGTTTGATATGGGATTTGTGTTCCATTTAGGGTTTTGTTTGATGTGGGGTTTGTGTTCCATTTGGGGTTTTGTTTCATTTGGGGTTTGTGTTCCATTTGGGGTTTTGTTTGATATGGGGTTTGTGTTCCATTTAGGGTTTTGTTCCATTTGGGGTTTGTGTTCCATTTGGGGTTTTGTTTGATATGGGGTTTCTGTTCCATTTGGGGTTTTGTTTGATATGGGGTTTGTGTTCCATTTAGGGTTTTGTTTCATTTGGGGTTTGTGTTCCATTTGGGGTTTATTCGATTTGGGATTTCTGTTTTATTTGGGATTTGTGTTCCATTGTCTGGGATTTGTGTTCTATTTGGGGTCTGTGTTCCATTTGGGGTTTTGTGCTCTATTTGGGGTTTTGTGCTCTATTTGGGGTTTTGTGCTCTACTTGGGGTCTGTGTTCCATTGTCTGGGATTTCTGTTCTATTTGGGGTTTGTTTTCCATTTGGGGTTTTGTGCTCCATTTGGGATTTCTGTTCTATTTGGGATTTCTGTTCCATTGTCTGGGATTTGTGTTCTATTTGGGGTTTTCTGCTCTATTTGGGGTCTGTATTCCATTCGGGATTTATTTTCCTTTTGGGATTTATTTTCCATTTGGGGTTTGTTTTTCATTTGGGATTTGTCTTCCATTCTTTGGGTTTTATTTTCCATTTGGTGTTTTTGTTCTATTTGGGGTTTTATTCCCTTTGGGGTTTGTGTTCCATTTGGGAATGAGGAGATTCAGGGAATTGTCTCCAGTGGGAATTTAGGGACGCCTCCCCCCAAAATCCCAATTTCCTTTTTGGAAATGGAAAAAATCCATTTGGGATTTCTTTTCCATTTGGGATTTCTTTTCCATTTGGGATTTCTTTTCCATTTGGGATTTCTTTTCCATTTGGGATTTCTTTTCCATTTGGGATTTATTTTCCATTTGGGATTTCTTTTCCATTTGGGAACGAGGAGATTCAGCCCCATAAATGGAATTGTGGGAGTTTAGGGACTCCCCCAAATCCCAATTTCCTCCATTCCAGCCTTTGGGAATTCAAATCTGCCCGGGAATGGGAATTCCAGACAATTTTTCTTGTAATTCCTGAGTGAGGCAGGACACAAAGATTTGGGGTCTGGGTGATCCCAAATCCTCCAAATCCAAGGGAAAATTTCCTTTTTTAGGGACCCCCCCCAAATCCCAGACACCTCCAGGGAAACCTGGGCTGAATTTGGGGATTAAAATCCCTCAGGGAATGGGAATTCTGAGCTGTTCCCTGAAATTCCTCAGGGAGGAATCCAAGGTTTGGGGTTTTGGTGGATTCAGGGATTCGGGGTCTGGGAGGATTTTGGGATTTGGGGTTTGAGCGGATTTGGGGATTCGGGGTCTGGGTGGATTTTGGGATTTGGGGTTTGAGCGGATTTGGGGATTTGGGGTTTGAGCGGATTTGGGGATTTGGGGTCTGGGAGGATTTTGGGATTTGGGGTCTGGGCGGATTTTGGGATTTGGGGTTTGGGCGGATTTTGGGATTTGGGGTTGGGGTGGATTTTGGGATTTGGGGTTTGGGCGGATTTTGGGATTTGGGGTTGGGGTGGATTTTGGGATTTGGGGTTTGAGCAGATTTTGGGATTTGGGGTTTGGGCGGATTTTGGGATTTGGGGTGGATTTTGGGATTTGGGGTTGGGGTGGATTTTGGGATTTGGGGGCTGTTGGAATGGGGACCAGGCTGGATTTTCCTCCCCTCCCTTGGCATTCCCGTTAAACCCGGAATTCTGGAATGCTCCGATCCCAAAGCCCCCACAGCAAATCCAAGGATTCAGCCTTGGGAAAGGGGCTGGGATTGGCCCCAGGAATCTCCAGGGAAAGGAAGGAAATTCCAAACCCTCCAAATCCCCAAATCCCCCGATCCCATGGGATTGTCCTGCTCCTCCTCCCAGAGCTCTTGGATGGGGTTTGGATATCCTGGGAAAGGAGGGAAAGGGAACATTCCAACACCCATTCCAACACCCATTCCAACACCCCTCATTCCCCATCCTGGTGAATTTTCCAGCCAAAAAATTGGAGGAATTTTCAGCTGAATTTTTCTTCTGCTTTGCAAGACCTCAAATATCAAATTTGAAGTGGGTTTGATGAATTTATCCCAACTGGAATTCCAAAAAAAATCAAATTTAACTGGTTTTGATCCATTTATCCAAACTGGAATTCCAAAAATATCAAATTAATTGGTTTGGATCCATTTATCCCAACTGGAATTCCAAAAAAACCAAATTTAACTGGTTTGGATCCATTTATCCCAACTGGAATTCCAAAAAACTCAAATTGAAGTGGTTTTCATCCATTTATCCCAACTCCAATCCCAAAAAAATCAAATTTAACTGGTTTGGATCCATTTATCCCAACTGGAATTCCAAAAAAATCAAATTAATTGGTTTTGATCCATTTATCCCAACTCCAATCCCAAAAAACCCCAAAATTTTCCACTTGCCTTGGAATTTTTCCCCAAGATTTTTCCCAGGTTGGGTGGGACGAGGGACAGGGAAATTTTTTTCCTCAAATTAAACAGAATTTTATGGGAATTGTGATCAAAAATCCCCAAATTTTCCTGGAGAAGAAACTCAGGGATCAGCAAAACCCAAAGGGAACAAAACCAAAACGGGCGAAACTTTGAGGCGAAGACAAAAAACCTCAAAAATAACGAAACAAGATTAAAAAAATCCCCAAAAATCAACGGGAAATGACCCAAATCCCCTCAGGCCTGGCTGCTGCGGGGAATATCCCGGGATTTTCCTGAGCAGGGATAAAAAATTCCCGACGAGTTCCCCCCTCGGAGGAGCCCCGGACAAAGGCGCGGGTGATGGATGGGGTTGGTCACCGCGCCGGGGTTAGGCCGGGGTTTAGGCCCGGTTTTATCTAAGCCGGGTAAACAGCCCATTAATCCCGGGGGTCGGGAGAGACTAAATTAGGTGGGAATGCAAATATCGGGAGGAAATAATGGCAGGGGACACCGGGAGGTTAAAAAAGGAAAAAAAAAAGGTGGAAAAGAGGGGGGGAAATGGGATTGGTTTTATCCGGGATGGAAAAAAAATGGGATTGGTTTTATTGGGGAGGGGAAAAAAATGGGATTGGTTTTATATGGGAAGGAGAAAAAAATGGGATTTGTTTTATTGGGGAGGGGGGAAAAATGGGATTTGTTTTATATGGGAAGGGGAAAAAATGGGATTTGTTTTATTGGGGAAGGGGGAAATGGGATTTAATTGGGGAAAGGGAAAAAAAATGGGATTTGTTTTATCTGGGATGGAAAAAAAATTGGGATTTGTTTTATTGGGGAGGGGGAAATGGGATTTGTTTTATATGGGAAGGGGGAAAATGGGATTTGTTTTATCCGAGATGGAAAAAAAAATGGGATTGGTTTTATATGGGAAGGGGAAAAAAATGGGATTTGTTTTATTGGGGAGGGGAAAATGGGATTTAATTGGGGAAAGGGAAAAAATTGGGATTTGTTTTATCCAGGATGGAAAAAAAATGGGATTTGTTTTATCTGGGATGGAAAAAAAATTGGGATTTGTTTTATCTGTGAGGGGGGAAATAATGGGATTTGTTTTATATGGGAAGGAGAAAAAATGGGATTTGTTTTATATGGGAAGGAGAAAAAATGGGATTTGTTTTATTGGGGAAGGGGGAAATGGGATTTAATTGGGGAAAGGGAAAAAAGTGGGATTTGTTTTATCCGGGATGGAAAAAAATTGGGATTTGTTTTATCCGGGATGGAAAAAAAATGGGATTTGTTTTATCTGTGAGGGGGGAAAATAATGGGATTGGTTTTATATGGGAAGGGGAAAAAATGGGATTTGTTTTATTGGGGAGGGGAAAATGGGATTTAATTGGGGAAAGGGATAAAAGTGGGATTGGTTTTATCCAGGAGGGAAAAAATTGGGATTTCTTTTATTGAAGAGGGGAAATAATGGGATTTATTTTATCTGGGAGGGGAAAAAAATTGGGATTTGTTTCATTGAGGAGAGGAAAAAAAAATTGAGATTTCTTTCATTGAGGATGGGGAAATTTGGGATTTCTTTCACTGAGGAGGGGGAAAAAATGGGAATTTTTTTATCCAGGAGGAGATAAAAAAAAAAGTCAAGGAGGAAAAAGGGGAGAAATTCAGGATTTGGAGTTTGGGGATTTCCAAATTAACCGGCTGCAGGGAGCCAGGATTTTTCCAACTGGGATTGAGGTCGGGAATAACAAATGAGCCACCCCAAAAATTGGATCATTCCCGACTCCCTGGAATCTTTGGGAATTCGGGAAGATCCGGATGAGGAAGGGTTTGGAATTGGGGCGGATCTGGGGTTTTGGGACACCCCAAACTTTTCCTGGGATGGCCTTTGGGGCACGGTGGAACTTTGGGGTTTTTTGGGGAATTAAAGGTGGGAAAAGCAGGGATTCAACTTTTGGGAATGGGGAGCTCAACCTTACTCGGATTTTTAAGGATTTCAATGGGTTTTGAAGGATTTTGAAATATTTTAGAAAGTTTGGAAGGAGTTTAAAGGGTTTTTAAAGGTTTTAAAGGGTTTTGAAGGATTTTTAAAGATTTTAGAGGATTTTTAAGGGTTTTGAAGAATTTTAAAGGATTCTGAAGGATTTTTAAAAGGTTTTAGAGGATTTTTAAGGGTTTGGAAGGATTTTAAAGGATTTGGAAGGATTTTTAAATTTTTTGAGAGGTTTTTAAGGGTTCTGAAAGATTTTGAAGGATTTTAGAGCATTTGGGACTCTCTTAAACTATTTTAAAGGATTTTAAAACATTTTGAAGGATTTTAGAAAGTTTGGAGCCATTTTGAAGGATTTTAAAGGGGTTTTCAGGGTTTTAAAGGCTTTTGAAGGCTTTTAAAGGGTTTTGAAGGATTTTTAAATTTTTTGAAGGGTTTTAAAGAGTTTTGAAATATTTTAGAGAGTTTGGAACTACTTTAAAGGATTTTTAAAGGGTTTTTAAGGGTTCTGAAGGATTTTGAAGGATTTTAAAGAGTTTGGGACTATCTTAAACTATTTTAAAGGATTTTTAAGGATTTAAAAATATTTTAAAACATTTTGAAGGATTTTGAAGGATTTTAGAGAGTTTGGAGCCATTTTAAAGGGTTTTTTCAGGATTTAAAGGGTTTTTGAGAGTTTTAAAGGGTTTTTTAAAGGACAACCCCGCCCCTGTGCCTGCTCCAACCCTTCCCTCATCCCATCCTTCCCGCACACCTCATGCATCAGGTGTTTATCGGGAATTCCGGAGCTTTTCCGCCTTTTTTGGAAGGAGTTCAGAGAGCACCGGGACTTCCCCTCCCCTAAATTTGCTCCTCCCGGGGTTCCGGTGCCTCCCGCGCCCTCCGAGGCCTCTCCCGACCCCAAAATCGGGGCTGGAAAAATCCCAAATCCCATCAGTTTCCAGATAAAATAAACTTCCCGTTTCTCCCCCAAATTCCAGGGTTGGGGAATTTTTTTTATGGCTTTGATCCTCTGCCGGAGCATCTCCCTTTAACTGATTAATTAGTGATTAATTAACGATTGGCCAGGAGGTGTTGGGGGGATTTGGGATGCTCTGGGATTTGGGATGGTGGCTCTGGTGGGAGATATCCCTGCCCAGGGCACGGGGTTGGAATTGGGGCATTTTTAGGGTTTTTCTCAGCCCACAAATCATTCCGGGGTTCCTGAGCCAAAGCACCCGGAGCTCACAGCAGCTTCCAAGGATAAAATTCCTTAAATCCCGGCCAGTCCTTCCCTCCTGCACCTCTGGGATCGGCCAAAAGTTCTTTGGGTTATCCAGGCCAGGAAAATCAGGAAAAATCCCAAAAAACTGAGCAAACCCAGCGATTTCCTGGTGGGGAAGGTGAGGGGAAAACCTGACCCCCAATCAATCCCGATCCCAAATCAGTCTTGACCGCAAATCAATCCTGACCCCACATCAGTCCCAACCCCAAATCATCAATTCAATCCCAAGCCCAAATCAGTCCTGACCCCAAATCATCAGTCCCGACCCCAAATCAGTCCCAAGTCCAAATCATCAATCCCGACCCCAATTCAGTCTCAAATCCAAATTAATCCTGACCCCAAATCAATCCTGACTCCCAAACTGTAATCCAGAGCCTAAATCAGTCCTGATGGATGGGATGTGTCAGTGGGATTGGTTTGTTCGGGATGTGTCTGTGGGATGGGATTTGTTTGGGATGTGTCTGTGGGGTTGGGGTTTGTTTGGGATGTGTCTGTGGGGTTGGGGTTTGTTTGGGATGTGTCTGTGGGGTCGGTTTGTTTGGGATGTGTCTGTGGGGTCGGTTTGTTTGGGATGTGTCTGTGGGGTCGGTTGGTTTGGGATGTGTCTGTGGGGTCGGTTTGTTTGGGATGTGTCTGTGGGGTCGGTTTGTTCGGGATGTGTCTGTGGGATGGGATTTGTTTGGGATGTGTCTGTGGGATGGGATTTGTTTGGGATGTGTCTGTGGGGTCGGTTTGTTTGGGATGTGTCTGTGGGGTCGGTTGGTTTGGGATGTGTCTGTGGGATGGGATTTGTTTGGGATGTGTCTGTGGGGTTGGTTTGTTTGGGATGTGTCTGTGGGGTTGGGGTTGGTTTGGGATGTGTCTGTGGGGTTGGTTTGGGATGTGTCTGTGGGGTCGGTTTGTTTGGGATGTGTCTGTGGGGTTGGGGTTTGTTTGGGATGTGTCTGTGGGATGGGATTTGTTTGGGATGTGTCTGTGGGGTCGGTTTGTTCGGGATGTGTCTGTGGGGTCGGTTTGTTCGGGATGTGTCTGTGGGGTCGGTTTGTTTGGGATGTGTCTGTGGGGTCGGTTTGTTTGGGATGTGTCTGTGGGGTTGGGGTTGGTTTGGGATGTGTCTGTGGGGTTGGGGTTGGTTTGGGATGTGTCTGTGGGGTCGGTTTGTTCGGGATGTGTCTGTGGGGTCGGTTTGTTCGGGATGTGTCTGTGGGATGGGATTTGTTTGGGATGTTTCTGTGGGATGGGATTTGTTTGGGATGTGTCTGTGGATGGGATTTGTTTGGGATGTGTCTGTGGGATGGGATTTGTTGGGATGTTTCTGTGGGATGGGATTTGTTTGGGATGTGTCTGTGGGATGGGATTTGTTTGGGATGTGTCTGTGGGATGGGATTTGTTTGGGATGTTTCTGTGGGATGGGATTTGTTTGGGATGTGTCTGTGGGATGGGATTTGTTTGGGATGTGTCTGTGGGTCGGTTTGTTCAGGATGTGTCTGTGGGGTTGGTTTGTTTGGGATGTGTCTGTGGGGTTGGTTTGTTTGGGATGTGTCTGTGGGGTTTGGGTTGGTTTGGGATGTGTCTGTGGGGTTGGGGTTGGTTTGGGATGTGTTTGTGAGGTTGGTTGGTTTGGGATGTGTCTGTGGGGTTGGGGTTGGTTTGGGATGTGTCTGTGGGATTGGTTTGTTTGGGATGTGTCTGTGGGATTGGTTTGTTTGGGATGTGTCTGTGGGGTCGGTTTGTTTGGGATGTGTCTGTGGGATTGGTTTGTTTGGGATGTGTCTGTGGGATGGGATTTGTTTGGGATGTGTCTGTGGGGTTGGGGTTGGTTTGGGATGTGTCTGTGGGATGGGATTTGTTTGGGATGTGTCTGTGGGATGGGATTTGTTTGGGATGTGTCTGTGGGATTGGTTTGTTTGGGATGTGTCTGTGGGATTGGTTTGTTTGGATGTGTCTGTGGGATGGGATTTGTTTGGGATGTGTCTGTGGGATGGGATTTGTTTGGGATGTGTCTGTGGGGTTGGTTTGTTCGGGATGTGTCTGTGGGGTCGGTTTGTTTGGGATGTGTCTGTGGGGTCGGTTTGTTTGGGATGTGTCTGTGGGATGGAATTTGTTTGGGATGTGTCTGTGGGATGAGAATTGTCTGGAATGTGTCTGTGGGATTGGTTTGTGTTTGTGGGATGAGTCTGCGGGAGGATTTGGGGTTTGGGGGAGGATTTGGGGTTTGAGGGAGGATTTGGGGTTTGGGTTGGGGTTGTTTGATGGGTTTGGGGATCAAATGAGAGGAAGAAGCGGGGCCTGAACGTGTCCCTGGCGGGCAGGTTCCCAAAGCGCGTTCCCGATTCTCTTTCCCGGTGCTCGTTCCCGATTCCCGTTCCCGGGCGCGTTCCCGGGGCCCATTCCCGATTCCCGTTCCCGGGCGCGTTCCCGCCCCGCGCGTTCCCGGCCGGCCCCACACGGGGGCGCTGCAGAATTCCGGAGCCGCCGCCGAGCCCGGAGAGAGCGCGGGACCCCAAATCCACCGAAATCCCCCCAAACAGACCCTAAATACACCGAAATCCCCCAAATAGACCCTAAAAACACCGAAATCCCCCAAACAGACCCAAACCCCACCGAAATCCCCCAAACAGACCCCAAACCCACCGAAATCCCCCAAATAGACCCTAAAAACACCGAAATCCCCCCAAACAGACCCTAAATACACCGAAATCCCCCAAACAGACCCCAAACCCACCGAAATCCCCCAAACAGACCCTAAATACACCAAATCCACCTAAATCCCTCCAAATAGACCCCAAATCCACCGAAATCCCCCAAACAGACCCCAAACCCACCAAAATCCTTCCAAACAGACCCTAAAAACACTGAAATCGCCCCAAACAGACCCTAAATACACCGAAATCCCCCCAAACAGACCCCAAATCCACCGAAATCCTCCCAAACAGACCCCAAATACACCAAAATCCCCAAACAGACCCTAAACCCACCGAAATCCCCCAAACAGACCCTAAATACACCGAAATCCCCCCAAACAGACCCTAAATACACCGAAATCCCCCAAACAGACCCAAATACACCAAAATCCCCCAAACAGACCCCAAATCCACCGAAATCCCCCCAAACAGACCCTAATACACCGAAATCCCCCCAAACAGACCCTAAATACACCGAAATCCCCCCAAACAGACCCTAAATACACCGAAATCCCCAAACAGACCCCAAATACACCGAAATCCCCCCAAACAGACCCTAAATACACTGAAATCCCCCAAACAGACCCTAAATACACCGAAATCCCCCCAAACAGACCCTAAATACACCAAATCCACCTAAATCCCTCCAAACAGACCCTAAAGCCACCGAAATCCCCCCAAACAGACCCCAAACCACCAAAATATTCACTGACAACTCCAATTATTCACTGACAGTCCCAAAAATCCCCCAATACACATGGACACACCCCAAATATCCACGGACAGCACCAAAAATCCCCCAGTAAACACAGACACATCCCAAAATTCACTGACAGCCCCAAATATTCACTGACAGCCCCAAATATTCATGGACACCCTCCCAAAATCCCCAAAAATCCATGGACAGCCCCCAAAATCTCCCAATAAACCTGGAGAAGCCCCGAATATCCATGGACAGCCCGAAAAATCCACGGAGAGCCCCAAAAATGCCCCAATAAAAATGGACACAGCCCAAATATTCACTGACAGCCCCAAAACTCACCCACTAAACACAGACAAACCCCAAAAATCCACAGACAGCCCCCAAAATCCCCCGATAAATATGGGCACATCCCAAATATTCACTGAGCAAAGGGAACAGAGGAATCTCCAAAGGGATCAATCCATGTCCAATAGGATGGAATGATCTCCGAAGGGACTGGGCAGTATCCAAAGGGATTGAGTGATATCCAGGGGATGGAGCAGAATCCAAAGGGATAAAGGAATATCCAAAGAGAATAGAGGGATATCCAAAGGGATTGAGCAACATCCAAAGGGATCAATCAATATCCAAAAGAATAAATCAATATCCAAATAAATCAATATCCAAAGGGATAATTCAATATCCACTGGGATAAAAGAATATCCAAAGGAATAAATCAATATCCAAATCCAATATCCAAATTGATCCAAAGGGATCAATCAATATCCAAAGGGACAGAACAATATCCAAAGGGATCAATCAATATCCAAAGGGATCAATATCCAAAGGGATCAATCAATATCCACTGGGAGCAATCAATATCCAAATAAATCAATATCCAAAGGGGTAAATCAATATCCAAAGGCACTGAGCAATATCCAAAGGGATCAATCAATATCCAAAGGGACAGAACAATATCCAAAGGGATCAATCAATATCCAAAGGGATCAATATCCAAAGGGATCAATCAATATCCAAAGGGATAATTCAATATCCACTGGGCTAAAAGAATATCCAAAGGAATAAATCAATATCCAAAGGAACAGAGCAATATCCAAAAGGATAAATCAATATTCAAATAAATCAATATCCAAAGGGACAGAACAATATCCAAAGGGATCAATCAATATCCAAATAAATCAATATCCAAAGGGATAATTCAATATCCACTGGGATAAAAGAATATCCAAAGGAATAAATCGATATCCAAAGGAATAAATCAATATTCAAAGGAATAAAGGAATATCCAAAGGGATCAATCAATATCCAAAGGGATCAATCAATATCCAAATAAATCAATATCCAAAGGGGTAAATCAATATCCAAAGGGACTGAGCAATATCCCAAGGGATCAATCGATATCCCAAGGGATCAATCGATATCCCACGGGATCAATGGATATCCAACGAGATAAATCAATATCCCAAGGGATCAATCGATATCCCAAGGGACCAATCGATATCCCAAGGGATCAATGGATATCCCAAGGGATCAATCGATATCCCAAGGGACCAATCGATATCCCAAGGGACCAATCGATATCCCAAGGGACCAATCGATATCCCAAGGGATCAATGGATATCCCACGGGATCAATCGATATCCCACGGGATCAATCGATATCCCAAGGGATCAATCGATATCCCAAGGGACCAATCGATATCCCACGGGATCAATCGATATCCCAAGGGACACAGCAATGCCTGGAGCTGCCATGTCCATAAATCCCCAATTTTTAAAACCCCGGAACGCTCTGGGTTGGGAAGGGACCTTAAATCCCATCCCATTCCCATGGGCAGCGACACTTCCCGTTCTCCCAGGGCTTGGACATTCCCAGGGATCTGGGACAGCCCTCGGGAATTCCATCCCAGCCCCTCCCCACCCTCCCGGGGTGGAATTCCATCCCCAATCCCACTGAAATCCTCTCTCTGCAGCTCCAAACCTTTCCCTCCTTCCATAAAAATTAACCAACAAACCCCAAAATTAGGGAATTTCCCGATTTTTAAGCCAAAACCAGTTTGGGGAAGTCTCCCAGAGCCTGGGACACTCGGGAATTGTCTCCCAGGGAATCCTGAGCATTCCCAGATCCCTCAGAACCTCCCGGTGCTTCCCCAGCTCCGGCTCTGTGCAAACGTTTGCTCCGGAATCTTCCCGCAGGGAAAATCCTGCAGAGCTCACGGCTCATTGAGTAAAGTCATTCCCAACCCTCCCCGGAGAACTGGGAACGTTCCCGGATTCCCAGGAGGAATCAGAGCCAGGAGAAACCGATCCCAGGGGATTTTATCCAATCCAAACTCCTCCGCCTCCAAAATTCCCAGGTTTTTTCGGTGAGCGTCATCCCAAATCCGATCTGCTCCCATTAAAAGCTGGATTTACTAAATCTGGGAATTCAAATAAAGTTGGGAATTCAGGAAGGTGGGAAAAGCACCAGGATTGTCACAGTTGTGTTGGAGAGTGGGGAAAAAACCACGGGAATGGGAAGGAGATTCCCAAATCTGGACAGTTTGTTCAGTTTGGGGAAGCTGAAATGTGGGAATTCTGGAATCCAAACTGGGAATTCTGGAACCCAAACTGTGGGAATTCCGGATTCCAAAATGTGGGAATTCTGGAACCCAAATTGGGAATTCTGGAATCCAAACTGTGGGAATTCCAGAATCCAAACTGTCAGAATTCTGGAATCCTGAGTGTGAGAATTCCGGAATCCAGACACTGGGAATTTCAGGATCCAGACACTGGGAATTCCGGAACCCAAACTGTGGGAATTCCAGGATCCAGACTTTCCTGAACCTGAAGTGATGGTTTGAACTCTGAAGTGAATCCATATCCATGGAAAAATGGGAATATTGTTGTGTCTCCCAAAAAGGAAGTGAAGAAAATGAGGAGAAGAAAAAATTCCCTCAACAAAATCAAAAAATCTGGGAAAAATCCTCATCCCACACCAATCCTTCAGGAAACTCTCGGATTCCAGCTCCTCCCCTCTGGAGCAGGAGGAGAAACCCTGAATTCCCAAGCACCAGAATATCCCAAAAAATCCTCTCTGGAGCAAATCCCTGCAGAGAAACCCAAATTCCAAAGGGTTGGAAGACAAAGCCTCCTAAAAGTGGGAATTTGAACTCCCAGGAAGGGAAATTCCCCAAAATCACGCAGGAATTTTGGGAAATCCAGCATTTTTCCATCACAATCAATCCCAAAAAAACCAGTACCAACAAATACGTGGAATTTCAGGAATATTATCCAGGATTTTCACATTTAGTGGGAACAGACGACGCACAAAAAACCCCAAATCCCTTCTGAATTATGGGATGGATGGAAAACCAAAGGATTCCGGGTTCGTCTTTGATCTTCTCCAGAAGATAAAATTCCAAGAATTCCAAGAAACATCAGAAACATTCCAGAATTCCGAGAAACTTCCCAAAAAAATTCTCCAAAAAAAAAAAATCAGTGACTCACCCTCATCCTGGAATTCTGCTGGGAACGAGGGCTCAGGAATCCGGGAAGGGCCGAAATTCCAGCTGGGATTTTCATCGGAGCCGTCCTGTCCGTCGTGCTCATCCTCTCCTGGAAGGCAAAGACAAGGAGAGGTCGATTTTAGGGGAAATTTTAGGAATTTTGGAATTCCTAACCCCAAATATCCCCACTCGTGTCGTGATCCCGTTTCCTTCTGGTTCCCTCCAAAATCCAAACTCATTTTTGTGGGATTTAAGGGATTTTAGGGCAAATCCATCACTCAGGGCCAAGGCAGGGAATTTCTGCTGGAAAAACCTGGGAATGCCAATCCTGAGGGCCAAAATTCCAGAGGCAAATCCAAATCCTTGTCCCTGCCCTCAGCCCAGGCCATAAATCCAGTGTAAAATAAAGAATTGAACTAAAAAAAGAGAATTTTCCTGGATTTTAGGGGAAAAAAACTTGGGAATCCTTCAGGAGAGAGGGAAAAAGGATCAAAACATGAATTCCCCACACAAATTTACAGGGAAAAGGAAAAAAAACATGGATTAATTGCACAAATTCACAGGAAAAAGGATAAAAACATGAATTCCCCCCACAAATTTACAAGGATGGAGATAAAAACATGGATTAATTGCACAGTTACAGGGATAAGGATAAAAACATGGATTACCTACATAAATCTCCACAGATAAGGATAAAAACATGGATTAATTGCACAAATTTCCAGGATAAAGGATAAAATCATGGATTCCCTACACAAATTTACATGAATTGGGAAAAAATCATGGATTCCCTACACAAATCTCCACGGATAAGGATAAAAACATGAATTAATTGCACAATTACAGGGATAAGGATAAAAACATGGATTAAGTGCACAAATTTCCAGGAGAAAGAATAAAAACATGAATTCTCCACACAAATTTACCAGGATAGGGATAAAAACATGGATTAATTGCACAAATTTCCAGGGGAAAAGATAAAAACATGGATTAATTGCACGAATTTACAGGGACTGGGATAAAAACATGAATTCCCTACACAAATTTCCAGGGATTGGGATAAAACCATGGATTAATTGCACAAATTCACAGGAATAAGGATAAAATCATGGATTAATTGCACAAATTTCCAGGAGAAAGAATAAAAACATGAATTCCCTACACAAATAACAAGGATAAAGATAAAAACATGGATTAATTGCACAAATTTCCAGGAGAAAGGATAAAATCATGAATTCCCTACACAAATTTACATGAATTGGGATAAAATCATGGATTCCCCACACAAATTTAGAAGGACTGGGATAAAAACATGGATTAATGGCACAAATTTACAGGGATAAGGATAAAAACATGGATTCCCTACCCAAATTTACAGGGATTGGGGTAAAAACATGAATTAATTGCACAATTACAGGGAAAAGGATAAAAACATGGCTTAAGTGCACAAATTTCCAGGAGAAAGAATAAAAACATGAATTCCCCACACAAATTTACCAAGATAGGGATAAAAACATGGATTAATTGCACAAATTCACAGGAAAAAGGATAAAAACATGAATTCCCTACACAAATTTACACGAATTGGGATAAAACCATGGATTAATTGCACAAATTCACAGGAAAAAGGATAAAACCATGAATTCCCCACACAAATTTACCAAGATAGGGATAAAAACATGGATTAATTACACAAATTCACAGGGATAAGGATAAAATCATGGATTAATTGCACAAATTTACAGGGACTGGGATAAAAACATGAATTCCCTACACAAATTTCCAGGGATAAGGATAAAAACATGGATTAATTGCACAAATTTTCAAGGATAAGGATAAAAACATGAATTTCCTACCCAAATTTACAGGAGAAAGGATAAAAACATGGATTCCCTACACAAATTTCCAGGGATTGAGATAAAAACATGGATTAATGGCACAAATTTACAGGGATAAGGATAAAATCATGGATTCCCCACACAAATAACAAGGATAAGGATAAAAACATGGATTAATTGCACAAATTCACAGGAAAAGGGATAAAAACATGGATTCCCTACAAAAATTTACAGGAACTGGAATAAAAACATGAATTCCCCACACAAATTTACAAGGATTGGGATAAAATCATGGATTAATTGCACAAATTTCCAGGAGAAAGAATAAAAACACGGATTAATTGTACAAATTTCCAGAGATAAGGATAAAGTCATGGATTCCCCACACAAATAACAAGGATAAGGATAAAAACATGGATTAATTGCACAAATTTACAGGAGAAAGGATAAAAACATCCAGGTACTGGGATAAAAACATGGATTAATTGCACAAATTTACAGGAGAAAGGATAAAATCATGAATTCCCTACACAAATTTACATGAATTGGGATAAAATCATGGATTCCCTACACAAATCTCCATGGATAAGGATAAAAACATGGATTAATGGCACAAATTTACAAGGATAAGGATAAAAACATGGATTCCCTATACAAATTTCCAAAGATTGGGATAAAACCATGGATTAATTGCACAAATTCACAGGAATAAGGATAAAATCATGGATTAATTGCACAAATTTCCAGGAGAAAGAATAAAAACATGAATTCCCTACACAAATAACAAGGATAAAGATAAAAACATGGATTAATTGCACAAATTCACAGGAAAAGGGATAAAAACATGGATTCCCTACAAAAATTTACAGGAACTGGAATAAAAACATGAATTCCCCACACAAATTTACAAGGATTGGGATAAAATCATGGATTAATTGCACAAATTTCCAGGAGAAAGAATAAAAACACGGATTAATTGTACAAATTTCCAGAGATAAGGATAAAATCATGGATTCCCCACACAAATAACAAGGATAAGGATAAAAACATGGATTAATTGCACAAATTTACAGGGATAAGGATAAAAACATGGATTCCCTACCCAAATTTACAGGGATTGGGGTAAAAACATGAATTAATTGCACAATTACAGGGATAAGGATAAAAACATGGATTAAGTGCACAAATTTCCAGGAGAAAGAATAAAAACATGAATTCTCCACACAAATTTACCAGGATAGGGATAAAAACATGGATTAATTGCACAAATTTCCAGGAGAAAAGATAAAAACATGGATTAATTGCACAAATTTCCAGGGGAAAAGATAAAAACATGGATTAATTGCACGAATTTACAGGGACTGGGATAAAAACATGAATTCCCTACACAAATTTCCAGGGATTGGGATAAAACCATGGATTAATTGCACAAATTCACAGGAATAAGGATAAAATCATGGATTAATTGCACAAATTTCCAGGAGAAAGAATAAAAACATGAATTCCCTACACAAATAACAAGGATAAAGATAAAAACATGGATTAATTGCACAAATTCACAGGAAAAGGGATAAAAACATGGATTCCCTACAAAAATTTACAGGAACTGGAATAAAAACATGAATTCCCCACACAAATTTACAAGGATTGGGATAAAATCATGGATTAATTGCACAAATTTCCAGGAGAAAGAATAAAAACACGGATTAATTGTACAAATTTCCAGAGATAAGGATAAAATCATGGATTCCCCACACAAATAACAAGGATAAGGATAAAAACATGGATTAATTGCACAAATACACAGGAATAAGGATAAAACCATGGATTAATTGCACAGGAATAATGACAAAAACATGGATTAATTGCACAAATTCACAGGGATAAGGATAAAATCATGGATTCCCCACACAAATAACAAGGATAAGGATAAAAACATGAATTCCCTACACAAATAACAAGGATAAGGATAAAACCATGGATTAATTGCACAAATTTCCAGGAGAAAGAATAAAAACATGGATTAATTGCACAATTTTCCAGGGATAAACCCACGAATTCCCCACACAAATTACCAAAGGCCGGGTGTGGACAGGACCTTTCCACCCCTCAAATTACCATTCCATCCAATTTTCCAGGGAAGTTTCCCCTGCTCTTGGATTTTCTGGAGAGGCCACTCAGCACCAGGTGTTGGGATGGATTTTGAATGGAAATTGGGCGGCACTAAAAGATTTTTAATTCAATATTTGTTCGGAACAAAGTGTGGGGCCTGCTCGGGGCCTGGCCTGATAAGGGAGCCCAGGCAGCTGCTCCTCACTCAGCACCCTCCAAACAGCTCCAAAAAAGAATTCCCAGCTGCTCCTTCAGCTTTTTCCAGCCCTAATTCCCACTTTTCTCCTGGAAAACACCGGGACAGAGTTTGGAAAAAAATGGGGGAGTTCAGCTTTTCACTGAGCCCTCAGGGAAAGGCCTCGGGCCTAGCGGGGAAGGCCCAAATTTTCCCTTCATCCTCAAAATAAAATTGGATTTTAGAAAGTTCCAGCTGGAATTCCTGACAGGATTTTTGGGGTGTATTTTTAGCTGCTCCATTGTAGTTTTCCCTGAGCGTTTCTCACATCTCAAGGCACATTTTTCCCATTTTTCCAGGAAATTTCCAGTTCCTCATGCAAAGGAACAGCCTGGAATAAATGAGGAATGAAATGTCCAAGGATTTTCCACCCCTGGATCAGCTCTGAGCACAAATTCCAAATGCTGCTGAGATTCCAAGCAAAAAAAAAAAAAAATATTTGGGGTTAAAAATACAAAATGAGGGGATAAAAAGAAATCATTTGGTGTTAAAAGGAAAAATTTGGGGGGTAAAAATTAAAAATTAGGGATGAAAAATGAAAAATTTGAGGTTAAAATAAAGAAATTAACAGGGATAGGGAGAAAAACATGGATTCCCTGCAGAAATTAACAGGGATTGGGATAAAAGTATTGATTCCCTGCAGAAACCTGGGGTTAAAAATAAAAAATTAGGGGTTAAAACCAGAAAATTTGGGGGTTAAAAATAGAAAAAATTGGGGGTTAAAAATAGAAAAATTTGGGGTTAAAATAGAAATTTGGGGGTTAAAAATAGAAAATTTGGGGGTTAAAAATAGAAAATTTGGGGTGAAAACTTCAAAATGCAAAAGCAGGGAGGGAAATTTGAGTGGATTTGGGAAGCCGAGCACATCCATGCCCTTGGCCGAGTCCTTCCCGGGATTTTTGACTCTGCCAGGTGTGACCAGGGGACGTTTCTCCCTCTTTTCCAGCCCCTGAAATCCCACAGCTTCCCTAAAAAGTCGCTGCCAGAGGGTGAATGGGAATTCCTGGAATTCCCAACGCTGGGAGCATCTCCGTGCCCCACAGGAATGCCAAAACTCCTTCCTGAGATTCCTTGGAAAGAACATTTCCCTGGAATTGTGGGATTCTCCAGGGGTGGGATTTTTGGGATAATGAGCAGCCTGCTCCCACTTTTCCCAATCTTTTTCCCCAAACTGGGCAAGAATGAATTAATTTTCCCCAGGCCGTGCCGGGATGAGCGGCTCTGGCACCTTGGGGCACTTTGGAACGGGAAATTTTCCAGCTGGGAAAATTCCCCGTGGGATCAGGTGGGGGGAGAAGCTGCTCCACACGGATCCAGCCCCAGATCCGGCAGGAGAATTCCCAAATTTGGAATATCCGAGTGTTTTATCGCCATCAATTGGGGTTTTTATGCAGGAAGGGAAATGGAATTCCCCAAATCCCCAAATCCGTCCCAATAAAGCTTGGAGATAAAATGATCCAACATCAATAATTCCCATCTTTAGGGATCGTTCCAGGCACAGCTGCACCGCACAAATCCATGGAAACGGAGCCGCTGCCTTTTCCTTTGGCACCGGGAATATTCCGGAATGTTCCTGCAGGAGCGACCCCAAAACCCCACAGCCCTCACTCCGTAAAAACCCAATCCCATTGTTTTCCCATTTGGATTCCTCGTGCTTTTGATCCGCTTTTTCCATAAAGTTTATGGAGCGGGGAAGAGTCCAAGCAGGAAAAACAATTCCGGGATTGTTGTGATGAAGGAAAAACTCATTAACTCTTAATGAAAACACCGGGAATAAAATCCAAACGGCACAAAACCCTGGAAAATAATTATCCCACATTTGACAGAGAGCAAAATTCTGTGAGATCCGCAGCAAAATTCCCTGAATGCCCAGTTCAGGGCATGGAAAAGCAGGATTGGAACAAAACCTGGATTTGCCCCTGGAAAAACGGGATTATCCCACCTTGGAGCCGGCCGGGATTCCCTGCAGGAGCAGGAGCTGGAGTTGGAAGGTTTTCTATGGAATTAAAAATGTTGGGATTTACGTGGAGCAAATTCCAGGGGGATCAGAGGTGTCCCAGGGGTGTCCCCAGCTGGAATGGGAAAAATTCCAGAGGTTTTGGAATGTGGAACATTCCCGGCCCCTTGGAGGGAAAAAACTCCGGCACAGGAGGGAAAATGCAAAGAGGAGAAGGAAAAGATCTGGATTTGGGAAAGGAAAAGGTCCGGATTTGGAGGAGGAAAAAATCTGGATTTGGGGAAGGAAAAGATCCAGATTTGGGGAAGGGAAAATCCAGAGTTGGCGGAGGGGAAAATCCTGACCTGGAGAAGGAAAAGATTTGGATTTGGAGGAAGAAAAAAATCTGGATTTGGGGAAGGAAGAGATCCAGATTTGGAGGAGGGAAAAACCCGGATTTGGGGAAGGGAAAGATCTGGATTTGGGGAAGGAAAACATCCGGATTTGGGGAAGGGGAAGATCCGGAGTTGGAGAAGGGAAATACTCAGATTTGGGGAAGGAAAAAGTCCGGATTTGGAGGAGGAAAAGATCCAAAGATGGAAAGGAAAAGATCCAGATTTGGAAGAGGAAAAAACTCTGGATTTGGGGAAGGAAAAATCCAGAGCTGGAGAAGGGAAAGATCCTGACCTGGAGAAGGAAAAGATTTGGATTTGAAGAAGGAAAGATCTGGATTTGAAGAAGGGAAAGATTCAGATTTGGAGAAGGGAATTATCTGGATCTGGACAAGGGAATGATCTGGATTTGGAGGAAAAAAATCTGGATTTGGAGAAAAAAAATATCTGGATTGAGGGAAGGAGAAGATCCTGAGTTGGAGAAGGGAAAGGTCCAGATTTGGAGAAGGGAAAGATCCGGATTTGGGGAAGGAAAAGAAGCAGAAGAGGAAAAATTCCTCCTCTTTTCCAACTCAAACCTCTCCTCAAAACCTCAAAAATCCCCCGAACGAAAATGATTTTTAAACAGAAATTTTTCTTTCTTTCAGCTGCAGCTGCATCCCATGGAGGGAAAAAAAAGGGAATTAATGAATCCCAGCAAAGCCGTGGAAAAAAACCCAATTTCCATGGATGACAGGAACAAACCTGCACTTCCCGCAGCTTTTTATGGGAATTGCAATTAAATTTCCTTGGCTTTAGCAGGTACCCAGAGCTTCATTAAACATCTCTTAAATCCCGGGAAAAATCAATACCAGGAGAGCTCCGGTGGGGATTTTATAAGAGCGGAAGTGAAATCCCAAATTCCACTTCAAATCCAGGGAAAAAAACCCCAAAATTCCTCCTCAAATCCCACCTGGGTCCGTGAATATCCCTGGATTTCCAGAGCTGGGAAAGGATCGGCGATATCGTGGTTTAAAATCCTGATAATTGGCTGGAATTGTGGAAAAATCCCACAAAAATCCCACAAAAATTGGGAATTGCTGGGGTTGGAGCTCCTGGGATTTGATAAAACTCGGTCAGTGCCACTTGTAGAAATTTGGGATGTTTGAAATGCGTGGATGAGTTGGGAATTGAGGAAATTCCCGTTTTTCCAGAGCTTTCAAAGCTCCAGGGTTTGGATTTGCCCTGGGATGAGGCTGGGAAGAGCTGGGGGATTGGTGGGTGCAGCTTTTCCACAGGGATTGGGGATTTCCTTGGAATTCCAGGGCCTGGAAAAATCTGTATTCCCTTAAAATCCCACATTTTTTAGTTGCTGACTTCCCTGGAGTTCTGGGGCCTGGAAAATTCTGTATTCCCCTTAAAATCCCACATTTTTTATTTACTGACTTCCCTGGAGTTCTGGGGCCTGGAAAATTCTGTATTCCCCTTAAAATCCCACATTTTTTATTTAATAACTTCCCTGGAGTTCTGGGGCCTGAAAATTTTTGTATTTCCCTTAAAATCCCACATTTTTTATTTAATAACTTCCCTGGAGTTCTGGGGCCTGAAAATTTTTGTATTTCCCTTAAAATCCCACGTTTTTTATTTACCAACTTCCCTGGAACTCTGGGGCCTGGACAATTCTATATCCCTAAAATCCCACATTTTTTATTTGCTGACTTCCTTGGAGTTCTGGGGCCTGGACAATTCACTATTTCCCTAAAATCCCACATTTTTTATTTGCTGACTTCCTTGGAGTTCTGGGGCCTGGACAATTCACTATTTCCCTAAAATCCCACATTTTTTATTTGCTGACTTCCTTGGAGTTCTGGGGCCTGAAAATTTTTGTATTTCCCTTAAAATCCCACATTTTTTATTTAATTACTTCCCTGGAGTTCTGGGGCCTGAAAATTTTTGTATTTCCCTTAAAATCCCACATTTTTTATTTACCAACTTCCCTGGAGTTCTGGGGCCTGGAAAATTCTGTATTCCCCTTAAAATCCCACATTTTTTATTTAATGACTTCCCTGGAGTTCTGGGGCCTGAAAATTTTTGTATTTCCCTTAAAATCCCACGTTTTTTATTTACCAACTTCCCTGGAACTCTGGGGCCTGGACAATTCTATATCCCTAAAATCCCACATTTTTTATTTGCTGACTTCCTTGGAGTTCTGGGGCCTGGAAAATTCTACATTTCCCTAAAATCCCACATTTTTTATTTGCTGACTTCCCTGGAGTTCTGGGGCCTAAATAATTTTATATTCCCTAAAAATTCCACATTTTTTATTTACCAACTTCCCTGGAACTCTGGGGCCTGGAAAATTCTGTATTCCCTTAAAATCCCACTTTTTTATTTGCTGACTTCCTTGGAGTTCTGGGGCCTAAATAATTTTATATTCCCTTAAAATCCCACATTTTTTATTTAATGACTTCCTTGGAGCTCCAGGGCCTGGATGATTTTATATTCCCTTAAAATCCGAAGTTTTCTGTGTGTTCACTTCCTAGGAGTCCTGAGGCCTTTAAAATCATCCTTAAAATCCCATTTTCCATGTTTTGACTTCCTCAGAGTGCCAGGGCCTGCAAACTTTCCTTAAAATCCCACATTTTTTATTTATGGCCTTCCTCAGACTGCCAGGGCCTGGATAATCTATTTCCCTAAAATCCCAAGTTTCCTATTGATTGACCTCCTTAGAGTCCCAGTGCCTCAAAATTTGCCTTCAAATCCGATTTTTTGCCTTAAAATCCATATTTTTCGCCTTAAAATCCAAATTTTTCGCCTTCAAATCCGCATTTTTCACCTTCAAATCCGCATTTTTCACCTTCAAATCCGCATTTTTCACCTTCAAATCCGCATTTTTCACCTTCAAATCCGCATTTTTCACCTTCAAATCCGCATTTTTCACCTTCAAATCCGCATTTTTCACCTTCAAATCCGCATTTTTCACCTTCAAATCCGCATTTTTCACCTTCAAATCCGCATTTTTCACCTTCAAATCCGCATTTTTCACCTTCAAATCCGCATTTTTCACCTTCAAATCCGCATTTTTCACCTTCAAATCCGCATTTTTCTCCTTCAAATCCGCATTTTTCTCCTTCAAATCCTATTTTTCGCCTTCAAATCCTATTTTTTCACCTTCAAATCTGATTTTTCTATTCTGCCCATCCATCCATCCATCCCCAGTTTATCCCAACACAATTATCCCCCCCAAAACAAATCCCATGCAGAGCCTCCAAATCTCTCCACCACTGGTTTCTTTTGGGATACAAAAATCCCAGAAATTCCTCCCCGATCCGAATCCCTCCGAGCCTCATTTTTTCCCTCATTCCCGATTTTTTGGTGGGTTTTTTTGGCTAATTTTCCCTAAAAACGCCGGGAAAAGGGAAAATCTCCGGGCTGGAGCCTGCAGTGAGTGCCAGCGCCCAGCAGGTCGGGCTGCAAGGCAGCGGCAGCCGGGAAGGAGCCGCGGGAATTTCGCTGCCCTCCCCTCCCCCAGGCACGGAAAATCCACGGAATTCCTTGGGAATATCCAAACCCATTCCCAAGGAATCCCGGGAAAGCACCAGGAGGATAAAACGGCGGATTTGGGGCTTGTAGAGAGGGATAAATTAAAATATTCCAATATTCTGCAGTGGATAAATTAAAATATTCCAATATTCTGCAGTGGATAAATTTAAATATTCCAATATTCTGCAGTGGATAAATTAAAATATTCCAATATTCTGCAGTGGATAAATTAAAATATTCCAATATTCTGCAGTGGATAAATTAAATATTCCAATATTCTGCAGTGGATAAATTAAAATATTCCAATATTCCAAATCCGTCTGAGTTTAGGGAGGAATAACAGGAAAAAATGAATTTTGGGGGTTTTGTCATTAATCCCAAAGGAATGAACAAGAAATGCTGAATTTGGGGGATTTTGGGAATAATCCCAAAGGAATAAACAGGAAAAGCTGAATTTGGGGATTTTGTGATTAATCCCAAAGTAATTCAGCAGCTCAGGGGTTCAATTATTCCTTATCCCAGGACAGAGAAATTTCCTGGATATAAAAACCCGGGAATAACCTGGAAATGATTAATCCCTAAATCTTTAATTGGGGGTGCAAATATTCCAGTATTTTCCCCCAGCTGCTTCTGGGGTTGTTTCCAATCAGGGAAAATTCCCAATGGGAGAAATCCCAAACCCTGCCCAGAGCCCAGAGCACTGCAGAGATTCCAGCCTGGAGCTCCCTGCTTGGAATTCTCCACTTGGAATTCTCAGCTTGGAATTCCAAGTTTCAACTCAGAGTTCACCTGGAATTCTCAACTGGAGCTCCAACTTGGAGTTCTCCACCTGGAGTTCTCAGCTTGGAATTTCCAACTTGGAATTCTCAGCTTGGAGTTCTCCACCTGGAATTCTCAGCTGGAGTTTCAACTTGGAGTTCTCCACCTGGAGTTCTCAAGTTGGGACTCTCAACTTGGAATTCTCCACTTGGAATTACAACTTGGAGTTCTCAGCTGGAGTTCTCCGCCTGGAATTCCCCACTGGAGTTTCAACTTGGAGCTCTCAAGTTGGGACTCTCAGCTTGGAATTCTCGACTGGGAATTCTCGACTTGGAGTCCTCAGGTGGAGTTCTCCGCTTGGAATTCTCCATTCAGAGTTCTCAACTTGGAATTCTCTACCTGGACTTCTCAAGCTGGAATTCTCCACCTGGAGTTCCCCGCCTGGAGTTCTCCACTTGGATTCTCCACTTGGAATTTCCAACTTGGAATTCTCCACTTGGAGCCCGAGCCTTTGGCAGGGCTGCTCCGAGCTCGTTCTCCTGCATCCCAAAAATCCGGGGCTCCCCAAATCCCCCAAATCCATAAAATCCAGCGGCTCCCACCTTCCCTCTGGATTCTCCAATCCCCTGGGGTCACCCCTGGCTGCTTTTTCCTCCTTTTTTTCCTTTTCCCTCCTTTTCTCACCCTTTCCTTGCCTCCCCCTGGGATTTCCCCCTCTCCACTCAACCCTTGGCTCTTTTCCATCCCAATTTTTCCCTCTGGATCAGCAGCGGCTCCAGGGAAGCGACGCCGGGCTGGGCTGAGCCTGGAACCCAGCCCGGGCTGGGATTCCCACGGGATGTAAACAAGTAAACAAGATTTATCCTTTTTTCCCTTTTTATCCCTTTTTTTTGTGTGTGTGGAACACAAATCCAGCCCGGGGTTTGTTCTGTGGGGTTCATAAATTATCGCTGCTGAAAGGGGAGGGGGCACGGGAAGGATCCCAAATTCCAGCTCAGGTCCAGCTCCGAGGCACCAATTTTCCTAAAAAAACTCTCTGGGAAGCTGGGAATTAATTAATTAATAATTCTGCAGGATGGGCAAGAATTAATTAATAATTCTGCACAATGGGAAATAATTAATTAATTAATATTTCTGCAGAATTCCAGGCAGAACTGGGCAGGAATTAATAAAGAATTCTACAGAATGGGCAAGAATTAATTAATAATTCTGCAGGACTCCAGGTGAAACTGGGCAAGAATTAATTAATAATTCTGCAGGATGGGAAATAATTAATTAATAATTCTGCAGGACTCCAGGTGAAACTGGGCAAGAATTAATTAATAATTCTGCACAATGGGCAATAATTAATTAATAATTCTGCAGAATTCCAGGCAAAACTGGGCAAGAATGAATTAATAATTCTGCAGAATGGGCAAGAATTAATTAATAATTCTGTAGGATTCCAGGCAGAACTGGGCAAGAATTAATTAATAATTCTGCACAATGGGCAATAATTAATTAATTAATAATTCTGCAGGATTCCAGGCAGAACTGGGCAAGAATTAATTAATAATTCTACAGAATGGGCAATAATTAATAAACAATTCTGAAGAATTCCAGGCAAAGCTGGGAAATAATTAATTAATAATTCCACAAGAATTCCAGGCAAAACTGAGCAAGAATTAAATAATAATTCTAAAAAACCCCAAGTGATTAATAATTAATAATTCTATAAAACTCCAGGTAAAACTGGGCCAGAATTAATTATTAATCCTATAGAACTGCAAGTGCAGCACTTCCCAAAAATCCTTGGAAGTTTTTTCCTAAAAAACCCCACAGGAATTTCCCACTCCACAACCAAGCTCAGAACACACTCAGGGCTCATTCCAGCCTCTCCCTCCTCAGTTAATTAAACCAATGGAATAATTAAAATATTCCATGAACTGCCCACAGCCAGAGCAGCAGAACTTGGGAATATTTCACCCCCTGGAGCTGCAGATTCCAACATTTTTCCCAAGGCTCAGGGGCCACATCCTCCCTTTCCTTACAGCCTCCAAATTCCAGGAGATAAAACTGAGGATTTTTCCATTTTTTCCATTATTTTTGGGAAGCAGGAGGGGCTGTTCTCACTGGGAAGAATCTCAGGTGAGGGAATCCATGAACATTCTCCTGCTCCAGCTCCAGGACAGGAATTTTTGGAGCATTTTCCAAAAAAAAATTTAGGTTTTTTCCTAAAAAAACCCCACAGGAATTTCCCACTCCACAACCAAGCTCAGAACACACTCAGGGCTCATTCCAGCCTCTCCCTCCTCAGTTAATTAAACCAATGGAATAATTAAAATATTCCATGAACTGCCCACAGCCAGAGCAGCAGAACTTGGGAATATTTCACCCCTGGAGCTGCAGATTCCAACATTTTCATTTTTCCTGAGGTTTTTCCCCCTCCTCCTCCCTCCCAGGCTGGAATCCCATGGGCTGGGCTGAGCTCTGACTTCCCCCGTGCCAAAAATGACCCAAAAGTGACCCAAAAATGACCCCAAAAGTGACCCAAAAAGGGCAAAACTGAACCCAGGCAGTTACAATTGGGATGGGTTTCACTGGAAGTGGAAAATTTTGATTAATGAGGCCGAGATCTCCCAGTAACCCAAGCCAGGGAATTTCCCTCCCAGTTTGGAAGTTTGAAATTGAGGTTTTTAAAAAAAAAAGTTTAAAAAGTTTCCTCATCATCCCCAATTCCTCTCCACAAAGTTTGGGTGTTCCTTGTGGGATAATCCGGCTAAACTGGGATTTGTTCTCACTTGGGCTTTTGATCCCATTAAAAATCCCAAAATTTCTGTCTCTGAGGGAGGATTGATAATGGTGAAAAGGATTTTTTATTTTTTATTTTAAATCCTGTGGTTATTCCTGGGGGGTTTTCCTTTCCTCTCCCCTCGGTTTGTGCAAGGAACATCCCCAAAACCAAGGGAAAAATTCCAAAATTTTCCAGAACAGCCTTTTGGGGTTCATCCTGATCCAGCAACAGGAAATTCCATGGAAAATAAAATAATTTCTGGAATTCTTGGTGCTCCCAAACCACCAAATCCACATTTAAGGGGTCCAGAGACTCATCCCAGTCTCAAACTGAGCCAGGCTGGACGGCAGCACATCCCAACATTCCATTTTTCCTGCCCCAATTCCCAATTTTTTTAAGGATTTCAAAGGTTCCTGATAAGCAGGGGCTCGGTTTGGTGTTTGAACACCTGCAGTGACCTCTAAATTCACATTTTCCCTGATTTTTCTCTGTGTCTATGGAATTAAAACCACAGAATTATCCCAATCCAGCAATTCCCAGGGAATTCCCTCGGAGTGAGGAGATTTTCCCAAGCCAAAACTGTTCTGTCCTTTCCTGGAATCCTTCCTTCCCTCCTGAATTTCATCCCAAAATCCAGGAATAATTGATAACCCCCCAATAAACAATTGATAAATTGGGAAAACAAAGTGGTGCAGCTGCTCTGATCATACAAAACTCCAAACCCAGGAGGGATTTCCACTTTAAAAAAAAATCCCTGGAGTTTGCCCAGGATTTAATGCACAAAAAAAAGATAAAATCCCACTTGGAGCAGCAGGAAACAAAACCCTGACACTGATAAAGGGTCTTGGCACGATGTTAAAATTTGAATTTTCCAGCTCCATCTCCACAGGATTTGTGGCCATCGGATTTTTCATTAATTAAGTAATTAATTAATTAATTGCTGCTCCTCCCTGACACCCCTGGGAGCCTCCTACTAAAAATTGTTTTGTTTTTTTCCTGTTTTGACATCTCCAGAGCCGGAGTTTGGGTGTTTATAAACGGGAATTCCACAACGCCTCCCAAATCCTGCCCAAAATCCCAAAGTTTTTTTCTTTTTTCCTGCTCTTCCCAAACACTTCATAAATCCAAGGAGGGTTCGTGGGCCTGAAGCCTCGCTCAGCAAAGCCGGAATGAGCCCAAAAGGAATTTTTTTATAAATAAAACTTCCTAAAATCACCCGGCACTCCATTAATTCCGGGACACTCTGGCTCAGCTTCAAAGGGAATCTTTGCAGGAAAAAAAAAAAAAGGGTTTATTCTATTTTTTTTTTTGCTGTTTTAATGATTTGCTACTTGTCCTTGTCATAACTACATGGAGCAAAAAAAAATGCAGGAGCCAGGAGAGGGTTGGGAAAGGCTGAGGTGCCACCACGGAGCCTTTGGAACAAAACCACAAAACCCCGGAGCTCTCACGGAGCAGGAATTGCCAGAGAAATTCAGAAGTGACAGAAAATCATTCAGGAAATAAAAGCTGGTGCTAAAACGTGGCCAGGAAAAGATCCCGAGACAAAAATTCCCAGGAAAAAATAAAAAAAAAGGGGATTTTTGCTGTTTTTTTCTGTCCAGGAGGCAAAAATATCCCGAATTTTGGGAATGCTGGATTTTTGGGGATTGGGGGAATGCAGGGATCTCTTAGAGCTGAGGTTTTTCTGCTTCAATGTTGAATAATTGGAGTTTGCCATGGAAATGTTGGGATTTAAGGATAAAAAAATATACGGGGAAAAAAAAGCTGGAGCTGCTTTTCCAGCTGCCCTCACGTGGGGCTGAATTTGGGATTTAGGGATAAAATGGAGCAGCCATGGGATGGAGAAAATATTCCTTGTGGAATTCAGGAACCACTCCTGAAATCATCCTGAGAAATTCCCAGTTTTTCCTCCAAAAGGCTCTTCCCAACCCAATATCCTGGGAAATTTTCACCCTGTGCACATTTGGGATTTTTCCTGATTTTTTGGTTTTTAATCAAAAGTAAACAACTCCAAGAAATCCCCGGCCCTTTGTCAGAATTCCAGGATTGTTTCCCAAGGAACCTGGGGATGTTCCAAAGGTTTTAGAGGGAAAAAAAAAAGCTCCCAAGCTCTGGGTTTGGAGATTTTTTTGGGATTTATTCCTTAAAGGAAAGGACAGGGATAGAAACCCTGGGGGTTCTGCCATGGCTCCACCACCATCCCAGGAAGGATTTGGAGTTTTATTCTGAGGCAGAACGAAAAAGGGATCTGAAAAATGGATAAAAGGGAGATAAAGTCATTCCAAAAAATAATCCCAAAAAAGTTATACCAAAAAATTGAGACAAAAAATTTGATACACAAAAAATAATAAATATTCACCTCAACAGGGCCTACACGAAGTGAGGCCTACTGAGGCCTAAGGGCCTACTCCGACTTTTTTCTTTATTAATGAATCCTTTTAATTATCAAAGCTCCCAATTTTTAAATCCTAATTCATCCCTCCCTTCTCCACATTTCTATGGATTGTTCCTGACTCCAGGAGGTTGGAATTTTCTGGGGTTCAGGCAGCAGTTCTGGGAACTCCTGTGCATCCACATTTTTTCAGCCTCAAATTTTCCCAAAATTTCATTAAAAAGGAAGAGCCATCCTCTCTCTCCTGAATGTTTTGATTACTTATGAATATTTTAAGGAATTCTGCTGTTCAGCAGTTTAGGGAAAACCATTTGGGATGAATTTTGGCTGGAAAAAATAAAAGTGTTGTCATCAGCTTTGTGCAAATAAATCCGGATTTATTCACCTACTTGGGGTTGTTTTGTACAGGATAAAAGGGGAAAAGAGGGAAAGCTGATCCAGCACCACTCCTGCCATGGGCAGGGAAAATTCCACAATCCCAGGGTGCTCCAAGGCCCAAACCTGGTGTGGGACATGGAAAAATCCCGGAAAGGCATCCAGGAAATGGAGCCCAAATCCATGGAGGGTTCAGGTGAGCTTTGCCTGAGCGGGGATTTCTGCACCTCAACATCTTGTGGGGTCGGGGCTGGGGTCACTGGGACACAGCGGTGACATTCCGTGTAAATTCCCATTCCAGCAATGTCTGTGATCCTCAAAATTCCCATTCCAGCAATGTCTGCTTCCCTCAAAATTCCCATCCCAACAATGTCTGTGATCCTCAAAATTCCCATTCCAGCAACATCCGTTTTCCTTTCAAAATTCCCATCCCAGCAATGTCTGTGATCCTCAAAATTCCCATTCCAGCAACATCCGTTTCCCTTTCAAAATTCCCATCCCAGCAATGCCTGTTTTCCCTCAAAATTCCCGTTCCAGCAATGCCTGTTTCCCTCACAAATTCCCACTCCAGCAATGCCTGTTTTCCCTTCAAAATTCCCATTCCAGCAATGCCTGTTTTCCCCTCAAAATTCCCACTCCAGCAACACCCTTTTTCCTCAAAATTCCCACTCCAGAAATGCCTGTTTTCCTTTCAAAATTCCCATCCCAGCAGTGCCCGTTTCCCTCAAAATTCCCATCCCAGCAATGTCCTCAAAATTCCCCTCAAAATTCCCATTCCAATTACCCCTTTTCCCCTCCCAAATTCCCATTCCAGCAATTCCCTTTTCCCTTCAAAATTCCCATCCCTCTCTCCCAGTTTCCCTCATGAATTCCCATTCCAGCAATGCCTGTTTTCCCTCAAAATTCCCATTCCAGCAATGCCTGTTTCCCTCAAAATTCCCATTCCAGCAATGCCTGTTTCCCTCAAAATTCCCATTCCAGCAATGCCTGTTTTCCCCCCAAAATTCCCATCCCAGCAATGCCTGTTTTCCTTTCAAAATTCCCATCCCAGCAGTGCCCGTTTCCCTCAAAATTCCCATCCCAGCAATGTCCTCAAAATTCCCATTCCAATTACCCCTTTTCCCCTCCCAAATTCCCATTCCAGCAATTCCCTTTTCCCTTCAAAATTCCCATCCCTCTCTCCCAGTTTCCCTCATGAATTCCCATTCCAGCAATGCCTGTTTTCCCTCAAAATTCCCGTTCCAGCAATGCCTGTTTCCCTCACAAATTCCCACTCCAGCAATGCCTGTTTTCCCTTCAAAATTCCCATTCCAGCAATGTGTGTTTTCCCCCCAAAATTCCCATTCCAGCAATGCCTGTTTTCCCCTCAAAATTCCCACTCCAGCAACACCCTTTTTCCTCAAAATTCCCACTCCAGAAATGCCTGTTTTCCTTTCAAAATTCCCATCCCAGCAGTGCCCGTTTCCCTCAAAATTCCCATCCCAGCAATGTCCTCAAAATTCCCCTCAAAATTCCCATTCCAATTACCCCTTTTCCCCTCCCAAATTCCCATTCCAGCAATTCCCTTTTCCCTTCAAAATTCCCATCCCTCTCTCCCAGTTTCCCTCATGAATTCCCATCCCAGCAATGCCTGTTTTCCCTCAAAATTCCCATTCCAGCAATGTCCATTTCCCTCAAAATTGCCACTCCAGCAATCCTTTTTTCCCCAAATTCCCATTCCAGTAATGCCCATTTTCCTCAAATGGAAATGCCCGTTTTCCCTTCAGAATTCCCATCCCAGCAATGCCTGTTTTCCCTCAAAATTCCCATTCCAGTGATCCCTTTTCCCCTCCCAAATTCCCACTCCAGCAATTCCCACTTCCCTCCCCAGTTCCCATCCCTCTCTCCCAGTTTCCCTCGTGAATTCCCACTCCAGCAATGCCGGAATTCCAGCCCAGCCCCTCAGCTCCCGTTTATCCCCACTGAGATTTTTTCCCTTTTTCTCCCTCCCTTTTCCCCAGCTCCATCTCTCCGTTCCCTTCCCGAATTCCCGTCCCTTTTCCCCGTTTCCTCTCCTCCCCTGCAGTACCCCTGACCGCCTCTCGCCGCTCCCTCAGACCGTTCCTTCCTCCCAATCCCGGCTTTTCTGGAATATTTTTCCCTGGAAAACAGTGCCCAGGAGCTTGGGCTGGGGGGAAGGGCTCCAATTACCCAAATTCCTTCTTTTTCCGAGGAGATTATTGGGAATGAAATCCAGGGGATTGAAAATACATCACCCTGGCAATTCCCAGCGGGAATTCCTCTCCTGCTGGGGCTCTGTTCCAAGAGCACCCATGGAATAAGGAAAAATGAGCTGGAGCTCCAGCCTGTGGTGCCGGGGATTTGGGAACAGCAATTCCTGCTCCGTCACACCTGCACTCAAATCCCAAATTTTCCTCAAAAAGGGGAAAAATCCCTGTCCTGAAATGAGGGAATAAATCAGGAATATCCAAGAATTCCTTCCTCAAAAAAAAAAGAGCAAAACTGGGATGGAAAAACTCCTCATCTGGAACAGAGAAAATCCCAAACTCCTGATTTGGATGGATTTTTTTACATCCCAGGATTGGTTCTGCTCATTCCAGCCAATCCTGGGAAGGCACAGGTTGGGAGAACTGGAATTCCTGGGATTTTGCTCTCTGGATTCCCATCACTCTGCCTTTACCAGATCTGCCTCAAGCTGTGCTTAAACCCTCCAGGAAATATTGCAAGGGAAATCCTGGAAGGAATCTCTTCCTTTGCCACTCCATCCCATAATCCATATAAATTATTATCCATATAAATTATAATCCATAATCCCTTCAACCCCTCCTCCTTCATCCCAGGATTTCCCAGCCCTCTCCTCCAGATGTTCAGGCACGGATTGAATTTTACCCTAAAAATCCACCCCAAACTCCACAATTCCCCGAATTTTTTCCATCCAGCACACCCCAATTCCCATTCCCACCTCTCCTCTCTCCACAGGGATCAGGCTGAGCCTTTTTGGACATCAAATCCACCTTTTCTCCCTCCGATTTCCCGGTTCCTGTGGAACCTGCGGGGCTGAGGGAGCTGCAGAAGATAAGGAGCCTTTCCAAGGCTGTTTCCAAGGAGACCCCGAGAAGGGAGAACAGAGGGAAGATAAGGACACAAGTTCACAGCTGATGAAATATTTTTAGAATTCCTTGTTACTTTTCACCGAGGGCGCTGTGTTGGTTTGTTGTGGCTGGGAGTTGGGGTGGGAGAAGAGAAAAAAAACTGGGAAGGGTGGGAAAGGTCGGCCGTGTTTGGGAATGAACCAAATTTTGTGTTTGTGGGTTTAAGGGTGGGAAAGGTCGGCCATGTTTGGGAATGAACCAAATTCTGTTCGTGGGTTTAAGGGTGGGAAAGGTCGGCCATGTTTGGGAATGAACCAAATTTTGTGTTTGTGGGTTTAAGGGTGGGAAAGGTTGGCCGTGTTCAGGAATGAACCAAATTTTGTGTTTGTGGGTTTAAGGGTGGGAAAGGTCGGCCGTGTTCAGGAATGAACCAAATTCTGCTCGTGGGTTTAAGGGTAGGAAAGGTCGGCTGTGTTTGGGAATGAACCAAATTTTGTGTTTGTGGGTTTAAGGGTGGGAAAGGTCGGCCGTGTTTGGGAATGAACCAAATTCAGTTTGTGGGTTTGTGGTGCCGCCGCCTCGACAGCGACGCTCGTCCTTGGGAGGGATTGTCCCAAAAATGTTCATTCCAAAGGGAGGCGTTAGGGAGGAGCCAGGAATTCCCAGCAGGAATTCCAAGCCAGCAACTCCCAGTGGGAACTTGAAGCCAAGAGCTCCCAGCAGGAATTCAAAGCCAAGAACTCCCAGGGGGAACTCAAAGCCAAGAATCCCCACCAGGAATTCCAAGCCAAGAATTCCCAGCAGGAACTTGAAGCCTTGAATTCCCAGCGGGAAGTTAAAGCCAAGGACTCCCAGCAGGAATTCAAAGCCAGGAACTCCCAGTGGGAATTTGAAGCCAAGAATCCCCAGCAGGAACTCAAAGCCAAGAATTCCCAGCAGGAATTCCAAGCCAGGAACTCTGAGCGGGAATTCCAAACCAGGAATTCCAAGCCAAGAATTCCCAGTGGGAAGTTGAAGCCAAGGACTCCCAGCAGGAATTCAAAGCCAGGAACTCCCAGTGGGAATTCAAAGCCAAGAATTCCCAGCAGGAATTCCAAGCCAGGAACTCCCAATGGGAATTCAAAGCCAAGAATTCCCAGCAGGAATTCAAAGCCGAGAAATTCCAAATCAGGAATTCCAAGCCAGCAACTTCCAGTGGGAATTCCAACCCGGGAATTCCAAATCAGGAATTCCAAGCCGGGAACTCCCAGCGGGAATTCCAAACCAGGAACTCCCGGCAGGAATTCCAAGCCACCCAGGCACTCCTTTCCAAATCCCTGCCCTGTTCCACATCCCGATTTCCCTGCTTTTCCTTCAGCTTTTATTCCATAAAAACAATATTCCAAGGAACAAAAGCCTCCCCCCTCCTCCTCCTCCTCCCTTGAAATTCCGTGAACTTTCCCCATTTAAAATCCCCATTTGGAGCCTTTGATGCGCTCGGATTTTCCCTCCTTCCCAATTTTTTTTTTAATTTTCCGCCCAGCTGTCGGTTGGACTTTTCCAAGTGGTGCCAGATGCTGGAGCCATCGGGAAAACAATGCCTGGGAAGCAATTAAAGCTCCAGGCTCAGATTGAAATGGGATAACGCCGATCCCGATGGGAATTCTCCAGGCTGCCGCACTCCTGGCATTTCCAGCATGGGCTGGAGAGGAGGGAACACGCCTGGAATTTGTTCCTGGGGAAAAGGAAGGATTGGAGGGGTTGGAATGCCAGGAAGGGATTTATCCCAAGAGTAAAGGATTGGATAGACTGGAATATTGGGAAAGGATTGGATGAGCTGGGATGGGATTTATTCCCAGAGTAAAGAATTGGATAAATTGGAATGCTGAGATGGGATTTATTCCCAGAGGAAAGGATTGGATGAGCTGGAATGTTGGGAAGGGATTTTTTCCTTGAGTAAAGGATTGGATAGATTGGAATATTGGGATGGGATTTATTCCCAGAGGAAGGAGGAGTTGGAATATTTGGAAGGGATTTATTCCAAGAGTAAAGGATTGGATGAGCTGGAATTTCAGGAAGAGATTTATTCCCAGAGGAAAGGAAGGATTGGAGGGGTTGGAATGCCAGGAAGGGATTTATCCCAAGAGTAAAGGATTGGATAGACTGGAATATTGGGAAAGGATTGGATGAGCTGGAATGTTGGGAAGGGATTTATTCCTGGAATAAAGGATTGGATAAATTGGAATGCTGGGAAAGGATTTATTCCCAGAGGAAAGAACTGGATAAGTTGGAAGGCCAGGAAGGGATTTATTCCCAGAGGAAAGAATTGGATAAACTGGAATGCTGGGAAAGGATTTATTCCCAGAGGAAAGGAAGGATTGGAGGAGTTGGAATTCTGGGAAAATTTCCTCCTAAGGGAAAGGAAGGATTGGGGAAGTTGGAGTGCTGGGAATGGATTTTATCCCAGTAGCTCCCACCTCGGTGGAATTCCAGGAGATCCCCATGGATCCCAACCATTTTTTAAGGAAAAAGGACAAATCCATCAATCCTGGTGCTGTTCCCAAAGCTCCGAATCGGGAATTCCATCCCTTGATCCAAAGGAGCTCCAGCTCAGCTCTGAGCAATCCCACATCCATCAATTATCCCTGAGATCCAGAATTCCCTCCTGGAGACCCTCAGGAATCCCAGGAAGTTCAAATCCTCACAGCCACAATGGAGGAAACGAGGCACAAAGCCAAAAATTCCCGAATTTTTAAGGAATGGTCATTCCCAGAAAATTCCCATCCTGATCCTGGGCTCTGCTCTCATTCCAAGCTCAGGAAAACTGAGGGAAAATCCTGGAATCTTCACCCCAAATTCTCCATGGGAACACGCTGCCCTTCCCAAGCTTCCCAAACTTTTCCAAATTTCTGGAGTTTCTGGAAAACTTCCCAGCCCAGGAATCGATGCCAGAGCCACAGAAATTCTGGGATTTGCTCTCTGGGATGAATTTTCCTATCCCAAGAACTGCCCCACACATCCATAAAAATTATTTTTCCTGGGAATTCGGCACCAGGAACGTCTCACAGTCCAACCTTTCCCAACCTTTTCCCAGCTGGACTCACCTTGGGATGGGAATTCCAGGTGGTACCTGAAAAACAATGGAAAAAAAGCCATGAAATCCCAGATTTTCCTCCAGCCTGAGGAATTTGGGATGGATGGGGGAATCTGGGAACCAGGGAATGGGAACCACAAGGAATCCCAAAAGGATTTGGGATGTGCCAGCCCTGGAGAGAGCTTGGAACACCCCAGGAGGGTGGGAAGGGAAAGGATTCAAGGCCCTTCCCAACTGTAATTCCATGGATTTCCATCCCTTGGAGCAGATCCTTCTCCAAACACAAAAATTCCTGCAGCCTTTTATCCATCAAATCCTTTAGAGGTCACTTCCAACCACAAAATATTCCAGGATTTTTCCTTCCCAGTAAGTGGAGGGTGATCCACGCTCTGCCCATTCCCCCAAAAAAATAAGGAATTAATATTAAAAAAATCAGGATTCTTTCCTCTCTCCCACTTCAGGCAAATCTTGGGAATCATTTTATTCCCGATGTGGGAAAAATCCAATCAATTTGTATCCTCATTAAAAGATTTCATGGAGAAAATGATTTCTTAGGAATATCCGAGCTCCCAGCATGGATTAATTGGGAAAAAAATCCCAGAATTCTGATGAAGGACCTGGGATTTCTTGGAGTTGTTTGCTTTCGATTAAAAACCAAAAAAAAAAATCAGGAAAAATCCCAAATGTGCACAGGGAGAAAATTTCCTGGGATATTTTTGGAGGAAAACTTGGGAATTTCTCAGGATGATTTCAGGAGTGGTTCCTGAATTCCACAAGGAATATTTTCTCCATCCCGTGGCTGCTCCATTTTATCCCTAAATCCCAAAATCCAGCCCCACGTGAGGGCAGCTGGAAAAGCAGCTCCAGCTTTTTTTTCTCCCATATTTTTTTATCCTTAAATCCCAACATTTCCATGGAAAACTCCAATTATTCAACATTTAAGCAGAAAAACCTCAGCTCTAAGAGATCCCTGCACTCCCCCAATCCCCAAAAAAATCCAGCATTCCCAAAATTCGGGATATTTTTGCCTCCTGGACAAAGAATCCAGAAAAAATCTTTTTATTTATTTTTTTCCTGGGAATTTTTGCCTGGGGAGCTTTTCCTGGCCGCGTTTTAGCGCCAACATTTCCTGAATGATTTTCTGTCACTCGCAATTCCCGCTCCGTGAAAGCACCGGGGCTTTGTTCCCGACCTCTGTCATTTTTAATCCCAGGAAATGGCCTAAAAAAAAATGGGAAAATTGAGTTCCGTTCCCTCCCGGAGCAGCTCTGGGAAAACAGAGGGAAAATGTAAAAAAAAGCTTGGATTTTCCTGCTTTTTTTTCATTTTTTAGGATTAAAAAACAGCAAAAAAAATCCAATTTCAGCTCAGGGATTTGGCTTTAATTCCATGTTTGGATTAATTTTACTCTGGGGAGGAGAATTTGGGATAAAATGGAATCGGGAATGGGGGGAGGAGGAGTTTTTTGGGAATGTGGAAGAGCCAGGAGCTCATTCCTGTCTCTGCCAACAGAAATCTTGGATAAATCCCATAAATGCCAAATCTTGGGAGCGCTCGGATTCCCAGGAAGTTCCCCCATGGAATTTCACTCTTTTCCCAATATTTTCCCTAAACTTGGGGTTTCCCCCACCCCTTCCTGCAGAAAACTTCACCCCAAATCCTCTTTTCCCAATTTTCCTGGATATTCCTGGATTTTTTGGGCCTGCAACACCCAAAAAATGAAAAAAAATTGGGCAAACTTGGGTTTAATGGGATTTGAGCAGCTGGAAAATCCCAAATCCAAACCCTCCGAGCTGGATCCATAAAATCCTGGCAGCTTCAAAGAAATTCCCAGTTTTTCCTCATTAACGAGCTGATATTCCAAAGGGATGGGGTGGAATGGGATCTTTGGAGCCAGGATTTGAATGTCTGGGAAAAGAAATATTTTAAAAAATCGATGCTGGATGAGATTTCCAAAAGGGGTTAAAAAAATGGGAGCCGGGAAAATGGGATTGGGAATTCTCCATTAGGGAAGAAAGGGATTTAAATGAATTTTTCAGCTCAGTTGAGGCTCTCAGGTTTCAGGTTAATGATGGATCCGGGAGGAAATGGATGGGAAAAGTGGGATAATTCCATCAGCCAGGCTGGGAAAGGATGGAAAATTCTGGAAAGGAACGACCCAGAAAGCTCCAAATGGAATTAGTGGTGGGAGAGAGCCCAGGGATAAAAGGAGGTGAAAATGGGATTAATTTAATTTGGATTAATATGAGAAATTTCTTCCTTAAAAGAAAAAAAGGGGGAGAAATTCCCATCCAGAATAAATCAGGAATATTTGAGAATTCCTTCCTGAAAAAAATAAAAAGAGGCAAAAATCCCCATCCTAAAATTTCAGAATATCCTAAAAATCAGGAATATCCAAAAATTCCTTCCTCAAAAAAAAAAGAGGGGGGCAAAATCCCCATCCTGAAATGAGGGAATAAATCAGGAATATTTAACCCAGAATTCATTCCTAAGGAAAAAAAAAAGAAAAAAAAAAAAAGTGAGAAAAAATCCTCATCCTAAAAATTATGGAATAAATCAGGAATATTTAACCCAGAATTCCTTAAAAAAAAAAAAAATCCCCATCCTAAAATTATGGAATAAATCCAGAATATCCCAGAATTCCTTCCTTTAAAAAATGGGGAAGAATTCCTCATCCTGCAACAGAAGAAATCCAAACAAAACAACAACAACTTCCCAGAGTTCTCCCATCATCCCCAGCCTGGATTGGGATAAAATTCCATAAAATTCCACAAAATTCCAAACCATGGGGGGAACTCCACCAGCAGGAGGAATCCCCAGAATCCAAGGGAATTCCGGAGGTTTGGATGGGGAATTGAGGGGAATTGAGGAGAACCCACCTGGCCCGGGCGCGCTGGAGGCGGCGCAGAATCGCCCGGCGCTGCTGGCGGGCACCGGCACCGAGCGGCTCCTCCTGCAAACCCCGGGACAGGAAATCCTCAGCCTCTGGAAAACAGGGAATGGATGGAAAATCTGGGATACGGCAGCGTGGAGAGGGAAAGGGGGCGTGGGAAGGGTCAGGAAATCTGGGAATGGGAAAGGGGTTGGGGAAATCTGGACACGGGAAAGGGTTTAGGAAACCTGGGTCTGGAAAAGGAGTTGGAGAAACCTGGGAAAGGGTTTAGGGAATCTGGGAAAGGGTCTGAGAAATCTGGGAAAGGGTTTAGGAAACCTGGGCATGGAAAAGGAGCTGGAGAAACCTGGGAAGGGTCAGGAAATCTGGACATGGGAAAGGGTTTAGGGAATCTGGGTTGGTGGAAGTGTCCCTGGGTGGGATTTAAGGTCCCCTCATCCCAGCCCATTCCAGGATTCCCAGGCTCTCCAACAGCCCTTTGGGAAGCACTCAGGTGCCAAAATTCCCATTAATACCAAATTCCCAGCCAGGAATTTTGGAATTCCCATGAGGCTTTGTAAATCCCAGGCCCAACCCTGGAATCCCGAGCCCAAATCTCAAGTCCAGTCCTGGAATCACAATCCTAAACCCCAGGCCCAATCCTGGAATCCAGAGCCTAAATTCCCTTTTCCAGCACATCCCCCTGCAGCTTTCATTGCACACCCAAACTCCAGTTTAGGACAGGTCTAATAAAGCTGAGATTACACCACTCACAACTGAAAAAAATCAAGAGATCTAAACCTTAAAAAACCCCAAATCCTGCCCTGAGGATCCCAGTGAGGACAGAGGGAATAAATTCATTTTTTGGGAACACAAAACCAATGCCCCAGCAAAAGAAACCACACGGAAAATTCCAAAAATCCCATTTTTCCACCGAGAAGGAGCAGGCAGGAAAACCAACCCGCTCCCAACCCCCCGGGGCAAGCCCAGGGTGATTTTTAAGCACGGATTAACTCGCTGAGCTCGAGATTAGCGCTTTAGTGCCGGGGATGTCAGCCCGGGTGAGTTATGGGAGGAGCAGAGGCTTTTCCAGAGCGGCAGGAAAGGGGAAGGAAAAGGGAAACTCGGCCGTAAAGTCAGGGAGAGCAGGTCGGGAATAAATCACCCCAAAGCCGGGTTTAGGGTTTGTTGGGAGCAATAAATTCCTGCTGGTTATGGAGGGAGAGCCTGGCTCTGCTCAGGAGTTTGGCTGGAGGGACCCTGATCCTTTCTGGGGGAAAAAAAGGGAGAAGAAAGGAAAAAAAAAAGGGGGAGAAAATAAAGAAATAAAGAAAATAAAGGGAGAAAAGGAGGGGGAAAAAGGGGAAAAAAAAAAGGGGGGGGAAGCTCCTTCCTTCCCAGCCTGGGAAGAGCCAGGAGCCTCCACAGCCCCTGGAAATCTCCTCAGGATTGTCAAAGTTTGATCCCAAATCCCTGTCCGTGTTTTTTACCAGCTCCTTCAAGGACAACAACGAAGTCACCCCAAAACCTCATAAAATATAAAATAAATAATAAAAATAACAACATTTAAACTCCTTCATTTCCAACCCGGAGCCTCCCCAGCCTCTGGAAATCTCCTCAGAAACTGGAAGGCCTCAGGATTGTCAAAATTTGATTCCAAATCCCTCTCCACATTTTTTTGCCAGCTCCTTCAGGGACCAAAGGCCACAACAAGAAGATCACCCCAAACCCTCATAAAATAAAAAATAAATAATAAAGAGAATGAATTTAAACTCCTTCATTCCCAGCCCGGAGCCTCCACAGCCTCTGGAAATCTCCACAGCCTCTGAGAGGCCTCGGGATTGTCCAAGTTTGATCCCAAATCCCTCTCCATGTTTTTTGCTGGCTCCTTCAGGGACCGAAGGTCACAACAACGAGATCACCCCAAAACCTCATAAAATATTTTTAAAATAACAAAAATAACTCATTTAAACTCCTCCATTCCCAGCCCGGAGCCTCCCCAGCCCCTGGAAGTCTCCTCAGACCCTGGAAGGCCTCGGGATTTTCCAAGTTTGATCCCAAATCCCTCTCCATGTTTTTTGCCGGCTCCTTCAGGGACTGAAGGCCACAACAATCACCCCAAAATCTCATAAAATAAAAAATAAATAATAAAGAGAATTAATTTCAACTCCCATTCTCAGCCCGGAGCCTCCATAGCCCCTGGAAAGCCTCAGGATTGTCAAAGCCCAATCCAAAATCCCTGTTTTTTTTACCAGCTCCTTCAGGGACCAAAGGCCACAACAACGAGATCACCCCAAAACCTTATAAAATACTTTAAAAAATAATAAAAATAACGCGTTTAAACATCTCCATTCCCAGCCCGGAGCCTCCCCAGCCCCTGGCAGGCCTCAGGATTGTCAAAGTTTGATCCCAAATCCCTCCCCGTGTTTTTTGCTGGCTCCTTCAGGCCACAACAGGATCACCCCAAAACCTCATAAAATAGAAAATAAATAATAAAAATATTGCATTTAAACTCCTTCATTCCCAGCCCGAAGCCTCCCCAGCCCCTGGCAGGCCTGGGGGTTGTCAAGGCGCGGGCAGGTTTGATCCCGAGCTCTGTGACACACCATTAATCTCCATTCCATCCTGCTCCACCTGTCAGGCGGCACAGGCCGGGCCTGGGGAGCAGATCTGAAGCCTTCAATTAAAAACCAGCAGCTAACGAGGAAATAATCCCGCGGAAAGGAGGGGAAAGGAGCCGCTCCCTGAGGCGGCAGCTCGGAACCGCCGAGGGCTGAGCGTCACAAACATCACCGGGGCTGAGCTGAGGGGAAAATTCCCGATTTTTTTTTTTTCCCCAGGGAATTTGTGAAAGAGCCGGGATGGGTTGGAAGAGGCTCGACCTGCATGGAAGTCTTGCGGTGTTTTGCAGGGGGAGGGATGAGCTCGGCGCTGCTGCGGCAGGAAATGAGAGATAAAACTCAAAAAAAAAAACCCCAAAAGGGTCCCAGCTGCTTCCTCAGCACCTCCCAAACATTGGGGTTTGGCAGGGATGGATTGAATCCCTGCTGGGGTTGGATTTAGGGATTTACCCTGGGTGCCACAGGGCTTCTCTCCCCGTGCTGCACCAGAAAATCCCCACAAGATTTAGGGGTTTGAAAATCAAACCCTCAAAAGCAGCAGCTCCGAGCAGCAAGAGGTGCAAAAAACCCTCAGAACTTGAGGATTCTGCAGGCAGGGATGGGTTGAATCCCTGCTGGGGTTGGATTTAGGGATTTACAGGCAGGTGGGTGCCACAGGGCTTCTCTCCCCGTGCTGCACCAGAAAATCCCCACAAGATTTAGGGGGTCAAAAATAAAGCCTCAAAAGCAGCAGCTCCAAGCAGCAAAAACTGCAAAAAACCCTCAAAATTTAAGGGTTCTGCAGGCAGGGATGGGTTGAACCCCTGCTCCAGCCTGAAATCCCTGCTGGGGTTGGATTTAAGGATTTATGGGCAGGTGGACACCACAACAGTTCTCTCCCCAGCCCATGCTGCAAAAAGACCCCACAAAATTCAGGGGTTTGAAGCCCAAAACATTAAAAACAGCCCCTAAATTCTTCTTGGGGTCAGGGAGGTCCCACAGCCCCCAAATCCTCTTTGAGGTCAAGGACAGGGAAATCCCACAACCCCCAAATTTTTGGGGTCAGGAACAAGGAGGTCCCACAGCCCCCAAATTCTCCTTGTGGTCAAGGAGGTCCCACAGCCCCCCAAAATTCTTGAGGTTGGTGACAGTGAGGTCCCACAGCCCCCCAAGTTCTCTTTGGGGTCACCCCCTAATTTTTCCTTGTGGTCAAGGAGATCCCACAGCCCCCCAAAAATTCTTGGGGTCAGGGAGATCCCACAGCCCCCAAGTTTTCTGGGTCAGGGACAAGGAAGTCCTGCAGCCCCCAAGTTCTTCTTGGGGTCTGGGGGGGTTCCACAGCCCCCAAAAATTCTTGGGATCAGGGACAAGGAGGTCCTGCAGCCCCCAGATTTTTGGGGTGAGGGATAGGGAGGTCCTGCAATCCCCAAATTTTTGGGGTCAGGTACAGGCAGGTCCCACAGCCCCCAAATTCTCCTCAGAGTCAGGGAGGTCCTGCAACCCCCAAATTTTTGGGGTCAGGTACAGGCAGGTCCCACAGCCCCCAAATTCTACTCGGAGTCACGGAGGTCCCACAGGCCCTGAAGCCCCCAAACCACCACAGAAAAAGCCGCCCCAAACCCTTCCCAGCTCCACCCCACAAGGATTTCCCCCCCGGGGCAGGGAGGAGGATGAGAAGGATGAGGAGGGGTCGGTACCTGCCAGGAGCCGCTGGATCTCCTCCGGGATCGGGGGATCCATGGGATCCCTTCCCCTGCAGCCGAACGGGCCCCGATGGCCCCGGGGGCGGTGAGGAGGAAGCGGAGAGGGCGGGGACACCCCAAAAAAAGAGGAGGAGGAACCTTTGGGGTTGGGGTTCCTCCTCCTTTTAAACCCTCTGGGATCGTTCCCAGGTGTCCCGGATGATCCCGAAGGTTCCAGGCGGGAACAGCGGAGCTCGAGCCCAGGAGTGACACCTGGGCCTGGGCGGGATTTCCCTGCGGGGATTTCCTCCAGGAGCTCACATGGGAATTGGGATTTTTCCAGGTTTTTCCTGCCCAAAATTCCCATGGCAAAAAGGATGTTCTGGAATGAAATGTCCCCTTTTCCCGTGTCCTGCGTGGAAGGAGGGCTTGGGTTGTAAAAATAAAACCCTGAAGTTGTCTCGTGGCTGGGGTGGGGAAAAGATGGAAAAAACTCCTGGAAATGTGGAGATTTCCACATGGAAATGTGGGAAATATTCCCGGAAATGTGGACATGCTCCTTCATAAGGAAATGTGGAAAATACTCCTGGAAATAGGGAGATTTCTGCATGGAAATGTGGGAAATATTCCTGGAAATATGGAGATTTCCATGTGGAAATGTGGGAAATACTCCTGGAAATGTGGACATGGTCCTCCATAAAGAAATGTGGAAAAACTCTTGGAAATGTGGAGATTTCCACATGGAAATGTGAGAAATATTCCTGGAAATATAGAGATTTCCATATGGAAATGGAAAATGGAAAATCTCCTGGAAATCCAGAGCTGCTCCTCCATTAGGAAATGTGGGAAATATTCCTGGAAATACAGAGATTTCCACATGGAAATATGAGAAATATTCCTGGAAATATAGAGATTTCCACATGGAAATATGAGAAATATTCCTGGAAATATAGAGATTTCCACATGGAAATGTGGGAAATATTCCTGAAAATATGGAGATTTCCATATGGAAGTATTCCTGGAAATCCAGAGCTGCTCCTCTGTAAGGAAATGTGGGAAATATTCCTGGAAATATGAAAACTTCCATATAGACATATGGGACATATTCCTGGAAGCACAGAAATTTCCACATGGAAATGTGGGAAATACTCCCGGAAATCCAGAAATTTCCACATGGGAAATACTCCTGGAAATCCAGCGCTGCTCCTCCAGGTGCTCCCAGGTGTTTTGGGCCCCTTTTTTCTGAGAAATGAAGGAAAAAATCCCATTTTTCTTTCAGTTCTCAGCACAACCCAGATGAGCACCAGGTGCCAGGGGGATCCCGAGGGTTTGGGATTGGGATTTGGGGTCAGGATTTGGGAGAAACTCCAAAGCAGCTCCCAAGTCCTTTTGGGGCCGTTTGGGGTTGGGATTTGCAGGCCCAGGGCGTTCCTCATCAGTGACATTCCCCAGGGAGGGGGATTTGATGGAGAAGGGACCATAAAAAATCAGATTCCCAGGAAAATTCACCTCTGGATTTTTGGGATTTTTGTTTGGGGACAGAGGCAGCACCAGAGAATTCCCCAGATCCGGGTGCAGAAACCTCAGGGCCGTCACTCCCACGTCATTTCCAAACCTGGGAGTTTCACATCCAGCATCTCTCACGCAATTTCTGCCGTTTCTTTTTCGGATTTTAAGCTCAGTTTTCCCCCTCCCCCTTCATCCCTCTTAGGCTCGGCCCAGCTGCAGCTCGAGCTCGGTTTTAGGGCCGCACCAGCCCCAAATTCAGCGTTGGCAGCGGATGCTGAGGCCTCAAAGCACAGGAAACGCCGCAGCTCAGGGGCCCTGAGTGGGAGATGGAAAATAAAAATATCACAGCAGCTGCCCCTCAAATCTCCTGGCCAGGTAGGGTTGGGATTTAGGGAATTCCGAGCCTTTTTAGGGGAGAAAATGTGGATTTTTCCCTGCCCCTCAAATCTCCCAGCCAGGTAGGGTCAGGATTTAGGGAATTCTGAGCCTTTTTTGGCAGAAAATATTGATTTTTCCCTGTCAGTGCCTCTCCTTAAATCCCAGAGCCAGGTAGAGTCTCCTGAACCAGGATTTAGGGAATTAAAGCCAGAAAGTAAAAGTAACAGAAAATAAAAATATCACAGCAGCTGCCCCTCAAATCTCCCAGCCAGGTAGGGTCGGGATTTAGGGAATTCTGAGCCTTTTGGGGTGAGAAAATTGTGGATTTCTCTCTGTCAGTGCCTCTCCTTAAATCCCAGAACTAGGTAGGGTCTTCTGAACCAGGATTTAGGGAATTAAAGACAGAAAATAAAAGTAACAGAAAATAAAAATATTACAGGAGCTGGCCCTCAAATCTCCCAGCCAGGTAGGGCTGGGATTTGGGGAATTCTGAGCCATTTTTTGGGAGAAAATGTGGATTTTTCCCCATCAGTGCCTCTCCTTAAATCCCAGAGCCAGGTAGGATTTCTTGGGTCAGGATTTAGGGAATTCAGAGCCTTTTCTGGGGACAAAATGTGGATTTTTCCCCAGCAGTGCCTCTCCTTAAATCCCAGAGCCAGGTAGGATTTCTTGGGTCAGGATTTAGGGAATTCAGAGCCTTTTTTGGGGACAAATGTAGATTTTTCCCCAGCAGTGCCTCTCCTTAAATCCCAGAGCCAGGTAGGGTCTCCTGCATCAGGATTTAGGGAATTCAGAGCCTTTTTTGGGGACAAAATGTGGATTTTTCCTGTCAATACCTGCCCCTCAAATCTCCCGGCCAGGTAGGATCGTGATTTAGGGATTCTGAGCCTTTTGGGGTGAGAAAATTGTGGATTTCTCTCTGTCAGTGCCTCTCCTTAAATCCCAGAGCCAGGTAGGGTCTCCTGAACCAGGATTTAGGGAACTAAAGCCAGAAAATAAAAGTAACAGAAAATAAAAATATTATAGGAGCTGGCCCTCAAATCTCCCAGCCAGGTAGGGCTGGGATTTAGGGAATTCGGAGCCTCTTTTGGGGACAAAATGTGGATTTTTCCCTGTCAATGCCTGTCCTTAAATTCCAGAGCCAGGTAGGGTCTCCTGAACCAGGATTTAGGGAATTCCGAGCCTTTTTTGGGGAGAAAAAAGTGGATTTTTTCCCTGTCAATACCTGCTCCTCTAATCTCCTGGCCAAGTAGGGTCTCCTGAGCTGGGATTTAAGGAATTAAAGCCAGGAAATAAAAATATCACAGGTAGGATCTCAGGAAAAGGGATTTTCCTGATTTCCAGGGAATTTTTTTTTTTTTTCTTCTCCCTTCCCTTTTTCTCTCACCACTTCAATTTTTGGATGTGTGGGATATCACAAATTCAGATTTGGGATCAGCTGGGAAGGACAGGGGTGGATCTGGCACCATCCTCGCCCTGCAGCTTCCCAATTTTTGGGAATTCAGGATTCCAAACCTCCTCCCCGCTGGAGAAAATTCCCACCTGGATCCTCCAGGTGCCATCAGCAGCAGCAGCCGGGCTGAGCCCCGCTGCCATCCCTTGGAAATCCAATTTCCCGGGAAACGGATGGGGAGTAACCATGGAAACAGAGCCGGGCGGCCTTGGAGGAGCTGGGGGAAAACGGGAGAGGCGAAGCCCTTTTCCAGTCAGGAATATTGGGAATATTGAGGGAAAAATGGGAGAGGCAGAGCCCTTTTCCTATCGGGAATATTGGGAATATTAGGGGAAAATGGGGCCTTTTTCCTGCCAGGAATATTTGGAATACTGGGGGGAAAATGGGAGAGGCAGAGCCCTTTGCCAATTTGGAATATTGGGAATATTGGGGGAAAATGGGGCCTTTTTCCTGTCAGGAATATTGGGAATATCAGGGGATAACAGGGAGAGGCAGAGCCCTTTTCCAGTCAGGAATATTGGGAATATTGGGGGGAAAGTGGGAGAGGCAGAGCCCTTTTCCTGCTGGGAATATTGGGAATATTAGGGGGAAATGGGGGATTTTTTTCTATTGGGAATATCAGGGGAAAATGGGGAGAGGCAGAGTCCTTTGCCAATTTGGAATATTGGGAATATTGGGGGGAAACGGGGTCCTTTTCCTATTGGGAATATTGGGAATACTGGGGGGGGAATGGGAGAGGCAGAGCCCTTTTCCTGTTGGGAATATCGGGGGAAAAATGGGAGGGGCTGAGCTGTTTTCCAGTCAGGAATATTGGGAATATTGGGGGGAAATGGAAGAGTCAGAGCTCCGCCAGTGTGATCCATCAGGATTACAAGGGTTTAAAATTCCAGATTTATTTGCAATTCCAGGATTACAAGGGTTTAAAATTCAGGGTTTGTTTACAATTCCAGGATTTCAAGGGCTATGACTCCAGGATTGCAAAATTTACAAATCCGGGATTACAAAGGTTTAAAATCCCAGGTTTATTTATAATTCTGGGATCACAAAGGTTTAAAATTCCAGGTTTATTTACAATTCCGGGATCACAAAGGTTTAAAATCCCAGGTTTATTTACAATTCCGGGATTACAAGGAGGCCTAAGAGGGATTTGCCTGTTTAGGGCAGGGAATAGGACAGGGAATATCAGGGAAATTCCCAGGTTGGCTCTGTCGGGATTGGGATCGGGATTCCAGCATGGACGGGGCGATTCCTGCCGGGATCCAGGATGGACAGGGCAATCCCTTGGAATCCTGAGGGAATTCTTTAAGGTCATTCCCGGTTTCCAGGCTGTGAGCAGGAGTTCCTCACCTCCCTCACCGCTGCTTTGGCTTCCTTTGCCCCGGAGCACATTCCAACCCTTTCCTGTCGCTATCCCAGGTTTTTCCGAGTGCTCCGGAAGGAATTTCCTGCGGGAATTTCACTCCGGAGCTCTCGGAGAGCACAAATCGATGGCTCAGGAGCAGAAATCTCCATCCCCGCCGTCTCTATTTTCCTTTCCTTCATCCCCCACCCCGCGCACGGACAGAGCCTGGAAACCCTGCCGGGAATCCGCCGCATCCCAGGAAATTCCAATCCCTGAAATCCCTGGATGGAGGAACCGTGGAATGTTCTGGGCACACCTGGGGACGGGAATTCCCATTTGGGATAAACCGAACCCCAAAAGGGGCGGTGGGAGCCATGGGGTGACCCGTGCCTGCCTCGCCAAATCCTTCGGGAATAGGAACGGGCCGGGCCGGGCCGGGCTGGGCTGGGCCGGGCCGGGCTGGGCCGGGCTGGGCCGAGCTTTTCCCGCTTTGATCCGCGCTCCGCTGAGCGGGACACAAAGCCCGGCTCGGGCGGCGGAGGCAGCGAGCGAGACGGACAGAGTGACACGGGCAGAATGAGCTGTCACCTCCCATTTGTCACCGCGCGGGGACACCGGGGGCGCCCTGGAGCCGCTTCCCGATGGATTCCCGCTGCTTCCAAACCCCCTGGAATTCCCAAGTAAATTCCAGGCCGGCGCATCCCGAGTTTATCCATCCTGGAGCTGATTTCGCCTCTCGCTGGGGTTTGTACCGGGAAAAGTCAGGGAATTAATTTCCCGAAGGATCCGGCGGGATTTGGGGAGCCTGGGGAGGGATTAGGGGAGGGGTTGTCCCTAAATGGGGCCGGCTCCAAGGGACAGCAAATTCCTGTCCCAAACCTGCCCGGTTCAATCCCATTCCCTGTTTCTAGAAGGATCCATGGAATTCTGCCATGGCAGCTCCAAGGACAGCAATTCCTGTCCCAAATCTGTCCCAAACCTGTCCGGTTCAATCCCATTCCCTGTTTTTAGAAGGATCCATGGAATTCTGCCATGGCAGCTCCAAGGAACAGCAATTCCTGTCCCAAACCTGTCCCAAACCTGCCCGGTTCAATCCCATTCCCTGTTTCTAGAAGGATCCATGGAATTCTGCCATGGCAGCTCCAAGGACAGCAATTCCTGTCCCCAGTTTGTCCCAAACCTGCTCAGTCCAACCCCATTCCCTGTTTCTAGAAGGATCCATGGAATTCTGCCATGGCAGCTCCAAGGAACAGCAATTCCTGTCCCAAACCTGTCCCAAACCTGCCCGGTTCAATCCCATTCCCTGTTTCTAGAAGGATCCATGGAATTCTGCCATGGCAGCTCCAAGGAACAGCAATTCCTGTCCCCAAGCTCTGAGGGACATTTCTCCCCACCCCAAAAACCCCGGCTCCAGGTTTAGTTAAGCCGCCATCAAGGCCTGATTGGGGAGCCGATGAAAAACCTGATGGAAAACCTGGAACAACTCCCGGGAACAGAACCCCAGGATTGTCCTGAATTCTGAGCCTTAAGTGAGTGAAAAAAACCACCAAAATTCCACCTCAAACTTGGGCGGGGTCGCTTTTGTTCCTGGGATTCCAGGAAATCCTGAATCCTGAAATACTGAAATTCTAAATCCCAATAACCTGAAATCCCAAAGCCTGAAATTCTGAAATCCCCAAATCCTGAATCCTGAAACCCTGAAATCCCAAATCTTGAAATCCTGAAAATCCTGAATCCTCAAATCCTGAAATCCCCAAATCCCCAAATCCTCCAATCCTGAATCCTCAAATCCCCAAAATCTTCAAATCCTCAAATCCTGAAATCCCCAAATCCTCAAATCCTTAATCCTCAAATCCTCAATCCTGAAATCCTGAATTCTCAAATCCTGAATCCTCAAATCCTGAATCCTCAAATCCTCAAATCCTGAAATCCCCAAATCCCCAAATCCTCCAATCCCGAATCCTCAAATCCCCAAAATCTTCAAATCCTCAAATCCTGAAATCTCCAAATCCTCAAATCCTGAATCCTCAAATCCTCAATCCTGAAATCCTGAATCCTCAAATCCTGAATCCTCAAATCCTCAAATCCTGAAATCCCCAAATCCTCAAATCCTGAATCCTCAAATCCTCAATCCTGAAATCCTGAACCCTCAAATCCTCAAATCCCCAAATCCCCAAACCCTGAATCCCAGGATTGCTGCCCGAGGCAGGCAGGGCGATGTCACCAACCCTGCTGGCAGAGGGACAGCGCTGATCCCTGGGCACGGTGAAAAACATGGAAAAACATGGAAAAAACCAGGAAAAAGCGGAATTTTACCAAGGCCTCCCTCGGCCCGCATGCGGGCGGGATTGAATGAAGTTTGTGACCCCGCGGGCTGCGCTGTCGGCTGCGGTTAAGGAATTAATGGGCAGCGCGGGCTGCAGATGGGAGCCTGTCAGCTCCAGGGCGGGATTTTCCTGACGTTTCCAGCGCTTTTCATTAAACCCTCGTGTTCCAATTTGTCACCGGAGCCGGGCGAGGGGGAGGAAAAACTCACGGTGAGCTCGGCTCGGGGCTTGGGATGGAATCCAGCGGGGAAAATCCTAAAGGAGGGAGATTTTGGGATGCTGGAATTGACATAAAAAGAGATATTTCATCAGAGATTGGAGCAGCATCCGGATCTGTTGGGGTTCCGGAGAGTGAACACCAAAAATAAATGGAATTTTCAAATGGAAATAAAGAAAAATACGATGGGAAAAGGATTGATTTGGATTTTCTCACTTGGATTTGGATGGAATTTGAGGTTTTTAATTTCAAGGCTTCCCTTGCCGGCCACTCCCGGGGAAGGATTGATGGGGAAAACAGCCAATAATGGGAATTTTGGGAATTCCACTGTTTCCCTCGGGTCATTCCCAAATCCATCGGGATGAGTTTTGCTGCTTTTGGAAAAGCTCATCCAGGGACATCTCCCACAATCGCAGATTCCTCCAGCCCGGCCTGGGATAATTCCAGAGATCCAAGGGAATTCCATCCTGGTCCCTCCCCACCCAAACCCTCCTGGAATTCTGGAATTTTCCAGATCCAGGCATGACTGCTCCTCTTTTAAAGATGGAGAAATGGATTCAGGAGGGGATTTTGGGAAAAAAAATTCCTGGTGATGGAATTCCCAGGGAATCTGTGGCTGCTCCATCCCCGGAATTGTCCCAGGCCAGGCTGGAACAATCTGGGATCGTGGGAGGTGTCCCTGGGTGTCTCCAAATCCAGGAAAACTCATCCCAAGGTTCCAGGGGATTTGGGAATGACCTGTGGGAAACTGTGAGGGCTTCGTGTTCCCAAAATTCCCATTGATTGCTGATTTTCCCATCAGCTCTTCCCTGGGAGGGGCTGGGATGGAATTCCCAGGGAATCGGTGGCTGCCCCACCCCTGGAATTGTCCCAGTCCAGGCTGGAACAATCTGGGATCACGGGAAACATCCCTGGATGGAATTCAGGCTCCTTCCCACCCAAACCATTCCATGGCTCTGGAATTCCCCAATTCCTGGTGCCAGGAGCGGGAAAAGCCAAACCAAACATTCCCGGTGGGAACATTCCCAGGGAAAATCTCCCGGAGCGGGCTGGGAGCACCGGGAGCTCCTTAGGGAAGGAGGAGCCGCAGGTCGGAATTCCGGCCCCGGAGCGGGGATCAGGCAGGAATTCCAGCAGCGTTTATTGGGAATTGTCATCGCCCCAGCGGGAACAGGATCCAGATGTGGGCAGGGAAATGGGGAAGGTGAAGGGGGGAGATTTTAGGGTGGATGGAGGAGCCATTCCCGGTGATTTATTTGGTTTAAAATCCACAGGATTTGGGAATGGGGGGAGAGAAATTTTATTATTTTAATATATTTATTTTGCTTTAATTATTTTACTTTAGTTATTTTATTTTGTTTTGTTTTGTTTTGTTTTGTTTTGTTTTGTTTTGTTTTGTTTTGTTTTGTTTTGTTTTGTTTTATTTTATTTTATTCCCGGGAGAGGATGGGGATGAAGGGAACAGAAGCTTCCAGCTCCATCATCCCTTTCTCCAGCCCCTTTTCCCCCTGGTCCCATCCCCAATCCCGAGCACCAGGAGAGGATGAGCCAGGAGAGCTCAGCCCTTTCCCAGAGAGGTTTGGGATGAAGGAAAGAGAAAATTCGAGATCCATCATCCCCTCTCCATCCTTTCTCCAGCCACAATCCCAGGGATCTCAGCCCTTTCCCAGAAGATGAGGATGAAGGGAAGGGAAAATTCCAGCTCCACCATCCCTCCTCATCCCTTCTCGCCTTATCCCAGCCACAGTCCCAAACACCTCAGCCCTTCCCAGGACAGGTTTGGGATGAAGGAAAGAGAAAATTCCAGCTTCACCATCCCTCTCCATCCCCTCTCCCATCCTCAATCCTGGGGATCCCAGCCCTTTCCCAGAGAGGTTTGGGATGAAGCAAAGAGAAAATTCCAGATCCACCATCCCTCTCCATCCCTTCTCTCCTTATCCCAGCCACAATCCCGGGGATCTCAGCCCTTTCCCAGAGAGGTTTGAGATGAAGGGAAGAGAAAATCCAGCTCCACCATCCCCACTCGATCCCTTCTGTCCTTATCCCAGCCACAATCCTGGGGATCTCAGCCTTTCCCAGGATGGGATGAAGGGAAGGGAAAATTCCAGATCCACCATACCCTCCCCATCCCTTCTCCCTAATCCCAACCACAATCCCAGAGATCTCAGCCTTTTCTCAGAAGATGGGAATGAAGGGAAAATTCCAGATTCATCATTCGCTCTCCATCCCTTCTCCCCTATCCCAGCCACAATCCCAGCTCCATCATCCCTTTCTCCAGCCCCTCTTCCCCCTGCCCCATCTGCCATCCGTTTCCAGGGGCAGAGAGCTGGGAGACCTCAGCCATTCCCAGAGAAGTTTGGGATGAAGGGAAGAGAAAATTCCAGCTCCATCATCCCCTCTCCATCCCTTCTCCTTTATCCCATCCTCAGTCCCGGGGATCCCAGCCCTTTCCCAGGACGGGATGCCGGGATCGGGATTCTCCATCTCCATCCCCTCTTCCCCTGTCCCCAGTCCCCCCCCTGCTCCCCCAATCTGCCCCGAGCCTCTGGATGAATTAATTAATGAATCCCTTTAATGAGGATGTTAAAGGTTTCTCTTGGTGCCTAATTAGGGGCTGATTTATGGGGGTGGCCCTGGCAGTGATTTACCCTGGGATGGCTCCGGGCTCTGTCATTCCCGGATTTTCCCTCTTTTCCTGCCTCTGAGGTCCCGGTGAAACATCGCTCCCTCTGCCTGCCACGATTCCAGATGGAAAAGCTGGAAAAGCTGGAAAAGCTGGAAAAGCTGGCAGGCAAGGGAGAGCCTCAGGGCACTGAAATTCCCTCAGCCCCGCGCGTTTTCCTTGTGGGAGCAGCTCGGGATTCCCCCAGGGGATGTTCCCCCATCCTTCCTTTTCCTTTTCCTTTTCCTTTTCCTTTTCCTTTTCCTTTTCCTTTTCCTTTTCCTTTTCCTTTTCCTTTTCCTTTTCCTTTTCCTTTTCCTTTTCCTTTTCCTTTTCCTTTTCCTTTTCCTTTTCCTTTTCCTTCCCCTTCCCCTCCTTTTCTTCCTCAGTTCCCTTTTCCTTTTAGTTACAATTTCTCTTTTCCTTTATTATTTTCCTTTTTGCTGTAATTTATCTTCCCCCCCCCCTTCGGTTTCATTTGAAGAATCTCAGTGCTGGAATATAGAGAAAAGGAAGAAAGGAAAAGGGAAAGGAAAAAGGGGAAAGGGAAAGGAAAGGGAACCAAAGGAAAAAGAGAAAAGAGAAATTACAGCAAAAAGGAAAAGACTAAAAGAAAAGAGAAAATCGTAACTAAAAGGAAAAGGGAAATGAGGAAGAAAAGAAGGAAAAGGGAAAGGAAAAGGAAAGAAAATAGAAAAAGAAAAGGGAAATAAGTCTCGGGATATTTGGAGACAAACCCAAATAAAGATTTTTCCCTTAGGCCGTAGGGAGGATCAATGTGGTTTCCACTGCAATTCCAACCTCTTTTCCCACCTTTTTTTGTGGCTGGAAATGGCCAAATTCCCTTTTTTAGGGGCAGCCCTGTCCCCTTCCCTGGGGGAGCAAAGAGAGCAGGCCCAGGGTGAGGGAATTCAGGGAAGATTTTGGCTTCTAACTCCAAATTCCCAAATTTTGGCCTCTCCCCGCTAGAAAAATCCCAATCCTGAGCCGAGGGGGTGTTCCCAAATCTCCAAAATCCTGGGATCAGGGCAATCCCGGGGTTCAGGCTGCTCTGGGATTATTATTCCCCACAGGAATCTGCAGGTGCCGGGCTCCCCCCTGCCAGATGTGCCCGCCAGGCCAGATGTTCCAGAATCAGCCTCACATCCCCAACCCTGAGGCAAATCCCGGGAATTTCTGGCTCGAAAAAAACCCCCCAACATCATGAAAGGTGAAATTTTTATCACGACAGAACTCCTGCTCTTGTCTGAATTTTTCCTGCCAGGAGAAGTTTCCAGTGTGGGATTTTAGGGCCAGAAGTGGGGGTTTGGTGATACCTGGGGGTTCCCTCCCAGCTTGGAATATTCCATGATCCATAACAAAATCCATAAGGATTTTGTTGCTCTGATAAAACCAAAGCCTGGTTCCACTTTCCTCATCAAAATTCAGCTCGCACGCATCAGAGCAAGTTCAAAAATGCTGAATTTTGGAGCAGCACCAGGGATAAACTCTGGGAACACAAATCCAGGGGTTTGGGATTTTTAGGAATCCAGGCCCAGGTTGTGGAAAAACGGGATCCTGGCTGGAGCAGCCACAGGTGAGAGGTCAGAATTCCCTCAGAATTCCATAAAATTGATAATTCCCAGTTTTTGGAGCTGCATTTTTAGCCAGGGAAGCAGCTGCCTGTCCCTGCTGGAGATGAAAAGCCGTCCCTGGAGCCGAGCGAATTCCATCGGAGCAGGAGCAGATGCTCGGAGGATTCTGAAAGGAAAAAAAAAAAAAGAAAAACGAGGCAAAAAAAAAAAAAATTCCTCATGAATAAATATTAGGAAAAGGGGGTGGAAAATTAAAAAAAAAAAAAAATTAAGCTTCCCGAGAACAAAAGGAAAGGAAGTTCAGGGACAGACGCCGGGAGCTTTCATCTCATGGGGAAAAAATGTAATTAATGCAAAATATCCCACAGCAGGGCCGGGCTGGACCCGGGATCAGAGATAAGGAATTTTTGGGGAATAAGGAAAGGCAGAAATTGGAATTCCTGCGGCTGCCAGTGCCGGGGGGGTCGGGATGGGGGAACCCGCAGAGTTCCTGCCTCAGCTTCCCGGGAATGCTCGGCCGGCTTTGATCTCCGGGATCGGGAGTGCCTGGAATTCCCGGGGGAAAAGGGCAAAGAGAGGAGTCTGAGGGGGAAAGGCTGGTCTGAGGGCAAAAACTAATTTTTGAGGGGAAAAAAGCCAATTTTTGAGGGGAAACCCCCCATTTTTGAGGGGAAAGGCCTATTTTTGAGGGGGAAAAAGCCCATTTCTGAGAGTAAAAAGCCATTTTTGAGGGGAAAATGCCAATTTTTAGGGGAAAAAGCCTTTTTGAGGGAAAAAGTGCCTGGTTTTAGGGGAAAAGAGCCCAGGTTTGAGGGGAAAAAGAGACATTATTGAGGGAAAAGAGCCCATTATTGAGGAGAAAAGAGCCCATTTTTGAGGAGAAAAGAGCCCATTTTTGAGGGAAAAAAGCCCAATTTTGAGGGAAAAAAAACCAATTTTGAAGGGGAAAAAGCCCAATTTTGAAGGGAAAGAGCCTTTTTGAGGGAAAAAGTGCCTGGTTTTAGGGGAAAAGGCCCATTTTTCAGAGGAAAAATGCCTGGTTTTGAGGGAAAAGTGCCTGGTTTTGAGGGAAAAGTGCCTGGTTTTGAGGGAAAAGTGCCTGGTTTTGAGGGGAAAAGAGCCCAGGCTTCAGGGGAAAAAGAGACATTATTGAGGGAAAAGTGCCCATTTTTGAGGGAAAAGTGCCCATTTTTGAGGGAAAAGAGCCCATTTTTGAGGGAAAAGTACCCGTTTTTGAGGGAAAAAAGCCCATTTTTGAGGGGAAAGAGCCATTTTTGAGGGGAAAGAGCCATTTTTGAGGGAAAAAAGGCCCATTTTTGAAGGAAGAAGTGCCTGGTTTTAGGGGAAAAGAGCCCATTTTTCAGGGGAAAAGAGCCCAGTTTTAGGGGAAAGGGCCTGGTTTTGAAAGGAAAAAAGCCCATTTTTGAGGGGAAAAACCGTATTTTTGAGGGAAAAATGCCCATTTTTGAGGGAAAAAACCCAGGTTTGAGGGAAAAAAGCCCATTTTTGAGGGGGAAAAGCCCATTTTTGAGGGAAAATGCCCCTTTTTGAGGGAAAAAAAGCCCATTTTGGAGGGAAAAGGACCTGGTTTGGAGGGGAAAAGCCCTTTTCTGAGGGGAAAACTCTTTTGAGGGAAAAAAGTGCCCAGGTTTGGGGGAAAAGAGATTATTGAGGGAAAAGTGCCCATTTTTGAGGGAAAAAGAGCCAATTTTTAGGGGAAAGGGGCCTGGTTTTGAGGGAAAAGCCCTTTTTTGAGGGGAAAGGAGCCCATTTCTTAGGGGGAAAAAGCCCAGGTTTGAGATGAAACAGCCATTTTTGAGGGAAAATGTGCCAATTTTGAGGGGAAAAAAAGCCCATTTTTGAGGAAAAAGCACCCATTTTTGAGGGAAAAGAGCCTGGATTTGAGGGGAAAGGAGCCTTCTTTTGAGGGAAAAATGCCCATTTTTGAGGAGAAAAGAGCCATTTTGGGGAGGAAAAAAAAGCCCATTTTTGAAGGAAAGGAGCCATTTTTGAGGGGAAAAAGAGCCTGGGTTTGAGGAGAAAGACCTATTTTTGAGGGAGAAATGCCCAGATTTGAGGAAAAAGACTTTTTTTAGGGGAAAGAGCCTGGTTTTGAGAGGAAAAGTGCCCATATTTTTGAGGGTAAAAAGCCATTTTTGAGGGAAAAGAGCCCATTTTTGAGGGATGCAATCATTGCTTCTGGTCCAACCCCATCTGATCTGGGATCTGTGTTTAAAAACCCCCAACAATCACCAGGCCCAAAGCTCCGATATCTCCCACCAGAGCAGGATCCAGATTTCCTCCTGCCTCTGGAATTCCCTGGCCTTATCTCCTCCCTGCTCCCCTGCTGCATCTGGGCCTTATCTCTGAGATAGGAGGAATTTGGGATTTACAGATTTACAAATTCTGGGGCAGCCAGAAATGGATCAAAGGTTGGGAATGGGTTTGGGAATGCTGAGAGACCCAAAGGAAAATCAGGATCAGGGTGGGATGAGGCTGTGAGGAAAGATTTGGGGGAGAAGAGGCTCCTTGAGAGGAGATCCTTCAGAGTTTGTTCCAACAGGATGAAATTTTGGGGATCTGCAATCCCTCAGCTGGACAGGGATGGTTCTGATCCTTCAGATTTGGGTTTTTTGGAATTTTTGATGTGATTTCCCTTTCAGAAAGGGGAAATGAGGACCCGGGAAGGGCTGGAAGATCCACTAGGGAGCACCTGTGGGCCGGGATATCTGCAGGGGGTTTCCAGTGCCAACTCCGAGGCTTTGGAATGGTTTCCACTGGAAACATAATCAGGGAAGGGGGGCTCTTTGTTTATTTAGGCTGAGAGCTCCGAGATAAATGACAGCTCCGAAGATGCTTTTCAGCACTTCATAAATCAACCGCCAGCTGGGCAGCTTCACCTCGGAAACATCTTCTGCTTTTTTCTTTCCTCCTTTTTCTCTTTTCCTCCTTTATTTCTTTCTTCCTTTTCTCTTTCCTCCTTTTATTCTTTCCTCCTATTTTTCTTTCCTCCTTTTTGTCTTTCCTTCTTTTTCCCTTTCCTCCTTGTTTCTTTCCCCCTTTTTTCTTTCTTCCTTTATTTCTTTCCTCCTTTTTTTTTATTTCCTCCTTTTTTCTTCCCCCTTTTTTTCTTCTTTTCCTCTTCCCTCCTTTTTCTCTTTCCTCTTTTTTCCCTTCCTTCCTTCCTTCCTTCCTTCCTTCCTTCCTTCCTTCCTTCCTTCCTTCCTTCCTTCCTTCCTTCCTTCCTTCCTTCCTTCCTTCCTTCCTTCCTTCCTTCCTTCCTTCCTTCCTTCCTTCCTTCCTTCCTTCCTTTCTCTCTTCCTTTCTCTCTTCCTTCCTTTCTCTCTTCCTTTCTCTCTTCCTTTCTTTCTCTCTTCCTTTCTTTCTTTCCTCCTTTTTTCTTTCCTCCTTCTTCTCTTTCCTCCTTTTCTTCTTTCCTCCCTTTTTTTTGGCCCCCTTGTTTTTTTTCCTTCTCACACAACTTTAGAAAGATGTTCAGAAATCCAAAAAGAAAAATAAAATGAAATAAATATTCCAGGGGAATGACTCTGCTGAGGACTATTGTGCATTTCGGGGAGGGGAAATGACTCCATCCTTGGAAAGCTTGAGGTCGTGGAGCTCCCTGGGCATTGCCTGGCTGCAATTCCTGGATTCGGAGCCTTTGGAAGGTCGGGAATTTCCAGGGACACCCACTGACACCTCCTCAGGCGTTTTCCCGGCCTCACCCTGTGCCTCCTTTCACTGCCTCCCTCAGCATTTCCAGCATTCCCTGGGGTTCCCTCTCCTCGGATTCCCGGGAATGTCGGTGCCCCTTCCCTGCCCGGGGGTTGTTGACAGCGTGGCAGTCCCCGTGGGGGAATCTGGAATCCAATGGGCTCGGGAAGGCTCCGGGATCGGCTCCAGGCTCCTGCCAGGCCTGGGATCACGTTCTGGGCCTGGGATTCTGTCCCTGGGTGAGGGACGCGGTGCAGAAATGTTGCTGAGGGCTTTGGATCCTCAGGGAAAGGAATGGGATCAATGGGATCAATGGGATCAATGGGATCAGTGGGATCAATGGGATCAGTGGGATCAATGGAATGGAATGGAATGGAATGGAATGGAATGGAATGGAATGGAATGGAATGGAATGGAATGGAATGGAATGGAATGGAATGGAATGGGTTAAGTTGGAAGGGACCTCAAAGCTCATCCAGTCCCTCCCGTTATGATCCAGACCCTTCCCACTCTCCCAGGTTGCTCCAACCTGACCTTGGTCAATCCCAGAGATGGGGCAGTCACAGCTCCCCTGGGAATTCCAGCCCAGCCCCTCCCCGCCCTCACAGGGAAGATTTTCTTCCCAAAATCCCATCCAAATCCCCTCTATTTCAGTTTTAACCCGTTACTCCTTGTCCTGTAACTCAGTTCCTGATGCAAAAAAAAGGCTCTGGATCCTAAATAGGCCAAAACAGGCTCTGGATCCTAAATAGGATAAAACAGGCTTTGGATTTGCTCCTGGATGGATAAACCTGCTGTGAATATGGGGTAAAATGTGGAATTTTGGGGGGCATCTGATTTTCCCCATGGATGGAGCAGCTCTGGATACACAAGAACTCAGCAGAGACAAAAGGAAGGAGTGGAGGGGGAAGGAAACAGGATAAAAAGGAGCTAAAAAATGAGGTTTTAAAGGTGCAGATTTTACACAGATCCTCAGGGACAGGAAAATCTGGAATCTCAAATGTGCTTCCCAACATTGCCGAGGAAACTGCCCCAAACCAGGCCCAGACCTCGTGTAAACCACGGAGGGGAAAATTCCTGTTCAAAGCAGGAGCGGGGAGGGCGAGATGTTCAACAAAGGGGCCTGGAACTGCTCCAAGGCCCCACCTGGGAGCTTTTCCCAGCATTTTTCCAGCTCCAGCCCCGCTTTAATCCCGGCTCCAGCTCCCAATTCCCCAGGATGGTGTCCAGAGGATGCACGGAGCAGAGCAGGACCTTGATGTGGCTTTTAAAACAGCCCAGGCCTCCAATCTGCTGAGGCTCAGGGAATTTTTTTGGCTCCTCGGCAGATGTTGAAGGGGTTCTGGGGCTTGGCAAATGTTTGCAGGCGTGGAAAATGTTCCTGCATGGAAAATGTCGTTCCTGCACGGAAAATGTTCCTGCTGAGGGGCTGAGCCTCGTTCAGGGGAGGCTGCAGTGCTGTGGTTTGGGGAAAAAATGCCTTTGAATCATGTGAAAATGGAATTTATGGAACAGAGGTGAAAATCAGGCTGGCAGGGCAGGCAGATGGGGACTGGGAATGTGGGAATAGAGAAATGGAGAAATGGAGAAATGGAGAAATAGAGACATGGAGAAATACAGAAATGGAGAAACACAGAAATGTAGGAATATAGAAACAGAGAAATAGAAAAATGTAGAAATCTAGAAATCAAGGAATATAAAAATAAAGGAAGATAGAAATAGAAAAATGTAGAAATGTAGAAATATAGCAATACAGGAAAATAGAAATGGAGAAATAGAAGAATATAAAAATATAGGAATATAGAAATGGAAAAATGTAGAAATAGAGGAATATAAATAGAGAAATAGAATAGAGGAATATAAAAATATGGGAATACAGGGACAGAGAAATGGGAAAATGGGGAAAATGAGGAACAGTAAAATACATTTGATATCCAAGATTCCCACCAGGAATCAGAAACTCCATGGTGGATCTTGGAACGACCCCAGTCTCCAAAAATCTGGAATAATTCACAACTTTGTGCACCCTGATCCTTCCAGGGAGCACTAAATGGAAACCATCTCATCTCTGCTTTGTCCAGAGAATTATTTCCATGATTTTTAACTTGGAGGAGAGGAGGGAAAGAGGGGGATGTGTTTTTCCAGGCTTTGAGGTGTTTCCTCACAGGCTGGGCACACCACAAGTGGTGACAGATTATCTGGGGATGTGCTCGTTAGGAGGAGCTGCTGCCGTTTATCTGCCTCAGGTGCCCAAATCCCAAATCCTCGGCTTTTATCTGCCTCGTGTCTGCAGAATCAGGTGCCCAAACCCCAAATCCTCGGTGCTGTCAGTGAGCTGAGGTGTCAGAGGAGCTCACCCAACCCCCAAAACCATTTCTGGGAGATGCTGCTCCAGCAAAAAGATTTGGTGGTGGAAGGGAAACCAACAGAATTCTGAAAAAAACTCATTTTTCACCTAAACCGTCAGAATTCTGAAAAAAAAAATCTCGTTTTCCACCCAAACCGTCAGAACTCTGAAAAAAAAATCTTATTTTCCACCAAAAGTTTTAGAGACCTTCACCCAACCTCTGAAGCCTTTTCTGGGAGGTGCTGCTCCTGCAAAAGATCTGGTGGTGGAAGAGAAAACAACAGAATTCTAAAGAAAAATTAAAAAACAAACTCCTTTTCCACCCAAAACTGCACCAGGAAATGATAAGAAAATGTTTAAAGCCTTGGAGCAACTTTTAAAATATGAATTTCGACAGATTGGTGCATCCACATGGGGAGCGAAATTAACACTGCCACAGGTGAGCTCTCTGAGCTGGGCTTTTATGGATTTTTTTAATAACAACTCCAGGGAAAAACGCACTTTTAAGGATCAGCTGAGTCCTGCTGAGCCAAAGTTCAGCTCAGCTGTGCTCTACCCGGAGCCTGCCTGGCTGGACTGGATAAAAACCTCATTTAAAGCTTCTAAAGATAGCAGAGATGAGTCCCCCAGGTGAAATCTGCTGCTCCATTTGCTCTGGCTGCTTGTCCTTAGGTAAAAAGCTTCCAGTTATTCCAGGGACAGGCAACGATTTAAATCCTAACCCCAAGCCCTGTTGCTTTTCCCTCTTTAATTCTCTCTCAGAAGTGGTTGGCACTAAAAATAGAGCAGCAGGTGGATGGAACAGCCCCAGGGCTGAACGAGTTCCTTTCAGTCTTTGAAATTGTGTTGTTTACTCAGAGAAATGAGCTCGGGGTAGAAATAGGGATGAGATTTAACCTCCACAAAACTCTGATTTTTAGGGTTTGGGATTCTGGAGCCATGCGAGGACAAGGTGCTGCTGCTGCGGTTCCCAGGTTTTCCTTGCAGAAATTTAGAATTCCAGACATTCCCAGCCCCACCTGTGACAGTGATAAGGATTTTCCTGCAGAAGTCCCAAAATTTCAGACATTTCCAGCCCAATTTATGACAGTGACAAGGATTTCCCTGCAGAAATCCCAAAATTCCAGGCATTCATGACCCCATATGACAGTGATAAAGATTTCCCTGCAGAAATCCCAAAATTCCAGGCATTCATGACCCCATATGACAGTGATAAAGATTTCCCTGCAGAAATCCCCACAACCACATCCACCAGATAATTTGGATTTTTTTCCTCACACCAGGAATTCTTCCCTGATCCCTCCTTTCTTCTTCCCAACCCCAAATCCTTCCCTGCCTCTTCATCCAACAAGGCACAGAGCCTTGTGAAATGACCCAGCAGCTGCTCAAAACCATAAAATTCATCTTTTTGAGGCTGTTTTTGGGGTAAAAATGTCCCTTTTTGTCACCGTTGCTTTTTCCCCAATGTAAACAAACACTGCGGCCTGCTCTGTGGATTCACCATTTTTCACCCTGGAAAACACCACAAAATGACAAAATAAATGAATTCCTCAGAGCTTTCAGAGCTCCTCCAGCAGCCAAGAGCACTTGTGGAGAAAAGGGGAAATCGATTTGATGACAGAAGTGATGTGGGATGAAAATAAAACGTTTTAAAAGCGCCCAGCCCAGGCCTCAGTGGGGCCCAGGCCTCAGCAGGGCCCAGGCCTCAGCAGCCTCATCCTTCCTGTGGGATTTTGTTTTTCCTGAGGGAAAGGAGAATTTCCTGGATTAAAAACGGGGTCAGAGAGGGAAGAGACAGCAGAGGGCTGAGTCCTCAAGGTGTTTGTGGATGATTTGTATTGTTGGAAAAATATCCCAGTCTTTCCAGAATATTCCATGTGCAGGTTTGGGATAATTGTGCATCACCTTGTCCAGGTGCTGCTGGGGCTGTCTCACAGCAGTGAACTCCAAATAATTCAAAATAAATGGATCTAAAGGCTGGCCTGGCTGCAAATTCAGCAAAATCCTACAGAAAAACCCTTTAATTGAGCTTTTCCACCTCCATCCCTCTAAGATCTCATGACAGAGCGCAGAAAAGAGGAAATGGGGTAAAACCCCAGCATTTGTAACATCCTAAAACTGGAATTGCATCAAATTCTCTTTTCTCCTGCTTTGAGACTGCCCAGGAGAGGCAGCACCAGCTGCTGGGCTGGACGGTGGAAAAAACCCCTGTGCAAATCCAATTATCGGGTCATTTACCCCACAAAGAAACTCCTTCCCTGACCCCCATTAGTTAAAGGGGAGTTTAAAGCCTTTCAGCCTGAGGGTTTGTAAACTTCCCAAACCTCTGGGTGTGAATATTTCCTTTCCCTCTCCCTCCTCTCCTGGGTTATCAGAAGTGGATGCTGAGTTTTACTTTTTTATTTTTTTTCCCCTGACAACAATCGCTTTAAAATTCCATATTCAAGGTCGAGCTGGGTTTACCCAACTTTGGAAAGCCTGGAATAAGTAAAAGGGGTTAAAATCAGAGTTGAGGCACAATTTCTTTCCATTCTCACCAACGTTTTTGCCAGGGTGGGTGGGGGAAAATAATAAAAGGGGAAAAGGGGAAAAAGTAGAAAAAGGGGGGAAAGAAAAGAGGGGGAAAAAAGGGGAACGAAAAGGAAAAAAAAGAGGGAAAGGGGGGAAAAGAAAAAATAGAGGGGAAAGGGGGGAAAGGGTGGAAGGGAATAAAGAGGAAAGAAAATGAAGAAAAGGAGGAAGGGAAAAGGAGGGAAAAGGGGGGAGGAAAGGGGGAAAAGGGGGGAAATAAAAGGGAGAAAAGGGAATAAAGGGAAAAAAAGGAAAAAGGATGAAAAGGGGGGAAAAGAGGGTAAAAGGAAGAAAAAGTGGGGGAAAGAGGGGAAAAGGAGGAAAAATGGGGAGGGGAAGGGAAAATGGAGAAAAACGGAAGGGGAAATGGGAAAAAAAAAAAAAAAAGAAAAAGGAGAAAAGAAGGGAAAAATCCCCGGCTCTTGGCTATCTCTCGCTGCCTGGAACACAAGAACCACTTGACCCTGTGGCACCGAGGGCTGTCAGCCCCGGGCAGCTGCAGCCCAAGGTGCCCTGGCTGCCCCCAGGGGAGGGGGAAAAATGGGGGAAAATGGGGAAAAAAAAGGGGGGGAAGGAAAAAATGGGAAAAAAAATTTAAAAAGAAGAAAAGGGGGGAAAGGGAAAAAATAAGGGGAAAAAGAAGGGGGAAAAGGGGGAAAAAGAGGGGAAGGGGGAAAAAAGGGGGGGAAAGGAGAATAAAATAGGAAAAAAAAAAAGAAGTGGGGAAAAGGAAAAAAAATCCCCAGCTATCGGCTATCTCTCGCTGCCTGGAACACAAGAACCACTTGACCCTGTGGCACGGAGCGCTGTCAGCCCCGGGCAGCTGCGGCCCTCGGAGCCGGGCGCAGCCGGGCCCTTATCGGGAGCTGCCCCTGCGGACACCCGGGGCCCGCGGGCGGTGATGGATGGCCCCGAGCGCCGACACAAACCAGGTGGAGAGCTCCGGTAAACAATCCCCGCTCCGGCTGGAGCGGCTCCAGGCCGAGCTCTGCCATGGGGAGAGCGATCCCTGCCCCGGGACGAGCCGAGGGAAAAGGGCAGCGCTGGCCAAAGGTGGCTGGGGGGCCGTGGCCATTACTCAGCGAGCTGGCAGGGGAACATTCGATATCTAAACAGTCCCCGGGCGCTCCGAAGCCTCTACATTAAATATTTGATGGGCTCGTTTGATAATGTTTATTTGGCTTTTTCTCCCCACCTGCGCGAGGGGGCGGGGAGAACACAAATGCCAGAGATAAAAAAATCCCCTCCAGGAGGAGGGGGGGAATTTTTGGGGACAGAGATTGATGAGGCTGAGCGGGCAGAAAGAGAAGAGGATTTGTTGCAGGCAGCGGCTCTGCCAGAGTTTCAGGGCGGGCAGGGGAAGCCGCAGGTTTGCGGTTTGTAAGAAATCGTGGAAATCATGATACACTCACTAAAATCGTGATTTAATACCTGGGTTTGATGGGGCTGGTCTGGGCAGCAGCTCCTGCACCTCTGCCGGGATGGGGACACGGTGGGTGGGGGTCGGGCTCGCTCCCCCGGCTCGGAGGCGGCTCCGGTCCCGCTCCCTGAGGCAACCAAAGGAGGGGCACGCCCGGAGTCTGGGTGGTCTGAACTCTCTGCTCCCTCCTGGGGTGGGTTTGTAGGGACGGCTGGTCCAGAAACGCTTTGGAGGCAGCTGGGATCTGCTCAGGGAAATCCTGAGGGTCCAGACCTCTGCTCAGTGAAATCCTGGGAGTCATTCCTCTGGACAGACCTCGTCTGGGCAGTGAAATTCAGAGGGTCACTCCTCAGGCCAGACCTCTGGTCAGTGAAATCCAGAGGGTCATTCCTCTGGACAGACCTCATCTGGTCAGTGAAATTCAGAGGGTCACTCCTCAGGCCAGACCTCATCTGGGCAGTGAGATCCTGAGGGTCACTCCTCAGGCCAGACCTTCTCTGCTCAGTGAAATTCAGAGGGTCATTCCTCAGGCCAGACCTCATCTGGGCAGTGAAATTCAGAGGGTCACTCCTCAGGCCAGACCTCTGGTCAGTGCAATCCCGAGGGTCATTCCCTTGTCCAGACAGAGCTGGGCAGGATTCTTCTCCCCTGGAATCCCGGAATTCCTCAGGAAAGGGTTTTTTTTTGGAGGTTTCTGATCTTTTCCTTTGGTCAGTGAAATCCAGAGGGTCACTCCTCCGGCCAGGCCTTCTCCAGACAGAACTGGACAGGATTTTTTCCCCCTGGAATATAGGAATTCCTTAGGGAAGGTGGTTTTTGGGAGGTTCTGATCTTTTCCTCTGGTCTGTGAAATCCTGAGGGTCATTCCTCTGGCCAGGCCTTCTCTGGACAGAGCTGGACAGGATTTTTTCCCCCTTGGAATATGGGAATTCCTCAGGAAAGAGGGTTTTTTTTGAGGTTTATGATCTTCTCCTCTGGTCAGTAAAATCCTGAGGGTCACTCCTCAAGCCAGACCTCCTCTGGTCAGTGCAATCCAGAGGGTCATTCCCTTGTCCAGGGGGAGCTGGACAGGATTTTTCCCCCCCTGGAATACAAGAATTCCTGAGGAAAGAGGTTTTTGGGGGAGGTTTCTGATCTTCTCTGGTCAGTAAAGTCCTGAGGGTCATTCCTCAGGCCAGACCTTCTCTGGTCAGTGAAATCCCGATGGCCCAGGAGGAGCTGGACAGGATTTTTCCCCCCTGGAATCCCGGAATTCCTCAAGAAAGGCATTTTTGGGCCATTCTGATCATTCCACCTGACCAGAACCGGGATCTCTGTCACCTCCCGGGCTCTGCTCCCTCTCCACACCGCAATTCCAGGATTTGGGAAGTGAAACCAGCCCGGGCAGAGCGGACGCCGCTCCAAAATCCCCCCTTGAACACAACGAGTCCTGCCCGGGAGCCAAATCCATCCAAATTATCTCCATTTGAACCCAAAAAACCTTTCTGGACCAATTCCCGCAGGTTCCATGACCCTGCCAGCCCAAAAAACAGTTGGAAAAACCCCTCCAGTCCCCCCCGAGCTTTCCAGAACCTTCCATGGCCCTTCCAACACTTCAATAAGAAATAAAATTTTATTTTTTGTGTTTTTTCCAAACCCAGCCCCTCCCCTGCAGTTTTTGGGAGCCGCTTTCTCTCCCTGCCTCACCTGAGAACATTTTTGGGATTTTTTAGCTGTCGTTCACCTGTTCTGGACAGGAAATCTGGGCTGAGGCGTTTCCTTCCCAGACAGAAATCCTGACAATTGTCATTATCTAAAACTCCTAAACCCCACAAATCCTCGGGTTTTAATCTCATTTTTCCCCCCAGTGCTGAAAATTCACGGATTTCACCTCAATTCCCTCGCTGGAAAACCCCCAGCACCGCCCTTGCCATTTCCAACCCCCAAATTCACTTTTAAAACCTCTTTTTTTAGTAAAAAAAAAACCAATCCGCTTCTTATCGCTCTTTAACCAAAATTAAAAGCGAATAAGAGGCGATCCCGGCGCTCTCGACCCGAGATAAACCCGGGTTTATCTGCGGGCGGTTAGGAGCGCAGCTCGGCTCGCCTAAGCCCGGGTGAACCCGGGATAAAAGCGGCGAGGACGGGGCCGGGAGCGCGGTTTGAAGGTTTGAACCTTATCTGCTCCTTCTCACAACCATTGACACCGCGATAACCTCTGGGGCCCGAAAAGAGAGGAGCTGTGCGAGCCTCGGAGTGCAAAATCCGAGAAAGAGCCCGGAGATGTGGGGCCTGCGAGAGAATGGGACGGGAAAAAAATCCCAATTTTTTTTTTTAATTTTTTATTTTATGGTTTTATGTTTATTTTTTATTTTTAATTTTTTAAAATTTTATTTTAAATATATATTTTAAATATATTTATATATTTTTTAATATATAAAATATATTTTCAATATAGTTTTAATTTTATTTTTATTTTTTAATATATTTTAATATATTTTTAAATTTTTATTTTATTTTTAATATATATTTTAAATATATTTATATATATATTTTAATATATAAAATATATTTTCAATATAGTTTTAATTTTATTTTTATTTTTTAATATATTTTAATATATTTTTAAATTTTTATTTTATTTTTAATATATATTTTAAATATATTTATATATATTTTAATATATAAAATATATTTTCAATATAGTTTTATTTTTATTTTTATTTTTAATATATTTTAATATATTTTTTATTTTTATTTTATTTTTAATATATATATTTTAATATATATTTTAATATTTTTAATATTTTAAATATATCTTAATATAGTTTTAATTTTTATTTTAAAATTTTTATTTTAAATACATTTTAATATATTTTAATATATTTTTAATATATTTTACTGTTATTGTTATTTTTATTTTAATATATTTTTAATATATTTTAAATACATTTTTAATTTTTTTCCCCACACACACAAAAAAGGTCATGGCTAAACGGGAAATTCTATTTTTTGTGGGTTTTTTGGCCCCGGAGAAGGTGATGAAAATTTGAGGGTGGAGAAGAGGAGAAGAAAAGAATTCACTCCAAAATTTGAGTGGTTTGGGGTTTTTTTGCTGCCTTTGATCTGCCACTGGTGGATTCCTCCCTCTCAGCAGATCAAGGAGAATTTTTATCTCGCTGGCCGCTGTTATTTTATTTATTTTTTTATTATTAAAATCCCTTTTTTTGCACTAACAGCGGGAGAAGTTTCTCTGGCTGCCTGGTGGCACAGACAGCAAAAATTCCGATTTTTTTTTTTGATGTTGCGGATGAGGAAATGTCCTCGGAATGTTCCTCCCCTCCCCGGCCCTCTGAAGTGGCCACATCACAGGAAAGGATTTACAAAAAGCAGAATTATTCAGGAATGCCGCAGGAAAGCAGAAAGAAGAAGAAAAAAAAATCTCATTTTTTTCTGCAGGATTTTTGGCCCAGCTGGCGGAAATCGGGAGGGAATTTCTCTGATCTTGTGCAAAACGAGCTCGGCGGGGCAGGAGAGGGGAAAACGAACAAATAAATTTAAAAATTAATAAATGAATGAAAAAAAAACCCTGAAAAATAATTAAATAAATGAGGAAAAAAGAAGTTTAAAACTCAGATTGGGAATTGCGGGATTCCCGTTCCTGGAGAAGAGGAAAAACTTCCCTGGAAAAATTTTCTGGCAGGGAATTCTCCTCCCATTGCTGCTCCCAAAATCTGTCCCAAAATCCGCATTTTAGGGGAAAAATGAGAAAATCGGAGGGGTTTGCACAGATCTGGGCGTGAAATTTGAGGGAAGGAAAAATAAAGGGAAAGGGAAAATAGGAAAATGAAGAAAAGGAAAAGGGAAAAGGGAAAAGGGAAAAGGGAAAAGGGAAAGGGAAAAGAAAAGGGAAAAGGAAAAAGGAAAAAGGGAAAAAGAAATATAAAAATAACATAAAATATATAATAAAATATATAATAAAATATTAATTTAGAAAATAAAATCAAATACAAGATGAAAATGAAAGGGTAAAATATAACGTAAAGTAAAGCAAGATGTAAAGTGAACATTACATTTAATGTAATGTCAGTTAAAAAATAAAATGTGACGTAAAAGAAAATGAAATTAAATTTAGAACGTAAAATAAAATAACAAAATAAAAATAACGTAAAATAAAAATGAAATGAAGAAAATAAAATAGATTAATAAAATAAAGTAACACAAAATAAAATAACAACACATAAAATAAAATAAAATAAAATAAAGTAAAATAAAATAAAAACATTAAATGAAGTGAAATAAAATAAAAGAATGAAATTAAATAAAAATTAAATTAAATTAAATTAAATTAAATTAAATTAAATTAAAATAAAATAAAATAAAGTAAAATAAAATAAATTTCCATCCATCACGGGGCTGCTCCCATTCCTACCGAATCCACCAAAACCCGGGAGAAGGAGCCCCTGGAAGGAGGAAAAAGCCAAAATTCGGCCCCAAAATTCGCTTTTCCTGCCGAAAAATCCTCCCCGAAAATAACCCGGGAGGGGAATTGCATTGGGGAATAATTGGGGGGAAATTGAATGTGCGGAAATCAAATTTTAATGGAGTTTTTGGTGGATTTTTAAATAATAATAATAATAATAATAATAATAATAAGTAATAGTAGTACATTTATTTATTAAAACATATATAAAATATGTTTTAAATTATATAAAAAGCGTGAAAAATATAAAATTATTATTATTATTATTATTATTATTATTACTATTATTATTATTATTAGCTAGTTCTGCTTTTCCAGAAGGGATAAAACCTTAAAGAAGGGAGTAGTTGGGGGAAAAATAATTTTTAAAAAATAAAAATGGGAGGGGGAAAACCTGAATTTTTCCACCAGGGAATGATTCATCCTTTGGAAAACCGCTGAAGGCGGTGATGCTCAAGGGGAAAATACGATTTTTTTCCCAATTTTTTCCCCATTTTTCCCAATTTTTTCCCCATTTTTCCATCTTTTTGCCCATTTTTCCCATTTTTTCAGGCCGGGATCTGCAGGAAGGGAAGTCTGGGGTGTCCCAGCTCCACCAGCATCGCCCCAAATCCATTTTTCCCCCAAAAAAATTCACATTTCCCTGGAATTTGGGGAGTTTTAAACCCCCCCGGCTGCTGGGAGCGGCTTTTCCTTTCCGCGGGGTTTAAATGGGAATTTTCTGCCATCCAAACGCATTTAAAAACTCATTTTAAAAACTTTTTTTTCCCTCCCATCCTCGCCCTCAATAAAGTCCGCGGTAAATTAAATTTGAGACCCAAATTGGGGCGAAAAAGGTGAAAATCCAAATCCCGCCGGGAATTCCAAGATTTTCAGGTGTGGCAGGTGGGACTCGGGGGAATAACAGCCCAAAAATTGAATTTTCCCCTCATTTTTCGAGGCGGGGCGAAATAAAACCAAGGTTTAAAGCGATTTATTTCTATTTATTTATATAATTTATATTTTTGGATTTATATATTATATAAATTTATATAATTTATATTTTTCATACAGGAATTCCTTAGGAAATGTCATTTTTGGGTGGGGCTGATTTTCCAGCCTGGCAAGAAATGGGAATTCTGAATTTTTAATGAAAGTGGCGAGGGCAGGGATGGATTTTTGCAGCAATTTTTGCCTTTTTTTCCCCTTTTTTGGGTGCCAACCTCTCAATTTGAGATAAAAATTTGATTTTTTTTCTCTGGAAAAAGCCGCTCCTCGCTGTCCTCCTGCTTTTCCTGCTTTTCCTGCTTTTCCCAATTAAAAATTTTGGGAAATCTGGACAAAAAACCCCACAGAGGACTCCGAGGAGCTGCTGAAAAACCAAAATTTTCGGGTGAAATTGGTGAAAAAAAAAGAGAGAAAATAAATAAAGGCAGAGCGAGGTGAGATTTTTCCCAAAATAAAATTCCCGAAATTTCCTTGGATTCACTCCAGAGGAAAAACTGGGAGAATCCCGGGAGATTCCCAACCTTTTTTATTTTTTAAAATTTTTTTTTGTTTTTTTGTTTTTAATCCCCTGAGACCAAAACTTCCGAGTTTTCCCTCAAAAGTTCGCGCCTCGATTTTTGGGGATTCTTTTGGGATTTTTTGGGAATTCTGCCAGAAATTCCCGGCCCCAAAATTGTCCCAAAGGTGGGAATTCCCTGGAGACTCCCGAATCTTTTTTTGGGACAAATCCTGCTTTTCCTGGGAATTTTCGGCTCTCAGGGAGAAGCTCCCGATCCCAAAATTTCTGGAATTTAATTTTTTTTTTCCAGGAGGGAAAATTTTCCTCCCCGAGCCCCTCCCGGGTGACGTTTCTGCTTCTCCGCCCAATTTTTGGCCTCATTTTGAGCAATTTTGGGGTTTTTTCTCGTGGTTCTGATTTGATTTTGGGGAATTTTGCAACGATATTTCCAATTTCCGTCAAATTTCGGTTCTTTCCTCTGATAAAAACCTCTCAGGAAATGTTTTTTTGCTGTCGCTGGTTCCTAAATCCCATCCCTTGACATAATTTCCTTCATTTTGAGTTGGAATCCCTTGTTCTCTGCTCATTTTAATATAAATTATATTTTAATAGATTAAAATATATGTTAAAGTTAGAGTAAAAATCATAATAAAGTAAAAAGTTATAGTAAAAATCATAATATGGTAAAATTACATTGAATTATATTAAATTAAATATATAGTTAGTTATGTTAATAATTAATTATTAATAATATAATTAATTATATCAAATTATATTAAAGTTACAGTAAAATCATATTAAAGTTACAGTAAAATCATAATAAAGTAAAAAGTTATAGTAAAAATCATAATATGGCAAAAATTATATTAAATTATATTAAATTAAATATATAGTTAATTATATTAATAATTAATTATTAATAATATAATTAATCATATTAAATTATATTAAGGTTATAGTAAAATCATATTAAAGTTATAGTAAAAATCATAATAAAGTAAAAAGTTATAGTAAAAATCATAATATGGTAAAATACATTAAATTATATTAAATTAAGTATATAGTTATATTAATAATTAATTATTAATAATATAATTAATCATATTAAATTGTATTAAGGTTATAGTAAAATCATATTAAATTTATAGTAAAAATCATATTAAAGTAATAGTAAAAATCATGTTAAAGTTATATTTAAAATTATTTTAAAATATATAAAAGTTATATTAAAACGTTTAAAATTGTATAAAATACGTTTTAAATTATATAAAAAGCACGAAAATGATAAAAATTTATTAAAACACATTTAAGATTATATAAAAAGCGTTTAAAATGATATAAAAATTCATGTAAATGGTAACAAATTCTATAAAATACGTTTAGAATTCTATTTCAAATTCATGTAAATGATAACAAATTCTATAAAAATGTGGGATCTGGGGTCTCCACCCTCACCCCTGCCCAGTTTTCCCGGGATTTCCCCGCTCAGGTCCCGTTTTCCATGGAATTCCCGCTGGATTCCCGGATTTGGGGTGTCCCGGGATGGATCCAATCCCTGCTCCAGCTCCCAATCCCTGGCTGGGGATGTTTCCCCTCACCCCAAAACCCAAAGGGTGACCCCTGACCCTTTTTGGGGTGAGACAGGAGTTTGGGGGAACCCAAAAGCTCCTTCGGCCTCTCCTCCTCCTCCTCTTCCTCAGCGCTTCAAAGGATTCAGGGCCGGCCCGGGGTCCCTGAAAGGGAGAATTTGTCCCCAAAAAGGGACCCCGGGAGCTTCACACCTGCACACCAGGAGGGTCAAAGCAGCCCCCAAAGAGGAGTTGAAAGCCAGGAGAGATTTCTGAGGGATTTTTATTTTTATTTTTATTTATTTTATTTTATTTTGGTATTTTTATTTTTATTTTTATTTTTATTTTATTTATTTTTATTATTCTAATAATTCATTTTTATTCTTCTAATAGTTCATTTTTATTCTTCTTCTTATCTTTATTCTTCTTATTATTTTTATTCTGATTTTTGTTTCTATTCTTATTCTTACCTTTATTTTTATTCTTATCCTTATTCTTATTCTTATATTATTATTATTATCCTTATCCTTATCCTCATCCTTATTTATTATTTTATTTTATTTTATTTTATTTTACTTTATTTTATTTTATTTTATTTTATTTTACTTTATTTTATTTTATTTTATTTATTTTATTTTATTTTACTTTATTATTTTATTTTATTTTATTTTATTTTATTTTATTTTATTTTATTTTATTTTATTTTATTTTATTTTATTTTACTTTAATTTTTACCTGAACATCCTCTGGGCGAGCTCCAGAGGTGCGAACGAACAAACGCTGTCCCCTGGGTGTCCCCTGGGTGTCCCCTGGGTGTCCCTCAGTGTCCTCTGGGTGTCCCTTCTGTGTGCCCTCGGTGTCCCCTCGGTGTCCCCTCAGTGTCCCCTCCGTGTCCCCTGGGTGTCCCTGGGTGTCCCTTCAGTGTCCCCTGGGTGTCCCTGGGTGTCCCCTCGGTGTCCCCTCGGTGTCCCTTGGGTGTCCCCTCAGTGTCCCCTCGGTGTCCCTTGGGTGTCCCCTCCGTGTCCCCTCCGTGTCCCCTGGGTGTCCCCTGAGTGTCCCCTGGGAGTCCCCTCGGTGTCCCCTCGGTGTTCCCTCGGTGTCCCTTGGGTGTCCTCTGGGTGTCCCTTCAGTGTCCCCTGGGTGTCCCTGGGTGTCCCCTCAGTGTCCCCTCGGTGTCCCCTCCGTGTCCCCTCGGTGTCCCCTGGGTGTCCTCTGGGTGTCCCTTCCGTGTCCCCTGGGTGTCCCTGGGTGTCCCCTCAGTGTCCCCTCCGTGTCCCCTCCGTGTCCCCTCCGTGTCCCCTGGGTGTCCCCTGAGTGTCCCCTGGGAGTCCCCTTGGTGTCCCTTGGGTGTCCCCTCAGTGTCCCCTCCGTGTCCCCTGGGTGTCCCTTCAGTGTCCCCTCCGTGTCCCTGGGTGTCCCTGGGTGTCCCCTCGGTGTCCCCTCGGTGTCCCTTGGGTGTCCTCTGGGTGTCCCTTCAGTATCCCCTGGGTGTCCCTGGGTGTCCCCTGGGTGTCCCCTCGGTGTCCCTTGGGTGTCCCTTCAGTGTCCCCTCCGTGTCCCTGGGTGTCCCTGGGTGTCCCCTCAGTGTCCCCTCGGTGTCCCCTCCGTGTCCCCTCGGTGTCCCATGGGTGTCCTCTGGGTGTCCCTTCCGTGTCCCCTGGGTGTCCCTGGGTGTCCCTGGGTGTCCCCTCAGTGTCCCCTCCGTGTCCCCTCCGTGTCCCCTGGGTGTCCCCTGAGTGTCCCCTGGGAGTCCCCTCGGTGTCCCTTGGGTGTCCCCTCAGTGTCCCCTCCGTGTCCCCTGGGTGTCCCTTCAGTGTCCCCTCCGTGTCCCTGGGTGTCCCTGGGTGTCCCCTCAGTGTCCCCTCGGTGTCCCCTCCGTGTCCCCTGGGAGTCCCCTCGGTGTCCCCTCGGTGTCCCCTGGGTGTCCTCTGGGTGTCCCTTCCGTGTCCTCTGGGTGTCCCTTCAGTGTCCCTGGGTGTCCCTGGGTGTCCCCTCAGTGTCCCCTCAATGTCCCCTCGGTGAGTGGAATGTATGGAATACATAGGGTATATGTGGGGTATATATGGGATACATGGATTATATGGAATGTATGGGATATACGGAATATATGGGGTATATATGGAATATATGGAGTGTGTGGAATATAGGGCTATATATGGGATATATGGATTATATGGAATGTATAGGATATATGGGATATATGGGGTATGTATGGAATACATGGAATGTGTGGAATATATGAGGTATATATGGGATATATAGGGTATATATTGAATATATGGATTATATGGAATGTATGGGATAGATGGAATATTTGGGGTATATATGTGATACATGGAATGTGTGGAATATATGAGGTATATATGGGATATATATGGGGAATATATGGAATATATGGATTATATGGAATGTATGGGATATATGGGATATATGGAATATATATGGAATACATGGAATGTGTGAAATATATTATTTTATATGTATATAAAAATATACATGTGTATATGGGATATTTACGGGGTATATATGGGGTATATATGGAATGTATGGATTATATGAAAGGAGTGGGATATATGGAATAGATTGATTATATGGGATATATGGGATATAGGGAATATCTGGAGTATATGGAGTATATGGATTATATAGAATATGTGGATTATATGGGATATATGGAATATATTCCATATATGGGATATATGGGTTACATGGAATTCTATGGGATATATGGGATATATGGATTACATGGAATATAAATTGTTGTCTATCCTTTCTATAAAACCAATGCCTGTGTGTGAATGTGAGATTTGTGACAAAACCCACCCACGGCAATGAGGCCGCGTCTCATCTTCCCACCCATTCCTGCCCCACACGGATGCACCTGTGCGGGTCCCGAAATCCTGGATCCCAAAATCCCGTAATCCTAGATGCCACAATACTGGATGCCAAAATCCCGGATCCCACAATCCCACATCCCACAATCACATAATCCCAGATCCCACAATCCTGGATGCCAAAATCCCAGATCCTTCAACCCTGCATCCCGAAATCCCGGCTCTTGTAACCCTGGATCCCACAATCTCGGATCCCGCTCTCCATGGGCTCTGGAGAGGGCTCGGGTGTCCCTCAGCCCCTCCCGGGTTCTGGTTTGGGGCTACCGGGACAAAAGGGAGCGTCAGGAACTCGGGGGAGAAAAAGGGATGAGCTGGGGTGGATGGAGAAATTCAGTGAGGAAAAACGGGATGGCCTGGGACTGTTGGAGAAATTCAGTGAGGAAAAACGGGATGAGGAGGAAGTGCTTTTAGAGAAACTCCAGGATAGGGAAAACAGGGCTGAACCAGAAGAGCTGCTCGCTGTTGGAGAAATTCCTGGGGAAAAAAGGGGATAAACTGGGGTTGTGAGAGAAACCAAAGAAGGGATAAACTGGGGTTGTGAGAGAAATTCCAAAAGGGATGAGCTGGGATGATGAGAGAAACTCGAGGTGAGGAAAAAGGGATGGGTTGGGACCGTGAGAGAAACTCGGGATGAAAAAGGGCTGAGCTGGGAGCGCTGCTCGCTGTGAGGGGAGCTCGGGCCCGGACCGGGCCTGGGGTGGGCCCGGGCGGTTCCGTGCCAAGGACGCGGTGGCAGCTGAGCCCCTCCTGTCACATCCGAGCCCCTCATGTCACATCCGAGCCCCTCCTGTCACAGCCGAGCCCCTCATGTCACATCGGAGCCCCTCATGTCACAGCCGAGCCCCTCATGTCACTCCGGGGGATCTTCCGGAGGCTCCCTTTGAGTTTTAAATGAGATTTTGGAGCCTTTGTAGTGCCCGACTCAGCGTGCGCTGCTCCTCATCCCGGCCTTGCCGCCCTCCTCACCTGGAACCGGGCCTGACCCCGGCCTAACCCGGGCCTAGCCCGGTTCCTGCACAGGGGTGTCTGTGCGAGGGGTTTTGGGTTTGTTTTGGTGTTTTTCTCCTGACCTTTTGCAAATCGCGACTGGAAGAAAATCCCCTTTTCACCTTTTCCCTTCTATTTCCCCCCCTCTTATCTCGGAGCTAATTGGGCTCTCTAAAATCTTCTTGGGAGGAAATCCCGCAAATCCCGCTCCTGTCCCGCTCCTATCCCGCTCCTATCCCGGTCCCACTCCCAGGGATGCTCCAGGCCCCAAATCTGTGAGAACCCACGAGGTTCCTGACCCTTTTTTTTTAGGGTAAGGCTTTGTTTCAATGTTTACCTCCTGACCTTTCACAAATCGCGACTGGAAAGAAAATCCCCTTTTCACCTTTTCCCCTCTATTTTTTTCCTCCCCTCTCCCTCTTATCTCGGAGCTAATTGGGCACTCTAAAAACCTTTTATTTTTAGGAGAGAAAGGAGTTTATTAGAGCGGGGAAAGATTTTATCTGCGGGGCAGAGCGGTGCAGCCCTGCCGCAGGTACTTCCCTCATCCCTCATCCCTCATCCCTCATCCCTCACCCCTCATCCCTCACCCCTCGCCCCCGCCGAGCAGATTTGCAAATTTGCCCAAGGCCGAACAAAAGCTCCTCCCGGCAGCGCCTCTCTTGACTTGTTTAGAAATCCCAGAGGCGTTTCGAGGTAAAAAGGTCAGAGCTGCACCGGGGCCGCTCTTCCTCCCTCCCTGGAGGTAAAACCTGGGAAATTCTGATTTATTCTGTGGAAAATCCCATTTTTTTTAGGGCTGGTCTCGGGGGAGCCACATTTGACGCTTCGTTTTTTTGGGGGGGTTTGAGGCGCATAAATTCAGAATAAATCAGAAATTCTCTCTATCCGCACCCCCGAGCGTGTCCCGGTTTGTGCGGCAGCTCCAGGGATGAATTTCCCGGGATTTCCGGGATTTCCAGGAGGATTTTCTGCGCTCATCCAAATGAGGGGAGAATTCCAAGGGGGAAGCGTTTTTGGGAAGCCGGGCGGGGCTGGGGATGCGGGAAAAGGGATCGGGCGCTTTGTTTGGGGTGCTTGGAAGCAGCCGGAAAATTTTCCTTCCTCCTCCTCCTCCCTCCCCGCAATTCCCAGGGATTCCCATTGGGTTGAAAAGACGGAAAATTCGGGGGGGAAAAAAAAATTAACTTTATTGGGCTGAGGTAGTTCCATGTGGAGGCGGGGAAAGAGGAGATTCCGAGGGAGGAACCGCTCGGATTTTCTGGACGATTCCAACAATTTTTCACATTTTTTAAACCCGATTTTCAGTCCTGGAGCTCCTGGCTTCAGAGGGAGGGAGGGAGGGAGTTTGGCCGCGGTTAAGTCGCGGTTTTATCTGGCTCCGATAAGGCCGGGAGGGTGCGAGGGACGCGCTCCGAGCTTTGAGGCTGCCCGGGAGCTCCCAAAAAAAAATCGCGGCCTCGTCCCCGTCCACCCCGAGAGCTCCCCCGGAGCCCCCCGGGGTCAGCCCGGGCTCCTTTCCTCTGATAACACAACTGATAACACAAATCCCTCCTCCGCCGGCAGCAGCAAAAATAAAAAACAAAACCCTGTAAAGCAGAAATAGTGCAAAAGTGGGAGAACTTTTTTTTCTCTTTTTTTAAAGTTTTTTTTTTCTTTTTCTTTTTTTTTTTCCTCGGGGTTTGGGTTTTTGCAGAGGCCTCGAGAGTCTTGGGCCCCTCAGGTCTGGTTCCAAGATATACAAACAGGAAATAAAAGGGAAAAGGGAGGGGAAAATGCCCGAAAATTATATTTTTTCCTATTTTGGGTGGGTTTTTTTACAATCTTACAAGGAGTAAAAAACGCATCGGGCAGGAGGGGGGAAAAAAAGTTACACTCTTTTTTTTTTTTCAAAGGGGAGCAAACTAAATTAATTTTAAAGTTTTGGATGGGATTTTTTTTGTATTTTTGGGGGTTTTTTTCTCTTTTTTTGTTCTGGAGTTGAAAGTGCAGTCCCTAAAGGGGAGGGGGAAAGGCAGAAACGTCCCTGAGACACGGAAATTGCTCCGGACACCGGACACGGCCGCTCCTTGGGGGAGTCCAGGGTTATAAATTAAGAGAGGCAGGGACGCGAGCGGTGCCGCACGCGTGGGGACAGCCGGGGGACGGCTCGGAGGGGCTGGGGATGCTCCGGGGGGGCTGAGGCTCCTCCGCAGCCCCTCGGGGACAGTCCCGGGAGGGTTCAGGAGGAGCTGGAGCTGGGGGAAGCCTCGGGCGAGGTGCAGGTGGATTGATCCGAGGCTTCGGCCGCTTCCTTGGCCGCCCTGCAGGCAGCGGCCGGGGCCAGCCCTTCCTTCTCCCTCTTCTTCTGCTTCATCCTGCGGTTCTGGAACCAAATCTTCACCTGGGTCTCGTTGAGCTCCAGGGTGGCGGCGATCTCCACCCTGCGGGCCCGCGTCAGGTACTTGTTGAAGTGGAACTCCTTCTCCAGCTCCGTCAGCTGCTTGGTGCTGAAGTTGGTGCGGATGGCGTTGGGCGGCCCCAGCAGCCCCAGCTCCGAGGGTTTGCCTGAGGAAAACCCCAAAAACACCAGGGCAGGAGCGGCCGGAGGGGTCCGATCCCTGCGGGGTCTGCCCTGCTCCGTCCTCCCGCAGCGCCCCGAGCTCCGCGCTCCGTCCCGGCCTCAGCCCCGGTTCCATCCCGGCTCCCGTCCCGCCCCAAGCTCCGCTTTTCCCTCAGAACAATCCCGGGATCCTCCGGGCTCCGCTTTTCCCTCAGAACAATCCCGGGATCCTCCGGGCTCCGCTTTTCCCTCAGAACAATCCCGGGATCCTCCGGGCTCCGCTTTCCCCTCAGAATCCTCCCGGTTCCGCTTTTCCCTTGGGAACCATCCCTGGATCCTCCGGGCTCCGCTTTTCCCCTCAGAACGATCCAGGGATTCTCCTAGCTCCTCTTTTCCTTTTTGGAGCTATCCTCCTCATCCTCCCGGCTCCACTTTTCCCTCAGAGCAATCCCGGGATCCTCCCGGCTCCACTTTTCCCTCACAACAATCCCGGGATCCTCCCGGCTCCGCTTTTCCCTCAGAACAATCCCGGGATCCTCCCGGCTCCGCTTTTCCCTCAGAGCAATCCCGGGATCCTCCGGGCTCCACTTTTCCCTCACAACAATCCCGGGATCATCCCGGCTCCGCTTTTCCCTCAGAACCATCCTGGGATCGTCCTGGCTCCACTTTTGCCCTTTAAAACCATCCCAGATCCTCCCGAATCCACTTTTCCCTCAGAATCCTCCCGGCTCCGCTTTTCCCCCTCAGAAGGGGAGGGAGAGGGTGACGATGATGATGGTGATGATGATGATGACGGGAGGAGGAGGAGGAGGAGGAAGGCCGGGATTTGAGGGAAGATGGTGGGGAAGGAAGTGGGACAATGGAGGAAGCGCCGAGCGTTTCCTGCCCCCGGCTGGGCTGAGATCGGGACTGGGCCTGCGGGAAGCGGAGCTCGGGGACCTCCTCGGGATGCGATGGGAAATCCCTGGGTGGGGTTTGAAAAACAAGGCCCCAAAACCCAAACAATCCAGATCCGACCCCAAAAAACACCCCAAAACCCAAATAAACCCCAAATAATAAAAACCCAAACCCAAACAGGCCCTCTCCCAAAAAACCCAAAACCCAAACAAACCAACCTAAATAAGACCCCAAAGCCCAAACAAACTCAAAAAAAAGACCCCAAACCCAAACAACCCCCCTGAAAAACCCAAACAAACCCCAAAAAACCCAACCCCCCAAAAACCCAACCCCAAACCCAACCTAAATAAGACCTCAAACCCCAAACTAATTAAAAAAAAGAGATCCCAAACCCAAACAAACCCCCGGAAAAACCCAAACCCCAAACAACCACCTCGGAAAAACCAACCCCAAATCCCCAAAAAACCAACCCAAAACCCAATCAAACCCAACCCAAACAAGACCTCAAAACCATACAACCCCTCCAAAACTCCCCCAAACCCAAAGAACTCCCCCCAAAAACCCCAAACCCAACCCAAACAAGACCTCAAAACCATATAAACCACGAAAAGCACCCAAACCCCAAACAACTTCCCCAAAAACCCCAAAACCCACTCAAACCCAACCCAAACCCTTCCTCCCCTCTAAGACCACCCCAAACCCTCGGGGAAACCCCAATTCCCCAGCCTCGCACCCCAAACTCACCAGTTTTGGGGGGGTTCCTCTTCACCCTCATCCACTCGAAGGTCTGCGCGGCCCCGGTTTTGTGGCACGGCTCGGGGGGCCCGGGGGCTCCGGCTCCTCGTGGCCACCGTAGAGGCCGGGCAGGTAGCCCGGCTGCTCCTGCCCGAACCCGGGCGGCTGCTGGAAGTGCCCGGCGGGCCCGCAGTAGCCCTGGGCCAGCGAGGCCGTGCCCGAGGCGTACCCAGGCCCTTGGAAGTACAGCCCGTCCGCGTCCTGCTGGCCCAGGTAGAGCTGCTGGTAGCCCGGCTGAGCGGGGTAAGCGGGGCCGGAGAAACGCGAGGAGGAGGAGGGAGGGTGGAAGCTCTGCTGCGGGAGATGCCCCACGGCGGCCGAGGTGGCGGGCAGGCCGAAGGGGCCGTCCCCGCCGCCCGCGTCCCCGCCGGGGCTCCCTGAGCACGGAGGGAAGGAAGGCGAGGCCGGCTCGGCGTGGTGGAAGGCGGCGGTGGAGCCGCGGTTACAAATTGCGAACTCCAAGAAGGAGTTCATGCCGGTATTGTCCATCTGCCCACGGCCGGAGGAGGGTCAGCCCGGGTTTTTTTTTTTTTGGGGAGGGGGTATGGGATTGAATTTTTCTGCCCTACAACCTTTGGGTATTCTGTCAAAAGCTGGGAAACTTCCGGGCGAACCCCGCGGCTCTCGGGGGGACCCCGCGGGCGGAGCGGGCCCAGCCCAATGAGCGCGGGGCTCCCGAAGTTTGTGCCGGGGCTCCGGGGCTCATCCATCACGGCCTTGGCATTTGCATGACAAAGGGGCTTCAATCAAACCCGGCCCATCAATCTGATAACAACACGGCCGCGTCAAAATCTCCCCCTCAAAAAGACTTTAAAAGAGAGAGAGGGGCGAGGTGGGGTGCGGGGAGGTGCTGGGGAAAGGCTCCGAATGACCCGCGAGTGTTTTAAGTGCTAAAAAGGCCCCCCGAGTTATGAGCCGAGCTCAGGCACAAATTGTGACTTTTAAAAGGTTTTTTTTTTTCTTTTTTTCCCCCTCCCGATGCCGGCTCGGTGTGAGAAAAAAAGAAAAGAGGACGAGGGGCTGGGGAGGTGTGAGCAGAGACACAAAAGGAGGATTCTCTTTGATTCCTTTGCAAACTTTTCCCCACAAATGCCTCGGACTCGCTTTGGCCTTTTCCGGCGTGAGGAAACCGCTAAAAGCTCCCGAAGAAAAATCCGCTCCATTTTCGCTTCGATTTTACCCGCGCAGCCTTTGTGTCCGGGGCTAAAAGCACCGTAATTAGATCAATATTTTAATGAGGAGGCCAAATAAAGTTAGCCAGGGACAGAACGGCTTTTGTTGGAGCCGTGCCCGGCCTGGCAATTCCGCGATGGGAGCTGGGACCGATCCCCGCCTGCACCTGGGCACCTTCCCCATCCATCCGCGCTAAAATCCGAATTTTAGGGGTTCTAACCCACCCCGGGGCGCTAAGCTCGGCTTTGCCGGGTTAATCCGGGCTCGGGCGGGCTGAGGAGGAGGAGGAGGGCAGCGCTCAGAGAATGGGAACATAGGTGGGCAACATTTATTTACTTGTTCGCGGAACGGGAGACAAGAGCACCCAACAATCCGACGCCCACAGCCATTTGTTACTTGTCAGGATATTTACTGCCACAAGGACCACGAGGGCTCTCGGCCTCTTTTAGCCCGGGCCAAAAGTTCACTCTGACAGCCCAACCCGAAAGGAAAATCTTTTTTTGTTGTTGTTTTGATTTTTTTTTGGTTTTCGTTGATGCAACACATTAGGGAGAAACATTTGGTGAGAAAATTCAGCCCCTCCCTTCATTCCCTCCTTCCTCCGCCAAGGAAAATTTGGTTTTTTAGGCAGCTCCAGCTCCCATCTTTCAATAAAAAAATTAAAATTTCCCCACTCGCTCTCCCTTTTATTAATTTATTCATATTTATTCATATTTATTCGTATTTATTCGTATTTATTGCGGCTTTGCCGGTGCTGAGAGGCGGAGAAGGGAAATATTTTAGGCTCTCCAAAAGTCTCTTTTGCATAACTCGAGGATTCAAAGCCTCTCCCGTCACTGCCCCGGCAGGAGAAATCGATTTTTGATTCCATCCCTTTTATTTTTCCTTGCGTTCGGGTTGGGATGGGTGCGCGGGGATGATTTGTGGCTGTAAAACCAAAAAAACCCCCCAAAACCCCACAAAAAACCCCAAAAAAAGGAAAGTCTGGGTGTTTATCCCGGCCTCGAATCCATCGTTTCTCCTCCTCTGATGGGTTTGTGTCCTAAAATCGGGGAAAATCGGGGAGAATCCGGGAAAATCCGGGAAAATCGAGGGAAATCGGGGAAAATCAGGGAAAATCGGGGAAAATCCGAGAAAATCGGGGAAAATCCGAGAAAATCGGGGAAAAATCGGGGAAAATCAGGGAAAATCGCTGATCCCGAGTTGTGGAGGGGAAACTTTTCCTCTCAGCGAAGCCCAAATTCGAGCTAAATAAACGCTGATTTTTTAATTTTTATTTTTTGGTGGAGGGAAAGGTTGGATGGGACAAAAAATTTGAGCCAGAATTGCTCAAATTCAGAGTTTTTGGGAATGGATTCCCCGAAATCCCTTTGGGAAAGGAATTTTTGGGGTCCTTCCGTGGACAAATGATGCCTGATGGTGGGGATGAGGAATTTTTGGGAATGGATTCCCTGGAATTGCTTTGGGAAAGGAATTTTTTGGGTCATTCCGTGGTCAGGTGATGCCTGACGGGGCTGGAGATGTCTTCAGTTCTTTATTTGAAATCTTTATTTTAAAACTATTTTAAATCTTGGTTTGGCTCTTGATTTGAAATCTTGATTTTAGAACTATTCGAAATCTTGATTTTGAGTCTTGATTTAAAATTCTGATTTGAAACCTTGATTTTAGAACTATTTTAAATCTTGGTTTTAGGTCTTGATTTGAAGTCTTGATTTGAAATCTTCCTTTGAAATCTTTTTTTGCAATCTTCATTTGAAATCTGTATTTTAAAACTATTTTACATCTTGATTTGAAATCTGTATTTTAAATCTTGAATCCGAGAGGTTTTCATGCAGGCGACAGAGGACGAACAGAGGCATTTCCAAAGGCTCCAAGAGTCTTCAGATGCTTCAGTTTTGGGGTTAAATATAAATCTTTTGAAGTTAAATATAACTTTTGGAGTGTTAAATATAACATTTGGGGGGTTAAAGATAACAATTTTGGCGTTAAATATAAATTTTTGGGGTTAAATATAACTTTTTTGGAGCTAAATATAGCTTTTTAGGGGTTAAATCTAACTTTTGGGGGTTAAATATAACATTTTTGGGGTTAAATATAAAACTTTGGGGTTAAATATAAAATTTTGGGAGTTAAATATAACTTTTGGGGGGTTAAATATCGGGTTTTTTGGGTTAAATATCACTTTCTTGGGATGAAATATAACTATTGGGTGCTAAATGTAATTTTGGGGGGTTAAATATAGATTTTTGGGGGTTAAATATAACATTTTTGGGGTTATATATAAAATTTTGGGGTTAAATATAACTTTTTGAGGGTTAAATATCACTTTTTTGAGGGTTAAATATCACTTTCTTGGGATGAAATATCACTTTCTTGGGATTAAATATAACTATTGGGTGTTAAATGTAATTTTGGGGGGTTAAATATAGATTTTTTTGGGGTTAAATATAACATTTTTGGGGTTAAATATAAATTTTGGGGTTAAATATAAATTTTTGGGGTTAAATATACTTTTTTGAGGGTTAAATATCACTTTCTTGGGATAAATATCACTTTCTTGGGATTAAATATAACTATTGGGTGTTAAATGTAATTTTGGGGGGTTAAATATAGATTTTTTGGGGGTTAAATATAACATTTTTGGGGTTAAATATAAAATTTTGGGGTTAAATATAAAATTTTGGGAGTTAAATATAACTTTTGGGGGGTTAAATATCGCTTTTTTGGGGTTAAATATCACTTTCTTGGGATGAAATATCACTTTCTTGGGATGAAATGTAACTATTGGGTGTTAAATATAAATTTTGGGGGTTAAATGTAACTTTTTGGGGGTTAAATGTAACTTTTAGGGGACTAAATAAAGGTTTCTTGGGGTTAAATATAATTTTTGAGGGTTAAATACAACCTTTGAGGATTAAATATAACTTTTGATGATTAAATATAACTTTTGGGGGGTTACATATAACTTTTTTGGAGTTAAATACAGCTTTTTGGGGGGTTAAAAGTGACTTTTGGGGGGTTATATGTAACTTTTGAGGGTTAAATGTAACATTGAGGGTTAAATATAAAATTTTGGGGGGTTAAATATAAATTTTGAGAGGTTAAATATAACTTTTTAGGGGTTAAATGTAACTTTTTTGCAGTTAAATTTAACTTTTTTGGTTTTTGGCACTCCCAGCAGAGCAAGGCGATGCCAGAGCTGTCACCGGCCGGGTGATTTATCGGGACTCGGGAATCCCCCGGAGGATTTGATGGCCCCGGTTGGGTTTGGGGGGAAAAATTGGAGAGGAGAAATTAAAAATAAAAAAATCCGCATTGGGAAATGGAGAAAAATCGCGAGTTCTGGTGGGGAAATTTTTCTTGGGCATCCTTTGAGTGAAGCCTCGATTGGAGCAGAAAAATCCCAATTTAATTTAATTATTATTTATTTATTTTAAAAAAAATTTTTTGGTGGATGGAAAGGTCGGATGGGACGGGAGAGCAAAAGAGGAACGGGATTTAATGGGTTAAAAACATCGGGTTATCCTCGGGGGAAAAAAGTCAGATAATTCAATTTTTTAAATAAAAAGATATTTCAGATAAAGTAGAAAAAGGAAAAAAAAAAAAACCCACAGGGAAAAAACTCACATAATTGAGATAAAATAGGAAAAACAGGGGGGAAAGCAGAAAATTCAGATAAAATAGAGGGAAAAGGGGAAAAATCCCAGATAATTCAGATAAAATAGGAAAAAGGGGAAAATCAGATAATTCTGATAAAATAGGGAAAAAAGGAAAAAATCTCAGATAATTCAGATAAAATAGGAAAAAAGGGAAAAAATCAAATTATTCTGATAAAATAGGGAAAAAAGAAAAAAAATCCCAGATAATTCAGAAAAAATAGGAAAAATGGGAAACCCCCAGATTATTCAGATAAAATAGGAGAAAAAGAGGAAAAAACCAGATAATCCGGTTAAAAAGGAGAAAAAAAAGGGAAAAAAATCTCAGATAATTCAGATAAAATGGAATAATTTTAGGGATGGAATTCCTGCTCCTCTGGCTCTGGGAATCCTGCGCTGCTTTCCCGGGAATCCCAGCGCCTTTTCCATGGGCTGGAACCCGCCCGGTCTCATTAATTGGGCTCATTTGCATATTCATTACCCGGCCAGGGTGGGGAGGAGGGGCCCGGACCGGCTGCCCTGGGGAAGGGATTGGGGGGTCCCAGATCCCGAGGGATTCACTCGGATCCCAAATCCAACCGGGGATCCCAAATCCTTTGGGATTCCCTCGGATCCCGAATCCTTTGGGATTCATTCAGATCTCAAATCCCTAGGGATTCACTCGGATCCTAAATCCAACCGGGATTCCCCCAGATCCCAAATCCCCTGGGATTCATTCAGATCCCAAATCCAACCGGGGGTCCCAAATCCTTTGGGATTCCCTCGGATCCCGAATCCCTCGGGATTCATTCAGATCCCAAATCCAACCAGGAGTCCCAAATCCCTCGGAATTCCCTTGGATCCCAAATCCAACCCAAATCCTTTGGGATTCCCTTAGATCTCAAATCCCTTGGGACTCCTGCAGATCCCAAATCCCTTGGGATTCATTGAGATCCCAAATCCAACTAGGGGTCCCAAATCCTTTGGGATTCCCTTAGATCCCAAATCCCTCGGGATTCACATAGGTCCCAAATCCCTCGGGATTCCCTCAGTTCCCAAATCCTTTGGGATTCATTCAGGTCCCAAATCCTTGGGGATTCCCACAGATCCCAAATCCCTCGGGATCCTCTCAGATCCCAAATCCAGCCGGGGGTCCCAAATCCTTTGGGATTCACTCAGATCCGGAATCCAACCAGGGATCCCAAATTCTTTGGGAATCTCTCAAATCCCAAATCCAACCAGGGGTCCCAAATCCTTTGAGATTCCCTTAGATCCCAAATCCCTCGGGATTCCCTCAGTTCCCAAATCCTTTGGGATTCCCGCAGATCCCAAATCCCTCGGGGGTCCCAAATCCCTCGGGATTCCCCCAGACCCCAAATCCTTTGGGATTTCCTCAGATCCCAAATCCCTCGGGATTCATTCAGATCCGGAATCCAACCGGGGGTCCCAAATCCCTTGGGATTCACTCAGATCCCAAATCCCTTGAGACTCCCTCAAATCCCAAATCCTTTGGGATTCATTCAGATCCCGAATCTCTCGGGATTCTGTCAGATCCCTCGGGATTCCCTCAGATCCCAAATCCAACCGGGGGTCCCAAATCCTTTGGGATTCACTCAGATCCCAAATCCCTGAGGATTCCCCCAGATCCCGAATCCAGGCCCAGCTCCGCCCGCTCCTCACCCCTCCCTCCCACAAGCACATTAATTAATTAATTAATTAATTAATTAACATCTTCATCAGCCTCCGTTATCATCCGCCGGGAATTCCCGGGGTCGGGGAATCCGGGGAACAGAACCAGCCCCAGCGGGCCGGAAAATTCCCATTTTTCCTCTCCTTTTCCAACTCCCCGGGACAAACTCCGGGGCGAGCAGGGCGGGGTTGGCACCGCCAGTTCCTCCTTTGGCTACTGGAGCTGAGGCTGAAAAAAACTGGGAAAGAGAGGGAAAAATTCCCTAAAAACCAGCAGGATTCCCAGGAAAATTGAACTCCCTCCCCTGCCAGGCCCCATCCCCTCCCCGCTGCTCCTCCAGGGGAATCGGCTCCAACACCCCCGGAGCTCCCAGGATCTCTCCGGCGATCTCACCCCCCCTCCCGCAGCCGCACAAAATAAATATTTCCTCGGGAGCCGCTCATTTGCATAGCCCCGGCTTTAATTGCCGCCGCTGTTTTGGCAGCAATCAAGGGCTGGATGTGCTTAATTCGCTTAATCCGCTTTAATAAATGCCCTCCAGTTGCGCGGAACAGAAGGGCAGCGCCGCAAATTTTCGCCGCCCGGTTTTGTTTGACATTTTCGGGGAAGGTAAAGGATGGCCGGGCTAATGGCGGAATCTCGCAGCCATTCAATAATTCAGATTTTTATTGAATATTCCCCCCTTTCTCTCCTCCCGACATTTCAGTCTCGCTAATTAGGACAAATAAGAAGGGCCCTGCTGTTAGCGCGGATAATAACTGAGAGCTCCCATTTATTAACTCGCTTTTCCGTGGGTGGAGAATTGATCGCTGCCGGTGAGTGGCAGCGCTCCCCCAGAGCTGCGGCGGCTCCGGGAAGTCATTGCGGGGCCCTGGGCAGGGATTGGGATCGATCAGGGATTGGGGTTCGATTTTGGGGGGGCTTTGGGACCCCTTTTCCATTTATTGATAGGGATTGGGATCGATCAGGGATTGGGGTTCGATTTGGGGGGGCTTTGGGTCCTTTCCATCCTCGTTAGGGATTTGGATCGATCAGGGTTCGATTTCGGGGGTTGGGACCCTTTTCCATTTATTGATAGGGATTGGGATCGATCAGGGATTGGGGTTCGATTTTGGGGGGGCTTTGGGACCCCTTTTCCATTTATTGATAGGGATTCGGATCGATCAGGGATTTGGGTTCGATTTGGGGGGGGATTTGGGGTCCCTTTCCTTGATACATTCCTTGATAGGCATTTGTATCGATGAAGGATTTGGGGTTCGATTTGGGGGGATTTTGGGGTCCCTTTCCCATCCTTCATTAGGGATTTGTATGGATGAGGGATTTGGGGTTGATTTGGGGGATTAACCTGGGGGGATTTGGGGTCCCTTTCCCATCCCTCATGAGGGATTTGCAGTGATGAGGGATTGGGGTTTAGCTTGGGGGGATTTGGGGTCCCTTTCCCATTTCTCGATAAGGATTTCTATCGATTTGGGGGAGTTTAATTGGGGGAGTTATAAAACCCCTTTCCAATCCCTCGTTAGGGATTTACATCGATGAAGGATTTGGGTTCGATTTGGGGGGTTGGGGCCCCTTTTCCTGCCCTCATTAAGGATTTGTATCGATGAGGAATTTGGGGTTGGATTTGGGGGGGTTGGGACCCCTTTCCCATTCCTTGATAGGGATTCGGATCGATAAGGGATTGGGGTTCGATTTTGGGGGTTTAACCTGGGGGGATTTGGGGTCCCTTTCCCATCCCTCGTCAGGGATTGGGATCGATCAGGGATTTGGGTTCGATTTTGGGGGGGGGGGGTTATAGGACCCCTTTCCCATTCCTTGATAGGGATTTGTATGGATGAGGGATTTGGGTTCGATTTGGGGGGGGTTGGGACCTCTTTTCCTGCTCTATATCGATCAGGGATTGCGGTTTAACTTGGGGGGATTTGGGGTCCCTTTCCCATTTCTCGATAGGGATTTGCAGTGATAAAGTATTGGGGTTTAATTTGGGGGTGTTTTGGGGTCCCTTTCCCATCCCTCATCAGGGATTTGGGGTCGATTTTGGGGGGGTTGGGACCTCTTTTCCTGCTCTCATGAGGGATTTGTACGATGAGGGATTGGGGTTTAACTTGGGGGGATTTGGGGTCCCTTTCCCATCCCTCGTTAGGGATTTGGATCGATCAGGGATTTGGGTTTGATTTGGGCGAGTTTGGGGTCCTTTTTCCTGCCCTCATTAGGGATTTATAGTGATGAGAGATTTGGGGTTGATTTGGGGGGTTTAACCTGGGGGGATTTGGGGTCCCTTTCCCATCCCTCGTCAGGGATTTGGGTTCGATTTGGAGGGGGTGGGACCCCTTTCCCATTCCTTGATAGGGATTTGTAGTGATAAAGGATTGGTGTTTAATTTGGGGGTGTTTTGGGGTCCCTTTCCCATCCCTTGTCAGGGATTTGGGGTTCGATTTGGGGGGGTTGGGACCCCTTTTACATTTCTTGATAGGGATTTGTATCCATGAGGGATTTGGGGTCGATTTGGGGGGTTTGGGGACCCCTTTTCCTACCCTCATTAGGGATTGGTAGTGATGAGGGATTTGGGTTCTAAGGGGGGGTTAATTTGGGGGGGTTTGGGATCCTTCCCCATCTCTCATCAGGGATTTGCAGTGATGAGGGATTTGGGTTCAGTTTGGGGGTTTTGGGACCCCTTTCCCATTCCTCATTAGGGATTTATATCAATGAGTGATTGGGGTTTTAATTTGGGGGTTTGGGGACCCCTTTCCCACCCCTTTTGCCAGGGGGGTCCCTCCTGGCCCCTCCCTCAGCCTCGCCCATCCCCTCCTCCCTTCCCCAGGGGAAAAGGGCGAAAGTGAGTGTGGAAACCCTCAGATTTGGGGTAAATTCCCTCATTTTTAGGCTGAAAGGTCTGTAAATGTGGAAACCCGCTGGTTTGGGGTAATTTCCCTCAATTTTAGGCTGAAAGGTCTGTAAATGTGGAAACTAGCTGATTTTCTGATATTTTCTCTCATTTTTAGGCTGGAGGGCTTGTAAATGTGGAAACCAGCTGATTTGGGGATATTTCCCCTCATTTTTAGGTTTGGGATATTTTCCCTCATTTTTAGGCTGAAAGCTCTGTAAATGTGGAAACTCGCCGGGTTTGGGGATAATTTCCCTCATTTTTAGGTTTGGGATAATTTCCCCCATTTTTAAGCTGAAGGGCCTGTAAATGTGGAAATCCTCCAATTTGGGATAATTTCCCCCATTTTTAGACTGAAAAGTCTGTAAATGTGAAACCCCGCCGATTTTGGGATATTTCCCCTCATTTTTAGGCTGAAAAGTCTGTAAATGTGAAACCCCGCCGATTTTGGGATATTTCCCCTCATTTTTAGGCTGAAAAGTCTATAAATATGAAACCCCGCCTATTTTGGGATATTTCCCCTCATTTTTAAGCTGAAAGGTCTATAAATATGAAAACCCGCCGATTTTGGGATATTTCCCTCATTTTTAAGCTGCACAAAGGAGGCGCCGTCCCCGGAGAGGCCAAAAGGACGCGCAGACCCCAAACCCATCCCGGGGCAGGGCCGGGGCCTCCCATTCCCGGTTCCCAGCGCTCCCAGCGCTCCCAGCACGGCGGGAATGGGGCTGGGAGGAGGAGGAGGAGGAGGAGGAGGAGGAGGAGGAGGAGGAGGAGCAGAACCCCCCAAGCACAAATGGCGCTTTGATGGACAAGCTCTGGCAGTGCCCGGGCGGCCTCCGAGCAGCCGGGGGGGATCTGAAATAAACTCCAAAAACCCCAAAATTAATAAATTGCCTTTTCTGCGGGGCTCCGCTTCTCTCCCCCCCGGCCCTCGGGGGTTCCCGGAGCGGGGGAGGGAAGGGCAGCGGTGCCGGGGGCTCCGGGGTGGGGATGAGGAGCGAAAATTCGGGGAAGATTCGGGGAAAATTCGGCTCCAGCAGCTCCGGGAGCGGCCTTGGATCCCCGGGAAGGTGTTGGAGACGCCGCCGTGAATATTTAATGTATTTAATGCCCATCAACTCCCCCCATTCTTTCTCTTTTCCTTTCCCCTTTAGCGAGGTGTTGGTGGTTCCGTGGGAAAAGAGCCTGGCGAGATTTTTTGGGAAAAAAAAAAAAAAATTGGAATAAAAAGGTGGCAGTAAAATCACCGCCCCGCTTCTCTTTGTTAGAGAGAGATCAAGAGATCATCCACAGCAATCTCCAAAACATCTGTGGAGGCTTTGACTTCTTTAGTTCACTTTTATTTCCTTTGAATTTTTTTAATTTTTAATATTTTTAAATTTTTTAAATTTTTTTTTTAAGGCCCGCTGTGCCAACCCAAGCCCGGCTCTGCTGCTTTTAACCCCAAATTAAAAAATCAAAAGTTTCCCCGCACTCCAAGGTTCCCTGGAGAGGGGGGATGACCCCACCCAGGCACTGAAAACACCAAATTCCGCCCAAAAAACCCCAAATTCCACCCAAAAAAACCCAAATTCCACCCAAAAATCTGTGGGTGGCAGAGGTCGAATGGGAGACCTGTGGGGTTTGCTGAAGATTTTATTTTTAATTAAAAAATAAAAGGGGTTATTCGGTTACTCGGTGCATTTTAGGGGTCCCCTCTCGCCCCCCGCCCCACATTTCCCATCCCCCCGGGTTCTCCTTCCCCCCCCTTTTTTTTTTCCCAAAATTGGGACATTTTTCTAAAATTTCCCAAATTTTTTTCTCCAATTTTCCCCAAAATTTGGGAAACCCCGAAGACCCATCCGGGTGATTTATTTGGGGTGACCCCGCCACCTTCTCGTGCAGAAACCTCCCCCCAAAATCCTCCCCAGGACCAATTTTGGGGTAAAAAGAATAATAATAATAAAACAGATTCGAAAGGGGTCAGCAGAGAAATCCTGGAAGGAGATGGTGGATCCAGGGGATTTGGGGAATAAAAAAGGAAAAAAAAAATTAAAAGGGTTTGGGGAATAAAAAAGAAAAAAAAAGATTTTAAAAGGGTTTGGGGAATAAAAAAGAAAAAAAAAGATTTTAAAGGGGTTTGGGGAATAAAAAAGGAAAAAAAAAGATTTTAAAAGGGTTTGGGGAATAAAAAAAGAAAAAAAAAAAAGGATTTAAAAGGGTTTAGGGAATAAAAAAGGAGAAAAAAAAAGATTTTAAAAGCCCGGCTCTTACCCCTCCTTCTCCTCTCACATTTATTTGCTCACCCAAACTCCCTCCCCGCGTGGAATTTTTTTTATATTTTTTGAGCTTTAGCTCCAAATCCTCTTTTTTTCCTCATTTTTTTGCAGCTCGGGACGTTTCGAACTGCGGTGGGTTCTGTGCTGCGAGAGAAAAGAGGAGGAGGAGGAGGAGGAGGAGGAGGAGGATGGGGATGAAGGGCGGGATGGGGGAGGCCGGGAATGGCCCCGGAATTCGCGTGGGCTCCGCTCGGCCCCGGCGCTGCCTTTGTGTTGTTTTTCCATCCTTTTATCCCTTTTTAAATGTTTATTTTAGAGGTTTTGGGGGATTTCTGGGATTTTTTGGGGGGAGGTTTTGGGGTTTTTTTATTGTTGTTTTGTTTTTTCTTAAAGGAGAAAATTTTCCCCATCAGCGAAATAAACCCAAAAATATTAAAATTAGAAAAAAAAAAAGTCGCCTTTTTGATTTAATAAAATAAATAAACAAACAAACACCAGGCTGGAGAAAAAAAATAAATTAAACCAGAAGAGAAGGAAGTAAATATTTAAATATTTAAATATTTACTCCGGAGCCTCTGGAGATGCTGGCTGGGAGCGATTCCTTTTGTCTCCTCTCAGGGCACACGAGGAGATTGTTCAACCTCATTACAAAGCCGGGGGAAAGCGAATGATTTATGGGGGAAAACAAACAAAAAAAGGAAAAAACCGCCAGGTTTCGGGATGAAATCCGGAGCAAACACGCGTTTGTCGGTTTTATAAAGACGTTTATTTACTCTATGAAAATAATGTACAATAAATAATTTGCCCTTTGCTATGAAAGGATTTGAATAAATAATCTACATCTAAAACGTAAAAAGAGGAAGGAAAATTCCCCTGATTTCTTTTTTTTTTTCTTTTTTTCTTTCTTTTTTTTTTTTAATTTAATTTTATTACGAAATCTAAAAGTCTCGTTCTGATTCCTGAGAAAGTCGCTGGGGAGCATTGACGAATTTTATTTTATTTTAATTTTTTTTTCTCTCCACCGTGCGTGAGAACTACTGGAAATAAATAAGGAGGGGATAAAATAAATAAATTAAACTATCCTGAATTTCCCTGCGTTTTAGCAAAACTGGGGCCGCTCTTTCACCTCCTGGAATTTTTGGGAGGGCGGGTTGGGTCTCACGGAGCTTTGAGACGGAAATAGGAGGAGGAGATTGGATGAGAAATGGCTTGAGGTGGATTTTGGGGGGGCTCCCCTTCTTTTCGGGCAGATTTGAGGGGTTTCCCCTTATTTTAGGAGGTTTTTGGGGGGTTCTCCCTTCTTTTAGGGCAGATTTTGGGGTGGATCCTTTGTTTTGGGGCAGATTTTAGGGTGGGCTCCCCTTCTTTCAGGCCAGATTTTGGGGTGTGGGCCCTTGTTTTAGGGCAGATTTTAGGGGGTTCCCCTTCTTTTAGGGCAGATTTTGGGGGATCCCCTTATTTTAGGGCAGATTTTATGGGTTTCCCCTTCTTTTAGGACTGCTTTGGGGGGTTCTCCCTTATTTTACGGCAGATTTTGGGGGTTCTCCCTTTCTTTAGGACCACATTTGGGGGTTCTCCCTTATTTTAGAGCCGATTTTGGGGTGCTGGCAGTGGCCGGGCTGGCTGCCCCAAAAGTCCGGGTGGGATGGAGAGGTGAGTCCCCTTCTTTTTAGAGCCGATTTTGTGAGGTTCCCCCTTCTTTTAGGATCGCTTTTGGGGGTTCCCCCTTCTTTTAGGGCCGATTTATGGATTTCCCCTTATTTTAGGATCGCTTTTGGCATTCCCCCCTTCTTTCAGGGCAGTTTTTGTGGGGTCCCCCCTTCTTTTAGGATCGCTTTTGGGGTTTGCCCCCTTCTTTTAAGACAGATTTAGGGGTTTCCGTTTCTTTTAGGATCACTTTTGGGGGTTCCCCTTGTTTTAGGATCGCTTTTGGGGATTCCCCCTTCTTTAGGGCATACTTAGGTGTTTCCCCTTCTTTTAGGATCGTTTTTGGGGTTCCCCCTTGCTTTAGGGTCGTTTTTGTGGGGTTCTCCCTTGTTTTAGGGCAGATTTATGGGTTTCCCTTTCTTTTAGGGTTCCCCCCTTCTTTCAGGGCAGTTTTTGTGGGGTTCCTCCTTGTTTTAGGGCCGTTTTTGTGGGGTTCTCCCTTGTTTTAGGGCCGATTTTGTGGGGTTCTCCCTTGTTTTAGGGCCGATTTTGTGGGGTTCCTCCTTGTTTTAGGGCCGATTTTGTGGGGTTCCTCCTTGTTTTAGGGCCGATTTTGTGGGGTTCCTCCTTGTTTTAGGGCCGATTTTGTGGGGTTCTCCCTTGTTTTAGTGCCGATTTTGTGGGGTTCTCCCTTGTTTTAGGGTCGATTTTGTGGGGTTCCCCGTTCTTTCAGGGCGGATTTCGGGGCGCTGGCAGTGTCCCCAGAAGTTCCCTCTACTGAATCCCCAGATGCTGCAGGTCCATGGTGCAGAGCGCGCTGCTGAAGAATTCCAGCTCCTCCTCGGAGAAGCGCAGGGGGCTCTCCAGGGAGGCGGGAGCAGCGGGGGAAAACCCCGGGCACAGCTCCAGGCACGGCTCGGCCTGGAACAGACCCAGCTCCGGCAGCACCGGGGACTCGCATCCCTCCCCCGGGGCCACCCGGGGCTGCTCCGAGCCGCTCCCCGCTGTCCCCCGGGGCTCCGGGGCTGTCCCCAAACCGGGGCTGCCCTCGGGCTCGCTGCTCTCATCCAGGCCGGGCAGGGCGAACTCCCCGTCCGGGAATTCTTTGTGCTGCGTTTGCCTCTTGTGCTTCATGCGGCGGTTCTGGAACCAAACCTTGACCTGGCGCTCGGTGAGGTCCAGCAGCGCCGCGATCTCCACCCTCCGCGGCCGGCACAGGTATTTGTTGAAGTGGAATTCCTTCTCCAGCTCCAGCAGCTGCGTGTTGGTGTAAGCCGTGCGGAGCCGCCGGGAGCCGCCGCTGTCCGCCAGCCCCGGCGGGTCTGAGACAAAACAAAAATGAAATTGTCACCGAGCGCTCCGAGGTGTCCCCTCGCTCCAACGGGTGCGGGGGAGCCGCTCCGAGAGGGAAAAAAAAATATTTTATTTAACTCTTTTCACGCTGGAGGAGGATTGAGAATGGCTTTGGCCTCCACAAGATAAAAGATTTTGCTCCTCGGCCTCTCCCTTCAGAGCCCTTCCCTCTCTGGGAATTTCAAGCCATCCCTTCTTTCCTTTATTATTATTATTTTTTACCCTTTCCTGGCTTTGATTTCATTTTTTTCCCTCCCGGACCAATGAGCTCCGGTGTCCGCCCTGGCCCTGCCCGGTTTTACCTGAGCCGTGCCACGGAAATCCTGGGATTGTTCCTCCAATGTTTTATCCCCAGGGAAGGAGGCTCGGGGGCCGAGCAGCGAGGCCGCTCCTGTTCCTGGGGGGGCTCGGGGGTGCCGCAATTTCCTTTTTTAGGACCAGCCCAGCCCTGGCTCTTTCACCTCCCCGCCTTCCCCACCCATTTTCCTTCCCCCCTCTCCGCGCATCTTTGGGGGTTTTATTGTATTTCCTTTTTTTTTTTTTTTTTAATTCATTTTTTTCTTTTTCCCTTTTCTCTCTTAAAAAAATGCAGCCCCGCCACAAAAACCCGAACAAATTGAGTTGTAACCACCCCTGGTTCCCCTTTTCCCTCCTCGCTGATGTTTTTGGCAGAACTTGCAGAAATTTTGGGTTTATTTTTTTTATTGTCTGGGGGGAGGCAGCAGAAACCCCCCGGGGCTGGGGACACCGCTCGGTGAATTTCACCCCTGACACAAACCCGGGGACCCTCTGGGGGTACGGGGATGAGATTTTGGGGCCAGGCGAGCAGAATTTGGGATTTTTTTTGCCCCCATCCCAACCATCACCAACCTGCGGGAGATCCTGCGGGGCGCAGCGGCAGCGAGGAGGATGAGGATGGTGGGGACGAAGAGGACGGAGCCTGGGGGGTTTCCTGGCCGATTTCTTCTCCTTCATCCACGGGAATTCCGCCGCCCAGGGCCGCGCTGGCGGCGGCTGCAGCAGCCCATGGGAGGCTCTTTTTTGGCTCCTCGGTCTCGCCTGGCTGCCGGCACAAGGGTTGAGGCTTTGCAGGACGCTTTGCTCAAAAGGAGGAGGAATTAATGTCGAGTCCTTGATTGATGAAGTTTGAAATGTCTCCAGGACAGCGGGGAGAGACGTCAGGCACTCAGCGAGCGAGGGCTGGCTATTTATAAACCCGATCTCCCTCTCAAATTCAAAATTCATGGCTTTTCCAGGGCCCGGCGCTTAAAAAGCGGGAGGGAGGCGGGGGAGAGGGAGGAGGAGGAGGAGGAGGAGGAGGGGGAGAGGAATCGGAGGGCTCGGGTTTTTGATGGCGGGGATGACGACGCTCCTCGGGATTTTTTATAAATGTTATATTGCCGATAACACGGGCGGAGGGGGGACCCGGCTCGCCTAAACTCGAGGCTGGGGCGAAATTGCGGCCAATTCCTCGTCACGTGGGCGGCCGTGGCCAATGGCAGCCGGGGCCTGGCGGCAAACAGAAAGCGTTATTTGCTTTAATTGATTAAAAATAATTAAAACGGGAGAGATAGGAACCCCAGAAAAGCCAACAGCACCCAGCAGCACCCCGGAATCAGCATCCTTCATTGGGGTGGGGTGTGGGCAGGGAGATGCTGCTTTGCCCTTCCTTCCTTCCTTCCTTCCTTCCTTCCTTCCTTCCTTCCTTCCTTCCTTCCTTCCTTCCTTCCTTCCTTCCTTCCTTCCTTCCTTCCTTCCTTCCTTCCTTCCTTCCTTCCTTCCTTCCTTCCTTCCTTCCTTCCTTCCTTCCTTCCTTCCCTCCTTCCCTCCTTCCTTCCCTCCTTCCTTCCCTCCTTCCTTCCCTCCTTCCTTCCCTCCTTCCCTCCTTCCCTCCCTCCTCGGTGCTCCCTTTCCTGTCCTGTTCCATCTTTCCTGCTGCTCCCTGTGTTTTTCCCATCCCTGCCCTTCCCTGTCCTTCCTGGACATCCTTGTCCTGCCTGATGTTCTCTGTCCTTCCCAACATTCCCTGTCCCTTCCCGATGTTCCCTCTCCTGCTTTCCCTGTCCATGCCCCGTGCCCCATATCCTGCCTGTCCCTTTCCAAATGCTCCCTGTCCCTTCCCAACGTTCTTTGTCCCTTCCAGATGTTCCTTGTCCCTTCCCAACACTCCCTGTCCCTTCCCAATGTTCCCTGTCCCACTTTCCCTGCCCACCCTGCCCCTGCTCCAGGCCCTGCCTGTCCCTTCCCAATGCTCCATGTCCCTTCCTGATGCTCCCTGTCCTTTCCCAACTTTCTCTCTCCTGCTTTCCCTGCCCATCCTGCCCATGCCCCGTGCCCCGTGCCCCATTCCCTGTCCCTTCCCAATGATTCCTGTGCTCCCCAATGTCCCCTGCCCTTCCCGATGTTCCCTGTCCTTCCTGATCCTCTGTCTCCTGTTTTCCTGCCCACCCTGACCCTGCCCCATGCCCTGCCTGTCCCTTCCCAATGCTCCCTGTCCCTTCCCAATATTCCCTGTTCTTCCCAATATTCCCTCTCCTGCTTTCCCTGCCCGTCCTGGCTGATGTTCCCTGTCCTGCCCTCCCTGTCCTGCCTGTCCCTCCCAAAGCTCCCTGTCCTTCCCAACACTCTCTCTCCCTTCTCAATGCTCCCTGTCCCTTCCCGACGTCCCCTCTCCCGCTTTCCCTGCCCACCCTGCCCCCTGCTCCAGGCCCTGCCTGTCCCTTCCCAATGTCCCCGGTCCTTCCCAGTGCTCCTTGTCCCTTCCCAATGTTCCCTGTGCTCCCCATTGTCCCCTGCCCTTCCCGGTGTTCCCTGTCCTTCCCGACCTTCCTTCTCCTGCTTTTCCTTCCCACCCTACTCTTGCCCCATGTCCTGCCTGTCCCTTTCCAAAGCTCCCTGTCCGTTCCCAAAGCTCCCTGTCCCATCCCAATGTCCCCTGCCCTTCTGAACGCTCCCTGACCATTTCCAACGCTCCTTGTCCCTTCCCAATGTTCCCTCTCCCGCTTTCCCTGTCCACCCTGCCCCTGTCCTGCCTGTCCCTTCCCAAAGCTCCCTGTCCCTTTCCAAAGCTCCCTGACCCTTCCCAATGTTCCCTGTCCCTTCCTGAAGTTCCTTGTCCCACTTTCCCTGCCCATTCCCTGCCCATTCCCTGCCCTTTCCCTGCCCATTCCCTGCCCATTCCCTGCCCTTTCCCAGCCCGTTCCCTGCCCATTCCCTGCCCATTCCCTGCCCTTTCCCTGCCCATTCCCTGCCCTTTCCCTGCCCGTTCCCTGCCCATTCCCTGCCCATTCCCTGCCCTTTCCCTGCCCATTCCCTGCCCTTTCCCAGCCCGTTCCCTGCCCTTTCCCTGCCCTTTCCCTGCCCATTCCCTGCCCATTCCCTGCCCTTTCCCTGCCCATTCCCTGCCCTTTCCCTGCCCGTTCCCTGCCCGTTCCCTGCCCTTTCCCTGCCCATTCCCTGCCCTTTCCCTGCCCATTCCCTGCTCTTTCCCTGCCCGTTCCCTGCCCGTTCCCTGCCCTTTCCCTGCCCATTCCCTGCCCATTCCCTGCCCTTTCCCAGCCCTTTCCCAGCCCTTTCCCAGCCCTTTCCCAGCCCTTTCCCAGCCCTTTCCCTGCCCATTCCCTGCCCATTCCCTGCCCATTCCCTGCCCATTCCCTGCCCTTTCCTTGCCCTTTCCCTGCCCTTTCCCTGCCCATTCCCTGCCCATTCCCTGCCCATTCCCTGCCCTTTCCCAGCCCTTTCCCTGCCCATTCCCTGCCCATTCCCTGCCCATTCCCTGCCCATTCCCAGCCCTTTCCCTGCCCATTCCCTGCCCTTTCCCAGCCCTTTCCCTGCCCATTCCCTGCCCGTTCCCTGCCCTTTCCCTGCCCATTCCCTGCCCATTCCCTGCCCATTCCCTGCCCTTTCCCTGCCCTTTCCCTGCCCTTTCCCTGCCCTTTCCCTGCCCATTCCCTGCCCTTTCCCAGCCCTTTCCCTGCCCATTCCCTGCCCTTTCCCTGCCCTTTCCCTGCCCATTCCCTGCCCTTTCCCGGTGCCTCCATCCCGGATCTCCCCGGCCCTTCCCGGCTGTGGGAAAAGGGGAATTTCCTTCCCTCCCTGCCGGACACTCCCAGCTGGATCCCGGCTCCTGTTCGCACCTCTCCCATTCATCCCAGCTCGGGTTTTTCCCGGAGTTTGTGTTTGAGTCTGGGTGTGAACACTCAGGAAACCGAGCGAGCTTTTAAGTCAAGTTTAGTTAAAGCGGCCCCGATTTCCCGGCTTAAATTACATTTGAAGAGCAGCCTAATCCTCCTCCTTCCCAAGCCGGGCTTAATGGACCCTTTGCACTTTCCTTAAAGGCCAAACACGTTTTAAGGTCACGGATATCTCTGAAATCGCATTTCCTCCTTCCCATCTTTTTTCTTTCCCACCCCATCTCCAACGAGCAGCGCCACTTCCAGAGTTTACAAAATAAATAAATAAAATGAAGTTATTTCCCAAGATTTTTTTTTTTTCTTTCCCCCCTCCCTTTCTTTCTCCTTCTTTAAAGCGCCCCGGGTCCACCCAACCCGAAAAGAAGAGAGAGAAATCATCAATCTTTTCCTCCTGACAGCTCTGCCCTGACTCACTCAGCAAAGAAATTCAGCTTTGACCACGGAGCTTTTTAACCCAGGCAAGATTTATAAACTCCAACCCGCGGGTTTCAAGGGTAGAAACTCAAATTTTCGTGGAAAGGGAGAGAAATAAAAGAATTATTCTGCCCGGAGGGGATGGAAAAGGAGAATTTTGGGGGTTGGTGGAGCTCCAGTTCTCCCATTTGGCAGCCGGGACTGGGAGGCTCCGATCCCGCAGGGAGAAGCCTGGAAACTTTTGTCACTTCAAAAATCTGCGTGGGTGGGGAGGGCTTGGGAGGGCCACGGAATAAATCCAAAGCTCATTTAGCAAAGGGGGTAGAGGGAATAATTATGATAATTAAAAAAACACCGAGCGCCGAACAAAATTTCCCCGCAGTATTTTTGTGAATTCGCTTATCAAAAACACCAAAAAAAATTCTGTTTAATCTCGTCAGAATCGATGATTAAAAATAAAATAATTGGGGTTTGGATCATTGCTGGTTTAAAGTGGAATTTTGGGGTTGCCGGGCTTTGTTTGGAGGTGCAAATTCCTCCTTTTTGAGGGATGGAGGGGAAGAATTTGGGATGCAAAACTCTTCCCAAGAGCTGCCAGGGGAAAAGAAAAATAAAAAAGAGGGGGGGAAATGACAAGAGGGAAAAATGAAAAGTGGGGAAAATGAAAAGTGGGGGAAAGAAAAGAGGGGAAAATGAAAAGTAGGGGGGAAATTTAAAAAGGGGAAATGGAAAAAAAGGAAAATGAAAAGAGGGAAAAATGAGAAGTAGAGAAAATGAAGAAAGGTGGGGAAATGAAAAGTTGAGGAATGAAAAGGGGGGGGAATGAAAAGAGGGAGAAATGAAAAAGGGGGAATGAAAAGAGGGAAAAAATGAAAAAGAGGAAAAATGAAAAGAGGGGGGGAATGAAAAGAGGAAGGAAAGAAAAGAGGAGGAAAAGTGAAAAATAGGAAAAATGAAAAGAGAGGGAAAAAAATAAAGAGAGGGACAAGAAAAAAGGGAACAAAACCTCTTGGGAAAATGTGGATTTTTTTTTTCCCCACACATCACAGGGAGGCACAAGGGGGAAAAAAATTTTCTCCCAACCGCAGGGGAAAGCATCGCATCCCTGGGATAAATCCTCGAGGTTCCTGAAGGACAGAAAAAGCCAAAAAATCTTGGTGGGAGGAAGAAAAACCCCAAAAACCTCGGTGGGAGCAGCCCGGCCCTGCTGCTTTAGAGCCGCGGCTCCACCGAGCCGGGAATGGGAGGAAACGGAGCCGGCGCCCCGGAATTGGAAATTTTTTTTCCCGTTTTCCTTGATTTTAACCATTTCCTGGAAATCCCTGGCACAACATGGCGCCCGGAAAAAAAATAAATAAAAAATAAATCTGGGAATGGGAAGGGGGAAGGGAGAAATCGCTGCCCGTGTTCTGCCAGCCCAGCCTCGCTCGGGTTGGTGCTTTGAAATTAAAAAATAATTGAAATAATTGGAAATATTTCCCAGGCCGGGATGGGAAATTGTTCCTTGCATGGGCGGGCAGGAGCGATCCCGTTATTTATTAGCGCTCCGAGGTTGGGATTATTAACCTGGAACTGCGTTTGTGAGAGGGGATCCGAGCTCGGCCGAGGTTTTCTCCACCAGAATTTATTTTATTTTTTTATCCCTCGAGGGTTTATCCACACAAGCAGATAAAAAGGAATAAAATGTAAAATGTGTGAAATATAAAAAATAGGATGTATAAAATCTGCTAGGTAAAAATGTAGGGAATAAGATGAAAAAAAATTATATATATATATATAACTAAAAATATACTGTATAAAATACAGGATATAGGCTATAAAGCACAAAATATATAATATATAAATTGGATAATATCTATTATGTAATAGATAAAATATTATATGTTTTATATATTATATAATACATAAAATATTATATTATATATATTATATAATATATAAAATATATGTTATATGTATTATATAATATATAAATATATATGTTATATATAATATAATATATAAAATGTAATATATTATATCATACATATTATATATTATGTATATAAAATATATAAAATACAAAAAATATATAAAATATATCAAGTACAAAATATAAAACCCACGAGCTGCTTCTACAGCACCCATCCCCCCCTTTTTTTTCCCTTTTTTTCTTTTTTTGGGGTACCTTTTCCAGCTTTTCCACCCTTTTCTCGTGGCTGCAATGAAAATCCCAAATCCTCCTCTTCCTCCTCCTCTTCCTCCTCCTCATCCCCAGCCTGACCAGCCCCTTCCCAGCGCCATAAAACTTTTATTGCTGCTTTAATACAAGTTTTCTTAGGGCTTTAGAGCATAAAAAGCAAATTATTCACGGCGTTCTCCCGTCTGCTTTCCCTGCTGGCCCAGGGTTCTTCTCCCTTTTTCACTTTCGCATTTTTGGGGTTTTTTCCCTTTTTTACTGAGGATTTGGGATGCCTGGGGAGGTGCGGGTGGGCGCTGGTGCGCGCCACACACTCGCGTTTTCCAGATAATCCCATTATTTTAGCCATCACTCAATTATTTTCGCCATAATTCAATTATTTAATTTTCAATTAAATAAGAGAGAAATTATCGATTTCATTCCTCTTCACTTCCCAAGGCCCCGGATGGAAACTCTGGGCCATTTTTACATTTTCATCTCTCTTTTTTTTTTCCCCCCTTCCCTTCCTTGTTTTTATTTTCTTTTCTTTCTTTCTTTTTTTTTTTTTTTTTTTTTTTGTGATTAATCCCTTTTCCTTTGTTTTCATTCCCTCTCCAATGGCAGCCCAGCCCTGGCGCCACGTGATTTCTCTTTGTGGGCGCCCGAATTCCCAGGATTTCACCCCAAACGGGGACGCCGCTCTCCATCCCTCTCCTTCCTTCCCATCTCCCCTCCCTTGGGCTATTTTTGATTTTTCCCTTTCAAATCCTCATTTTTTAATTTTATTTTTTTCCACCTCCAAATCCGACGGATAGGACGAGATAAAATCGATAACAGAAAGTTTATTCAGGAATTGTTCACCAGACAACCCTTGAAGCGAGGAAAGAAAAGAACTCTACTGTAAGAACAAAGAAAGAGCTCCGGAGAGGAGGGGCGGGAGGGGAGGGATCCGCTATGAAATTCTTCTAATTCAGGACTAAACAATTACAGTCTGGTTCTGCTCTCATGCCTCCAGTAGAACTAATTACATTATTCATAAGTACCAAGGTAACATAAAACTACTGGTTCTCCCTAAATTACAATAACTAAAATAAGCTCGTGGTACAATGACAAGGGGAACACAACGTCTTTTTTTTTTTAATATTATTTTTTAAACTTTTTTTTTCTGCTTTTTTTTTTGGTTTTTTAGGGGAGGAAATACTAAAAAAGTACCGTTTGAATCTTATTTTTGTTGGGTTTTTTTCCTTGTTTTTTTTCCCTCATATAAATACATCGTCTTGGGGGGGAGGATAAATAATACAAAAAAAAAAAAAAAAGGAAAATATTTTCAACTGGCTATAACAATAAATATATATGAATGTTCACCAGAACACACACCTAACTGAAGGGCGCCTCGACGGAGCTGAGAGCCCTTCAAAGTTGTTTTTGCTTTTTTTTTTTAATTATTATTTTTTTTTAATACCCATTATATGTAAACTCTAAGTGCAACAAAGATGTCCAGGCAGGAAAGCATCAGCAAATCCCAGGGATCCGGTGGCTTCTGCTTCCGTGGGAGGACATTCCCTCTGTTCAAATATACCCTGTTTTCACGTAAGCTCAAGAGGAGAGGAGGAAAGAAGCTCAGGACTTCTCCGATTGCTTTTTTTCTGCTCGTGAACCCTAAAAAAAAAACACCCCCAAAAAAACCCTGAAATGGAGAAATTGAGCCTTGGCTCAGCAGAGGCCGAGGAAGGGAAATATTCAGACCTGTCAACTCTTTCTTCCTCTCTTTGGAGTTTTGGGTGGGGAAAAAAAGGGGGAATTGAGGCGTTCCCAAAAGATTTCGTCAACCCTTGGTGGTGTTTAGGCCTCTTTCATCCTGATTGTTTTCGGTTTTTTTCCGTGTTGTTTTGGAGAGGGGCAGCAGGGCCTGGAGGGACGAGCGCGGCTCCCAGGCGTTGGCAGGTGTGGATATTTGCAGTTTGGAGGGATATTTGCAGTTTTGGGGATATTTGCAGTTTTGGGGGATATTTGCAGGTTTGGGGGGGCTCGGTGGGAAGTTACCCTGTGAGAAATTGGATTTATCCTTTTTCTGGTGGGAAATCGGATTTATCCTTTTCTGGCAGAAAAGGACAACCCTTCCTTGGAAGGCCGGCCAGGAAAGCACAGGTGGATCTGGAGAAGGACTCGGAGCTTCCTGGTGGATCTCTTGGGAGTTTTGTGGATGCAGAGACCCCAAAACTTGGCTCTGGACTCTTCTCCTTCCCAGCATCCGGGAAATTACCGGTGACAATCCAGACGTGGCTTGGAAACGACGGATTTGGCCACTTAAACCCTGCAGGATTCCCACAAAAACCACCCCAAACCCATTTCAGGAGAATTTGTGTGGAAACCCTGGTGGTTTCTCCTTCCAAAACCACCAAAACTGCTCGGATCTCGCGCTTCACAAACCCCAAAACTCAACAACCCCGCCGGCAAGGCCGGGATGAAAACTCAACACAAACCCTGAAACCCCAAACCTCTCCCGTTCTTTTTCCCCCTTCCCCATCCCAACAGCTCCCCCCTCACAGGTGGGTGAGCTTGGGCGCCTCTTGGATTCTGCCCTGAGAAGTCGCGTGGTGCGACGAGAGCTCCGTGTACGTGGGGTGGCTCTCGCACGGTCCGTGGGGCTGGCCCGGGGCCACCCCGCCGTAGTCCATGGCGGCGCCGGCGGCCTGGTGGTGCTGCAGGTGGTTGAGGCCGTAAAGGGACGGGCCGGAGGCGGGCAGAGAATCCACAAAGTTCCCTCCGACGTACGCGGGGCTGCCCTGCATGCCGGGGGTCCCGTAGGCCACCCCGTTGGCCTGCAGGACGTGCGGCTCGTAGTCGGCCGGGCCGCTGGCGGCCGTGGCGGCCCCGGCGTATTTCTGCTGGCCGGGGCAAGCCTTGAGGGGGGCTTGGTAGCCGCCGGCGGCCGCGGCGTAGGCGTTTTGGTGGGGTTTGCTGAAGGAAGGCGGCGACGGCGCCTCGTAGGCGCCGCTCATGGGGTGCAAGGCGTTGAGGAACCCCGCCGAGGCCTGCATGGGCTGCGGGGGGCTGCCCGCCGGGGAAGGCCCTCCGGAGGAAGAGCCCATGCCTTTGGATTTCTGATCTTTTTTGTACTTCATCCTCCTGTTCTGGAACCAGATCTTGATCTGGCGCTCGCTGAGGTTCAGCAGGTTGGCCATCTCCACGCGCCGCGGCCGGCACAGGTAGCGGTTGAAGTGGAATTCCTTCTCCAGCTCCACCAGCTGAGCGCTGGTGTAGGCCGTGCGCGCCCTCTTGGAGGCCGAGGAGCCCGGGGGGCTTTTCTCGCCGCTGCTGCAGGTTTCTGCTGGGGCCCCCGGAATGAAATAAAAGAGAATTACTTACACGCAGAAATTGAATGCGTCGGTTCTTAATAAATCCTTGCCCCCCTCCCCCTGGCCCCCTCCGCATTAGCCTGCACTCCATAATCGTGTCATTTATTAAGAGTTCTGTTCTCCAAAGCTGCCCCTGCTTTATGAAAATTTGATCATGTCATGTAGAAGAGGATTCCAGGGCCATTTATCGAGGAGTCGATTATTTCCAATGGATAATTTTCTGGAAAATAATGTTTGGCAGGGGGAGGCGGCCACCGCTGCAGGGGCCAGTTAAAGCAGGTTTGGGAGGGGTTGGGTTTGCACACAGGTGTGACCCCAATATTTGCCTCTGCACCTCCCTTTTCCAGAGGTAAACACCATAAATTACCTCAATGGGGGATGAAGTGCTCACCACAGAGTTTATGTGAACGGGTTGGTCAGAATTGTGGTAAATCCAAACTGACTTTTGGGGTTTTTATCCAGTCAGACTGGGTGGGATACGTGAGGAAGGTGGATGTGGAGTTTCATCCTCTCTCTCTCAGAGGTGGGAAGGGACCAAACAGAATTTCAGCAGCGGATTGAGCAGCTGGGAGCACATTTTCCCCATATTCGTGTCCACCCTGGGCTGCATTTCCCATATTTATTATTGTGAAATAAACCAAGGGTGGGCGGGCAGTGCTCGGTGCCAGGATCCTCTCTGGAGTCTCCCAGGATCTTCTCCTCACTCTGCCACCCCCAAACAAAACCGCTCTGCCCGGTGACTCCACCACTCCTGAGACCTCACGTCAGCAGGGCTGGAGGGAAATAGTCCCACCTGGCAACTCTTTCCTCCTCTCTTTGGAATTCTGGGTGAGAAAAGGGGAATTTGGGCCTTCCCTAAACTGATTTCTCTGACCCTTTGTGATTTTTAGACCTCTCTTCGGAATTTTGGGCAGGAAAACAGGAATTTGGACCTTCCCTAAATCCATTTCTCTAACCCTTTGTGATTCTTAAGCTTCTCTTAGAATTCTGGGTGAGAAAACTAGAATCTGGGCCTTCCATAAATCGATTCCTCCAACCTTTTGCGACTCTTGGACCACTTTCATCAACTTTTTTACATTTTAGTCTCGTCATTTCAGAGAGGGGAAGGACAGCGCGCGTCACCAGGGCCTGGCGAGCTACCTGCGCTGGGAGAGCCGTTCTTCTGCTTGGAATTCTGCCTCGACTCCTTCATCCAGGGGAAGATCTGCTTGGAGATGCTGGCCCCGAGATTGGCTTTACCGGGGGCGCTTTTCCCGTTGCCGGCCTGGCCGCTGCCGCCGCCCGCGGCACCGTTGGCGTTGTTGGCGTTGTTGGGCGAGCCCGGTGGCTCCGGTGGCAAACCGGGCCGCATGCAGCTCCCATTGAGCTCTTTATTTTTGCCGTGCTGGTTGCCGAGAGACTGCAGGGAGCAGGCAGACCTCTGGAAGTCGTTCTCCACATGGGACGAGGCCTGGAATGGCTGCTGGGCGCCCTCGTAGCCGAACCCATTGGCGGCGGCGCCGTAGGAGTAACCCCCGAAGAGCGTGGAGCTGTCGTAGTACGAGGCCTTCTGCATCTTCCGCGAGGGTTTGCTCGGCTACCAGGGTCTTGACACCCCTATGGCAGAACATTGGCACCCCGAGGCCACGTGACGGCCCCTCTCCAGCTGGCTGGTGGGAGCTGACCTGAAAGGTTAGCAGAAAACACACAATAATAGTGCCCGGCCCAGGAATCCATCTTGGGGCCTGAAAGGACCCGTGACATGAATAGGGTCCCGCGGAAAGGAGGGGGGGAACAGATGCTGCCAGCAGATTTCACCCTCTGGAGGCTCCTCGGATGGGGATGGGTTTGGAGGAGGTTTTGGGGTGGTTGTGACTTTTTTTTTCCCCTCTCTTGGTTTTGTTCTGTCGCTGTTACGGCAGCTCTGTATGTTTGTTTATTCTGTATTTATCCCCACGCGCAGGGAAATGCACAAACCCCCAATGTACGTCCTTGTGGTGTGTGTCATCTGCACATTTACACACCAGACACACATAAATCCTAAATTTATACACCTAAACCCAGATAAACTCCAAATTTACACACCCAGGCCCAGATAAACACTGAATTCACTCACTCAGGCCCAAATAAACCCCAAATTTACACACCAGACCCAGATAAATCCCAAATTTACACACCAGGGCCAGATAAATCCCAAATTCACTCACCCAGGCCCAGATAAACCTCAAATTATCACACCCAGACCAAAATAAACACCAAATTTACACACCAGGGCCAGATAAATCCCAAATTTACACCCCAGGCCCAAAAAAACCCCAAATTTACACACCAGGCCCAGATAAACTCCAAATTTACACAGCCAGGCCCAAATAAACCGCAAATTTATACACCAGGCCCAGATAAATCCCAAATTTACACACCCAGACCAAAATAAACCTCAATTTTACACACTCAGGCCCAGATAAACCTCAAATTTACACACCCAGGCCCAGATTAATCCCAAATTTACACAGCCAGGCCCAGATAAATCCCAAATTTACACACCAGTCCCAGATAAATCCCAAATTCACTCATCCAGGCCCAGATAAACCTCAAATCTACACACCAGGCCCAGATAAATCCCAAATTTACACACCAGGCCCAAATAAACCCCAAATTTACACACTCAGGCCCAGATAAACTTCACATTTACACACCAGGCCCAAATAAACCCCAAATTTACACACTCAGACCCAGATAAACTTCACATTTACACACCAGGCCCAAATAAACCCCAAATTTACACAGCCAGGCCCAGATAAACTTCACATTTATACATCAGGCCCAAATAAACCCCAAACTTATACACCAGGCCCAGATAAATCCCAACTTTACACACCAGGCCCAGATAAATCCCAAATTTACACACCAGGCCCAAATAAACCCCAAACAATCACAAATGTGAGAGCACAGAACAGAGAATCACTGGCCACAAACATAAAAGCCACCAAAGCCTCGCTATTTCTATTTAAAACAGCCCCCAAAAATCCTTCCAGCAGCAGAAATTCCAAGTTTATCTCCAGGCCTGTGCCGGGTTTGTTTGGTTTTGAGGCTCAAACAGTGAAAATCCGTGTTTTTTCTCCAGGTAACGCTGTCCTGACACACTTGGCTCCCTTTTTTTTAATTCTTTTTTTTTGTTGTTGTTTACACAGGAACTCTGAGCGCCTCTGGAATTCAGGGCAAAGATTTCCAGGGACCGGAGCAGGGACGGCACCAATTCAAGAATGTGCTCGGAGCCTCTCTCCCCCTCCATCTCTGGCAGCACAGGTTGAATTTAGAAAAATAAATATTTTTTTCTTTTTTATCCCTGCACATTTTTGTGTTTCTCACCCCAAACCCAGAGCTGCCACTGGGAAGGTGCTGGTGTCAAACCCGGTGGATTTTGATGGATTTTAACCCCAATGCTATAATTGTTGATTTTTTTTTTTTCTTTTTTTGTCTCTCTTGGAAAACAAACACTTCACGAGGCCATTTGCTCCTCACTTTTCACCCCCTTGGATTTTCCAGCGTTCCTCCCTCCCTCCATCCAACCTCAAAAAGTCTAAAAAAAAAAAAAAACCTTGAAAAGCTTAAAATCACAAAATGAAACCTTCCTCATTTTTTCTTCCCTCTCTGAGATTTTTTCTTATTTTTCTCCATCTCTTTTGTTTTTTTGGTTTTTTTCCCAGCAGAAACTTTCTCCTCCATAAAACAGAGTAGAAATACCCTGAAAAAAATGTGAAAACTCCTTGGAAATGATCAGCACAGGGATTTTTAAAAAGGCAGCCCGGATCTCACAAGGAGCCACCAAGCATTTTGTTTGGGGATTGATATCCATTGTATATTTAATTGTATCTCTTGTATATTCAATTTTATCTGGGCTTTCTTTCATCCCTGAAAACCAAACAAAACAAACCCTGTGGAGATAAAACCCAGCGCGATATTTTTAAGTGCCGGGGCTTTAAACAGAAGCCACAGCTCGATAATAAATAACATTTTTCCCCTTTTTTCCCTGGCTGCTGTTTTCCTGTCACACCAAAGCTCGGAGCGTCCAGAACTGCTCGGCTGCTTTTTTATTTTGTTATTATTATTTAATTTTTTTTTAGCCCTGATTAAATCCTTCCTGCATTCCCAAATCCACATCGGATCCTCCTCGGAGCTGCGTTATTGTCCTCGCCCAGGGCGAGATCCTCGCGGGGAGTTTTTTTATTTTCTCCTCCTCCTCCCCGGCCATGATAAATTTGTCTTATTAAAAAGTAACCTCCGCTTTCCCCGAGCCGTGAATTAATTAATTAACCAACAGCAGCGCCTTTATTATGAATAGGTTTTGCTGGAAATATCTGCGAGGGGGGCCGAGGTGGGAATTTCTCCAAGGCCTTCCCGTCTGGCTGAGATTTCTTTAAAAAAAAAAAAAAACAAAAATCAAAAAAAAAACCCAAAACAAACCCAAACCCGGAGCTTTGCAAGGCTGGGAGAAAGCAGCTAAAAATAACGGCGATATATATTTTTTTCCCCTTTCCTCGTTGTTGTTCTTGTTGTTTTAAACGTCCATAAAATAAATTTACAACCCCCGTTCGCCTCGCTCGTGGCTCGCACAGCTTCGCTTTGTACCTCATCTCTCAGCGCCTCACAAATGCCGCTCATTTATCTTCGCCCGGGACGGCCGCAATCCTAATTATTTACTCCAAGGAATTGCTTAGGAAAAAAAAAAAAAAAGGGGGGGGGGGAGGAAAGAAAAAGAAAAAAAAAAAAAATCCCGGGCAGAATAATAAATATTCGATGATCTCCTGTTCCAATTAAAGGCGGGCGGGAGCTGCTCCAGCCCCGCTCCAAGTTTCACTTTTTCAGCCCCACAAACTCTTTTTCCTGCAACTTTGGAGGGCGAAGGTTTGGGGTTGTTTAAATTGAAAAATAAATTAGAATTTAGGGTGGGGAGGGGGGGAAAGGTGAGGCAGGGAGAGGTGAAGCAGGGAAAGGGTTGTGGGGAGGATGAGGATGCTCCGAAGGGGAAAAAGAAATAGAAATCAGGCGGTCGGAGGGAAGAGATAAAAGGCAGAAGGATTCTGCTGGAAATGCGTCCCCTCCATGTTGGAAAATCCCAAATTCCCAACCTGAGCCCGTTCGTGGGGAAAATCAGCGCCTCTCCCCTCCCCCGCCCCATGGCCAGCTCCATTTCCCCGAGCCGCACGAGCCAGCCTCAGCCCCGGCGTTTAATTCCGATTATTGTTATTATTATTAATCCCAAATATTCCGTCCGTGCCCTGCAACAATAGGTCGGGAGCTCGGAGGGAGCTCGGAGCGCAGCGCTGTGGATCCGCCTGGAAAAAGAACCAACCATGCCCCAAATTTCCCTTCCTCCCCCCCCCCCAACCCCAACCCAACAACAACAAAAAAAAACCTCAAAACGCGGGGAAAGCGAAAAAAAAATTAAAAAAAGAGGGTGGGGGCGGCGGAATTAAAAAAAATAAATAATAAAAAAAACCAAGGCGGTGGGTGAGGGCTGCAAAAGAGGCTCTGCGTGGAAGGAAGCTTAAAGCTTGTGAACTCTTCTTGAACCGAGATTGGAGTCATATGGTCATAAATCATTGGGACATATACTCCGCCATTCACAAAGTGATAGCCTATTTGAGTCCGGCTTACCTTAGTCTCTGACGAGCCAAGCACAGGCAGACATAATATATTTTCACATCCAGCATCCACGCAATCAATAAGCGAGGAATGACCCCCCCTCCCTCCCTCTTCCCCTCCCGTTACTCCCCGCTTTTGCTTTTTTTTTTTTTCCTTTTTTTTTTCCCTCTCTCTGTCTCTCCTTTCAAAACCTTACGGGGATAAACGGGCGGGAGAAGCGTTAAAAAATATTTAAAAAAAATAAATTAATAATTAAATCCGGTATAATGGTGGCTAGCAACGGATTGATAAAAATAAAATAAAAAATTAAAAATAAAAGGTTAAACGGAGGGGGAGGGAGGGGGGGTTCAGCCAGCCGGTTACGGAGGCTCAAATTGTCTCGCTGGTTGGAAAGGAAAGGAAAAAAAAAATTAAAAAAAAAAAAATCAGGATGCTTCCCAGCTTTCCCGAGGAAAAAAAAAAAGCCGAGGGGGGGATTTTGAATGGCCAAACGCTGAAGGTTTTCACTTGGCCTCTGCTACGCGCTGCTCACTGATAACAATGGCCTCTGCTCCAGCAAAGGGGAAGAACGGAGAGGAGAAGGGAGGAAAAAAAAAAGGACAGAGAGAGAGAGAGAGAGAAAGAAAATCTGAACACAACACAACAACCCCCACCATATCACCGCCAGGAAAATCAAATCAAATAAATAAAATAAAAACCTTTTAAACCCAGCCATGCTGGGATTAAAATCATCAAAATCAGGGGTGGCCAGGGGGATTTGGGGGGTGATGATGATGAGGAGGGGGTGGGGATGAAGAGCACGGGGATGTTTTAAGACAAAACAAAACCAAAAAAATAAATCCGGATTTATGTGGCTCACGAGTGGGACCGGCGCTCATTGCGGCAGCCGGGCCTAAGCGGAGACACGGCCGGGCCGCCCTAGGACGGAACAATTAGGCGTGGAATTATGCAAATGAGGCTCCCCGAGCCCGCCGGGCTCCCCCCTTCCCATCCCAGCCTCTCCCCATAATTTTCCTTCTCCTCTCAGCACCCCAAAAAAACCCCAAACCTCATTTTTTTGGGGTTGGTGGGGTTGGAGCAGCGCCGGGTGTTGTTACAACTCGGAGTAACTTCAGCGGAACTTTGAGCGCGGAGGAGTTGGGGGGGGCTGAAGGGCTCTCCGGGGAGGTGTGGGGGCAATAAAAATGATTATTATTGCTGGTATTAATAATCCACCATGGCCGGGCCGCTGTCGCCAAGGGAGATTTACGGTTTGCGCCTCTCCCGGCAGCAAAAAATAATAAAAAAATAAAATAAATTAAAAAAAAAAAAAAAAAAAAAGAAAGAAAAAAAAAAGAAAAAAAAATTGGCCAAGAAGCGATTTTAGGGTGGAAAAAAATAAAAAAAAAAGTGAGGAGGAGGGGCTGGCGAGTGGGAGGAAGGCAGGGCGAGGAATTTAGGTGTCTGCACTTTCTTTTTTCCCTTTTTTCCCTTCTTTTTTTGTTCCCCATCCCAATTCTCGGCCCTCCTTTAATTGTGGGCGCTCCCTGCTCGGCCCGAAGTGCTGACGAGGGGGGAATTTGGCTCAGAAAAAGAGCGAGAGGCGCCACAAAAAACTCTTTGGAGCTGCCTGGGATGGTGGGACCCATCGAGGGGTTCCAAAATATTTTAATTTTTTATTTAATTTTTTTTTTAACTTCTGTATCTGCACCTTCAGGCTGATCACTCTGGAAAGCTTAAAAAAAATTAAATAAATTTTTAAAAAAGGATGCTCAAGGAAACTTTTGGACTTTGGAAGACTGGCCCAGGCGAGGTTTTCCAGGTGATGGATCAAGTTTTATCCCGAGGATTCCGGGTTTTTATTCTGCCCCCAGATGGGAGCAGCGAACACCACGATTGCCATTTTATCGTGATTTTTTTTTCCTTTCCTCCTCCCCACCCCTCTCATCCGACTTTTTACGAGCTGCTCCCACATAAATCTCCTGCCACGAGACAGATCCTGCTCGGGAACCGCGGCGTGGAATTCCCAGGGAATTAAAAAAAAAGGGAAAAAAAGCAAAACAATCCTGAACTGTTTAAAAACTTCAAACCAGCTGAACTTCCCCTCAAATTTCTGCAGCTCCTCCGACTTCTCAGCAGCTCCTGGACGACCAAAAGCGCCGGGGATGCTGCGAGTGGCGTCTCTGAAGTGCAAAAATTCTGGTTTTAACCTCAACCAGCTGGACAAAAATCTGCATCGGGGGGTTCGGGAGCGGAGCTGCTGTGAGTAGTTATTTATTTCAGGCATCGCAGCTGATTTCTCTTTCTCACGAAATCGGCAGCAAATGTTGCGGTCTGAGATTTTTGTGTCCCTTCAAAGGGAGCGCAGGAAATTCTCCCATCCCAACCCCAGAGCTCCTCCATAAATCACCGAGGTGGGAGACAAGCCGGGAGTGAAAAAAGGAAAATAAATTTTAAAAAACCCCAAAACCCGGCTGAGCTGAGAGGCTTGGCTGATTTCGGGGTGAGGCAGAGGGGAGGGGTTTAAATTTTAAAAAATAAATAAATTAAAATAAAATAAAGCGGGTTTGAGAGGGGGAGCGGCTCCTGGTGAGGAAGGACAGACGGACACGAACTCACCGCTCCGCCGGGGGCTGCAAATCCCGCAAATCCGAGGCCCAGGAGGATTTTGAGAGAGGAGAAGGACTGGAAAAAGGGGGGAAATATGAAAAAATAAAATAACAGCGTGAAAGTTGGGTCAGGACAAAGCGGATGAGGAGATTCAGCATCAGCCAGAGGAGGGAATGGCTGGGAATGGGGAGAAAAGGAACAAAATTGGGATTTAATCCTGAAGATTTGCTGGGAATGGGAAGAAAAGGAACAAAATTTGGATTTATTCCTGAAGATTTGCTGGGAATGGGGAGAAGAGGAACAAAATTGGGATTTAATCCTGAAGATTTGGTGGGAATGGGGAGAAGAGGAACAAAATTGGGATTTGATCCTGAAGATTTGGTGGGAGTGTGGAGAAGAGGAACAAATTTGGGATTTATTCCTGAAGATTTGCTGGAAATGGGACAAGAGGAACCAAAAACCCCTCTGGGATTTTCTCCCACCCCAGGAACTCTCAGGGATCACCCCAGCAAAACTGGGATTTAATCTTGAAGATTTGGTGGGAATGGGGAGAAAAGGAACAAAATTGGGATTTATTCCTGAAGATTTGCTGGGAATGGAAGAAGAGGAACCAAAAACCCCTCTGGGATTTGTTCCCACTCCAGGAACCTGCAGGGATCATCCCAACAAAATTGGGATTTAATCCTGAAGATTTGGTGGAAGTGGGAAGAAAAGGAATAAATTTGGGATTTAATCCTGAAGATTTGCTGGGAATGGGAAGAAGAGGAACCAAAACCCCTTCTGGGGTTTTTTCCCACCCCATGAACCTGCAGGGATCACCCCAGCAAAATGGGATTTATTCCCGAAGATTCGGTGCCATCCCATCCCTTTTCCCGGATTTTCCTTCCATTTCCCCTCTCTGGAAACTCCCCCAGACCCGTGAAACTTTTCCCGATTTTGGGGTTCCCTTTAGGGCTGGGGGGGATCTCTGGAAGCAATTCCCAAAATTCGGGCACGGCCGGGATCCCGGCTCAGTCCTGGTGGTCATTCCCGGTGTTAATGACTGCTGAGAGATTAATTACCTGCACTTAATTACTCCGGGGCTGACAACAATAAACCAGGGGGGGAACACGAGGTCGTTTTCCTGGAAGGGCAGGAAAAGCCTCGAGGATTGAGGAAAATTATGATTATTATAATAATTATTATTATTTTAATTTCCTGGTTGCGAAATGTGCCAAGAGGGGGAGGAGGGAGAGGTTTGGTCCCAAAATTAATTCGTCCGAGCCTCAAAAAACCCAAAAAAAACCCCCCAAAAAACCAAAATACCAAAATATTTCGACATATTTATCATCACAACTTTGGCACGGAGCTGCTCCCGGAGTTGGGAGGGGAAGGAGGAGGGGAAAAAATAATAAATAAATTAAAAAAAAAAAAAAAAAGGAGCAGCAATCTCATTTAAAAATATTTTCGTTCGGGGAAACATTCGGTGGCTTCAATAATCCGTTTCCGTTGTGAATGTTGATGTTATTAATCTGCAATAAAAATGTTCCCCTCGCCCCCTCGATCCCCGAGTCCATAAATCACCCGCGGGTGCTCCGTGACCTTCCCCAGCCTCGGGGCTCTGCCTGCAGTTCTTTTATTTTATTTATTTTATTTTTTATTAGGTTTATTGTTATTATTATTACACGGCCCTGGCGGTTTTCCACTTCCATCATCTCAGACGGGGCTGCCCGCGTCCCTCGGAGGTTTGTAAAGGGGAAAAAAAATTTTAAAAATCAAAATAAATGGAAAAAAATCAAAATAAAAGGGGGAAAATGAGAAAAATAAAAGGGAAAAAAATTAAAAATCAAAATAAAAGGGGAAAAATGAGAAAAATAAAAGGGAAAAAATTTTAAAAATCAAAATAAAAGGGGAAAAATTAGAAAAATAAAAGGGAAAAAATATAAAAAATCAAAATAAAAGGGAAAAAATCAAAATAAAAGGGGAAAAATGAGAAAAATAAAAGGGAAAAAAATTTAAAAATCAAAATAAAAGGGGAAAAATGAGAAAAATAAAAGGGAAAAAATATAAAAAATCAAAATAAAAGGGAAAAAATTTAAAAATCAAAATAAAAGGAAAAATTTAAATCTTTGTGCCCGGTGAGCTCAGCACTCCCAAGTTCCTCCCACGCCGGGCGCGGGGATGGAGAAAAATGGGAAAAAAAGGAGAAAATCGCGTTTATTTGGAACGAAGGGAGGAGGGAAAAGCAGAAACAAACAAACGAGAAGAAGATGGAATAAATAAATAAAAACGGCTCCAACCAGGGGGGTTCTTGTCGCGCTTTGTTTTTCTGTGCTTTTCTTTGTTTTTCTTTGTTTTTAATTTATTCTCTGGCAGCCCAGGGAGGGAGCGACGCTTCCCCGCCCCCTCCCCGCACTTTTTGCTTTGATTGGGTTTTTTTTAAATTATTAAATTTAAATTATTATTAAATTATTATTAAAATTATTTTTAATTATTATTTTAAATTATTATTAAATTATTATTACTATTAAATTATTATTAAATTATTAATTTTTCTCTCGAGGGCGGGGCCAGTCCCGCCCGTCTCTGACTCGCCCCATCCTGATTTTACATTTTTGGACCAAAAAAAAAAAGAAATTTGAGTTTTTCATCCCTCAAACAGCGAGGAGGAGGAGGAGGGAGAGCTCAGGAGGGTCCAGGACCTCCCGGAACCCCGAACAGAAGCCGGGCAGGATAAGAAATCCAAACCAAGCGGAGTTTCCTTGACACATTTGACTTTTTTTTCTTTTTTTTTTCCTCCTCCTGACCTTTGCTTGGAGCAGCAATAACTCACCGGGTTAATGATCAATCAGCGGGAGCGCTTTGGGGTTGTCTCCAAAAAATAGGAAAAAAATCAACAAAAAATAGGAAAAAAGTCTCCAAGAAACAGAAAAAATCTCCAAAAATTAGGGAAAAAATCTCCAAAAAATAGGAAAAAATCGGAAAAAAATTAGGAAAAAAAATCTCCAAAATAGGAAAAAAATCGGAAAAAAAATCGAAAAAACACTCAAAAAATAGAAAAAAAAATCTCAAAAAATAGAAAAAATCTAAAAAAAGTTAGAAAACAATCTCCAAAAAATAGAAAAAAATCTAAAAAAAACTCAGAAAAAAAAAAAAAGAAAAAGAAAAAATCTCCAAAAAATAGGAAAAAAATTCTCAAAAAAAAAAAAAAAAAAATCCCCTCAAAATAAAATTAAAAACCGGGCACACCACCCCCAAAAAAATCAAAATAAAATTAAAACCCGGGCACACCAACACCCCCCGGGCTGGGGGAACCCCAAAATTCTCTCCTGGCTCCGGTGAGGGGAAATTTTTTTGGGGGTGATCGGGGCAGTTTTGGGATTACGGGATGGGAATTCCCAGCCCCTCTTCCCTGCCCCTCCTCCCCCCATTCCCGACCCTCCCAAACTCCAAAAAAATCCGGGAATGACGCGGGCACGTGACCGAACCACGTCAAACTCTTTTTTTCCCTTTTTTTCCCATTTTATCGGGAATTGGTAAAGGAGCCGCTCCCCCTGCACATCCCAATTCCCCATCAGAAAATTCCCAAAAATTCCCGGGAAGATCCCAAATCCATCCCGGCCTTTTTCCTTCCCGGGATTTTTTTTTTCTCCTTCCCTTTTATTTTTCTTTTTAATTTTTCCTTCTAATTTTCTTTTTTTCTTTTTCTTTTTCTTTTTTTTCCCCTTTTTTTAATCTTTGAGAACAAACCCAAACGAGCAGAGCGACCTCGGCTCCCCAAAACCGAGACGGCAGAAATCCAGGGGAAAAAAAAAAAAAAAAAAAACGGGATTTGGGATCAGGAAAAAAGAAATTTTGGGGTTTTTGGGGTTTTTTTCCGCCTCCCAAATCCTGGAGGCGGCCCCGGCTCGGAGGAGGCGGTTCCCGATTTTTTTTTTTTCCTATTTTTAACCCTCACTCTCCTCCTCCAAAAGATAAAAAATTAGGAGGAAAAAAGAGAAAGAGGGAGGGAAAAAAATGAAGATTCAAAACTTTTTTCCCCGGAGCGCCGGAGCCGTTTTGGGGAGGAAAAGGAGGAATTTGGTTTAATTTTTTTGCAGGAATCCCCGGGAATGAGGGAGCGGAGCTGAGTTCCCGTTTCACCTCCTGATACCTCATAAAGATCAAAAAAAAATCCGGAGGGAGAATCCCGGGAGAGGGAAAAGCGGTGCCAAGAAATTCGATTTTTATTTTTATTTTTTTCCCTTTTTGGGATGGTTTCACAGCCAGGATTTCTCCACCTGAGCCCCGCATCCTCCCTGCGTGGGACATCCCAAAAAACAACCCCAAAACCACCCGCGCCAACATTTTTGGGGTTAAAATCCTTTTTGGGGGGTTCAAATCCTTTTTTGAGTGTTTAAAAGCCTTTTTTGGGGGGTTAAAATACTTTTTTGGGGGGTTAAAATCGTTTTTGGGGGTTAAAATCTTTTGGGGGTTAAAATCTTTTGGGGGGTTAAAATCCTTTTTTAGGGGTTAAAATCCTTTTCTAGAAGTTAAAATCCTTTTTTTGGAGGTTGAAATCCTCTTTTTGGGGGGATTAAAATCCTTTTTGGGGGGTTAAAATCCTTTTTTGGGGTGTTAAAATCCTTTTTTGGGGTTAAAATTCTTTTTTTAGGGGTTAAAATCCTTTTTTAGAAGTTAAAATCCTTTTTTTGGAGGTTGAAATCCTCTTTTTGGGGGGTTGAAATCCTTTGGGGGGTTTAAAATTCTTTTTTGGGGGTTAGAATCATTTTTTGGGGGTAAAAACTTCTTTTGGGGGTTGTTAAAATCCGATTTTTGGAGTTTAAAATCCTTTTTTTGGCCTTAAAATCCCTTTTTTCCCCTGTCCTGAGCATCCTCATCACCACATCAAAGGCTCGCGGGTTAATTTTTAATCGGGGCAAATTCGGGATCTGGGGGAGTTTGGGGCAGCCGAGGGCACGGGGGGGCTTCAATCCCATCCCTGATTTTAGCAGGGACAAAATTCCCAAAATTCACCCAAATCTCCCATCCCTGCACACCCAAAAAACTCCGGGATAACCCAAATAAATTCAATTTTGGGTGCTCAAACCCCTAAAAAAAAATTCTTATGGAGGAACTGAGCTCCTCCCTCCACACCAGGGATCAAATTCTGATCTGGGAATAAAATTGGATTTTTTTAATTTTTTTTTTTTTTTTTAGGGAAAGTTGAGGAAACGCCAGCTTGGAAAAGGTGAAAAAAAATAAATCAAATAAATCAAATAAATCCACACCCTCCCCTAAAAATCCTCCTGTCCCAAAAGGGGAGGAGCGGGAGCAGCAGCGCCACAAAACCCGCCCGGTTAAAGATCAGAAAATGTCCATTAATATCAATTTACTGCAGCGCAAACTTTGGGTCTTCATGAACTTGGGTGATTTATGAGAAAATCAATTAAATCACGGCCACTTAGGGCCTGCGGTTTCTGCTCGGGTTTCATTCGCTGACTGATCGAGAGCTCGGTTAAAAAATATATAAAATAAAATAAAATAAAATAAAATAAAATAAATTAAAAAAAATTAAATTAAAATAAAATAAAATATTAAAAAATATCAAGTTTTGCTGGAGGTGAATGAAGATCATTCCGAAGCTGAGGAAACGGGTTTTCAGGAAATAAAATAATAATATTAATAATAAAAATAAAAATAAATAAATAAAAAGGGGAGAAAAGCCTCTGGAGCTGCTGCCAATTCCGCTTTTGGCCTCGGGAAATCTCCGGCACCAAAACTTTCCCGAGGATATTTTTAGAACTGGCAGCTCGTCCGGAGGGAGAGCAGAGCAGAGAGCACAAAAATATTGGAATTCAGAGCAAAACTTTGCTGATTTAATTCGATTTTTTGGAGTTTTTTGGGGTTTTTTTCTTTCCTCTCCCTGTCCCTATAAAGGATTTTCCTGTCCGCCTTTAAAACTCGAATTGGGCCTTCGTGGGGGAGGAGGGAGAGGGGAAATTTTTATCCCTGACAGGGAAATTTTCAGCACAAACTCATGGAATATAAAATAAATATAAAGTATAAAGTATAAAGTATAAAGTATAAAAATAAAATACAAAATACAAAATATAAAATAAAATATAAAGTATAAAATCTATAAAATATAAAATATAAAACATAACATATAACATATAAGATATAAAATAAATATAAAATATAAATATAACATATAACATATAAGATATAAAATATAAAATAAATATAAAATATAAAACATAAAATATAAAATATAAAATATCCGCTATTCCACGCCCTCCCTCCCAACCCCCGCCACGTTTTTGGGGCGAAATTCGGCATTTTCAGCATCCCCCCTCCCCTCCACAACCCCAAACCAAACATTTCTCCAATCCTGATCTTTTCCAGCCCAAAAAATCCGAATTTTGGGGAATTTCCCCGGTTCCGCTGGGAAGGAGAAGCAGCTCCAGCATCCAGATGTTCCCCAGGCACATCTGGGCAGGGAGGGAAAACTCGGGACGGACCCGGAGCTTGGGAAACTTCTCCTTTTTTCTTTTTTTTCCCCTTTTTTTGTGTAATTAGAGTTTGCTCCGAGTAAACAAAAAACTCTCCGGGGCCATAAATCACCGGCCCCGAACATTCTGCGATTTAACAGCCGCTTTTCCGACTTTTTTTGGGTTGTTTTTTGGGGTTTTTTTGTCTTTTCTTTTTCAAACGGCACCGAAGGTGCGAAATCTTTAACAAATGTGTCCCGGGAAAAAAAAAATAACTTTGGTGAGGAGGGGAAAAAAGAGTTTGGGAAGAAATTGGTGCCGGTTCTGGATAATTTTTGCTTCTTTTTAACTTTCCCCGAGGCATCAGTTTTAATCTGAGGCAGTTCGGGCTCCTGGCGAAGCTTTTGGAGCAATTAATTTTAATTACGGCTCGCGGCCCCGGAGCTGCTTTTTTTAAAAATTTATTTAAATTTTTATTATTTATTTTTTTTATTTTTAACTTCTTACCTGCGGAGGCTCCAGGACTTCCAAGGAGAAAGAGGAAAAGGCGGCTGGGGGCGCTGAGGATTCGGCACTGGAGCAGGAAAATTAAGGAGAAGAAACGAATTTATTTCAGCCCCTCGCTGGATCTCGGTCGGGTTGGAATTCTTTTTTTTTCTTTTTCTTTTTATTTTTTTTTCTTTTTCTTTTTTTTCTTTTTTCTTTTTTTTTCTTTTTTCTTTTTTTTTTTTTTCTTTTCTTTTCTTTTTTTTTTTTTTTCCCTAAAAATGCTTTGAATTTCTTTTTAAATTTTAAATTATATATATATATATATATAAATTTTTTTGGGGGGGGGGACTCGTTCTGTTCAAACAGAACCGACTCAAGGTAGAGAAGGGGATTAAAAAAATCAGAAATTCATCCCAAAAAAACCCTCAAAGGATGGCGAGGATGAGGAGAGCGAGGCCGGAGGGATGAGCTGGGGGCCAGGGGGGCGAGCCGCGTTCTCCCTCTTGATAAAAACCAAAAAAATCCCAAAAAATTCCCCAAAAAATCCTCCCCCACTCCCGAATCCCCGGGATCCGCCTGGAAAAAAGCTGTTTCTCTTTATGAAGACTTAAAATGTTGCAAGAGGAGTTTTTAACCCTGAGTGACAAGGGGTGCCGGGGAGAAGGGAACCAAATGGATTCGGCTTTTCCCGAGCCAGTAGGAATTGGGCGGCCTTCAGTGGCAGCGCTGGAAATCGATTCCAGATGTCTCGGCCCGGGAAAAGAGGAGCAAAAAAAAAGAGAAAAAAACCTCGAGGAGAGAGAGAAAAACGGGAGGAAAGAGAGAGAGGAGGGAGGGGAATCAAAGTTACCCCGAACCCAGCGGGGGTTTTGGGTTCTTTCGCTGCCCCCGCCCCTGGCGGTGATCCCGGGGTTAAATCTCGCCCTTTTCCTGGGATTTTGGGGACTTTTGGAGCACCAGACAGGAGGGAGAGGCACAACCCGGAGCCGGGGGTTATTTTTAGCCTGGAGCTGGCGGGGAGAGGGAATTGGGATGTGGGGGATGATCCTGCTCCTCAAAACTCGGGAAAAAAATCCTACAAAACCCCCAATCCTACAAAAAAACCCACCCCGGCAGGCGGAGCAGGTGCTGGGTGCCCTCAGGGAGGGGGTGACCGCTGGCTGTGCCCCCATCCCGGGGACAGCGAATTCCCAATTCCAGCGGGGCCAATTCCAGCCGGGAGCTCCTCCCGCTTCTCCCCCGAGCTCCGCCGGCGCTGCCGAGATAAAAACCCCGGCTCTGAATTTCCCCCCATGCAAAGGAGAGGGAAGAACGAACGAGCGGGGATTTCTCCTTAACCCCTCCCCTCAGATCTACGCTAAAAAACAAAAGGAAAAAAAGAAAAAGAAAAAAAAAAAAAAAGCCAAATCGCCACCATCGCCGCTGATTTATTGCCTCCCTTTTCATCTCGGGATGGCTGCGCGCAGGGAAGTGTTGAAACGCCCTTGTTGCCTTTTATTTCTTTCGTGTCCCCCCCCACCCCTGCTCCCCTCCTTTCCCTCCTCCCAGCACGGCCAAAAAAAAAAAAAAAAAAAAAGAAAACTTCAAAGAAAAACCCTCCCCGCTCCCAAAGTTTTCCCTCTTCCCTTTTGTCCCGGCCGCCCGGCGCTCGTGTTGGGTTAAAAATGAAAATGAAGCGGCCCCGGGTCCTCCCCGGCGGCTCCTGGGCCTGGCCTAAGGTTAGACCCGGGCTGATCCCGGCTCTGTGGGGCCGGGGTGATGCTGAGGGGCCTCAAAACGCCACAAAACTCATTAAAAAAAGGGGAACAGCTTCTGTCCCGCTCCTAAACCTGAAATTTCCGCGTTATCCTCATTTTTTTTGCTCCTCTACCCGCTCTAAACTTGAAAATTCCACGTTATCCTCATTTTTTTGCTCCTCTACCCCCTCCTAAAGCTGAAATTTCCGCCTTATCCTCATTTTTTTGTTCTTCTATCCGCTCTAAACCTGAAATTTCCGCGTTATCCTCATTTTTTTGTCCTGCTCCTGTGCCTAAACCTCAAATCTCCGCGTTATCTAATATATATTTTTATTATTATTATTTTTTTCCCCTCCTCTCCCCGCCAGGCTTTGATCCGAACTCAGTCTCCCCTGAGAGATAATAAATAAATTTCGCAATAAATTCCGATTTCAGGTGCTGTTCACTCATTTTTACGGCGTTAATCGCTTCCTCTCGGGGAAAAAATCGGGCCGGGAATTGGGACAAAAAAAAAAAGGGGGAGGGAAATTTCTTTTTTTTCTTTTGGGGCCGCTGATGGACCGGGACGCTGGGAGGAGATGACAGGCGAGGAGAAAGGGCTGATTGCCCCGAAATCGATGAAATTCCGCTCGCTCGAGCCACTCGAAATGGCCAATTATCCTCCTCCCCCCTCCCTGTGCCTCCCCAGCGCTCTGGCGGCTGCTGGGGGGAAAAACTCGATTTTAGTGAGTTAATAAAAAATGGGGATTTAAAGTGTGAGGGAGGTTTGGGGATGCTCAGAGGGGAGAGGCAGGAGGGCTGGGCCGGGTTCTCCTGGAGGTTCGGACCCAAACCGAGCCCTGGAGGGGAAAATTTGGGGTTTTGGAGGTGATGGGAAGGAGGGAGGGGGAGCCCTGAGGGTCTGAGGCACGAGCGGGCGCTGCGGGGGCAGCGAGGATCTCCAAAACAAACAAACGAACGAACATAAAAATCTGGGGAGGTTTTGTGTCCTGGACACGTCCCGAAGGAGCAGGAGCGGGGCTGGAACAGCCCCAGCGCCCACCCTGGGGCTGGGGTCTCCTCCCGGTTCGGGGGCTGGGGTCTCCTCCTGGGTCTGGGTCCCGTTCTGGGTCTGGGGTCCCGTTCTGGGTCTGGGGTCTCTTCCCGGTTCGGGGCCTGGGGTCCCTTACCGGTTTTGGATCCCGTTCTGGGTCTTGGGTCCCCTCTCAGCTCTGGGTTTCATTCTGGGTCTGGGGTCCCTTGCTGGGTCTGGGGTCCCTCCCCTCCCGGTACAGGGGCTGGGGTCTCCTCCCGGTTCTGAGTCCCTTTCTGGGTCTGGGGTCCCCTCTCAGCTCTGGGTCCTGTTCTGGGTCTGGGATCCCTTCCTGGTTCTGGGTCTTGGGTCCCCTCCTGGTTCCGGGTCCCGTTCTGGGTCTGGGGTCCCTTTCTGGGTCTGGGGTCCCCTCACGGTTCTGAGTCTTGACTCCCTCTGGGCTCTCTCCAAGCCCCCAGACTTCTTCCCGGAGTTTAGGGGTCCCTTCCCTGTTCTGGGCTCCCCTCCGGGCTCTGGATCCCTTTCTGGCTCTGGGGTCCTCTCCCGGTTTTGGGTCTGGGGTCCCCTCCCAGCTCTGGGTCCTGTCTCCCTCTGGGCTCTCCCCAAGCCCCCAGACTTTTCCCCGGAGTTTTGGTGTCCCCTCACTGTTCCGGGGTCCCCTGGCTATTCCGGGGTCCCCTCTCTGTTCCGGGGTCCCCTCACTGTTCCGGGTCCCCTCTCTGTTCCGGGGTCCCCTCTCTGTTCCGGGGTCCCTTCACTGTTCTGGGCTCCCCTCACTGTTCCGGGGTCCCCTCTCTGTTCCGGGGTCCCCTCACTGTTCCGGGCTCCCCTGGCTGTTCTGGGCTCCCCTCACTTTTCTGGGCTCCCCTCGCTGTTCTGGGCTCCCCTCACTGTTTTGGGGTCCCCTCACTGTTTTGGGGTCCCCTGGCTGTTTTGGGGTCCCCTCACTGTTCCGGGGTCCCCTCCTGGCCCCGCTGTCCCTCTGGAATCGCGGGGCTCTGTCCCGGGCTCTGCGCTCCCTCTCGGGCTCTGGGTCTCTCAATCAGGGCCCGGGGGTCGCCCTGGGGTCATTTTGGGGTCCGCCGCCCCTCGCGGTGCCGGGGCTCCCCCCGGGGCGGGGGCTCGGCCACAGCGACCCCCGGGCACCGATCACCGAGGGGCGGCTCCGGCACAAAGGCGGCTGGAGCGGGGGGGGAGAAATAAATCCCCGGGATGGATTTAAGGGGCGGGGGGCTCTGGGCTGGGACCCCCTCCAAGGGCCGATTTCTCACGCTCGGAGTCCCAAACCCAGAAGAAAAAACTAATTTTTTTTTATGCCATAAAATAAAATACCAGGGAATAAAATTAAATACCACGGAATAAAAATAAAAACAATAAAAACAATAAAAACAATAAAAAATTAAAATAAAATAAAATAAAATAAAATAAAAAAAAAAAAAAAAAAAAAAAAAAAATAAAATAAAATAAAAAAAAAATAAAAATAAATAAAATAAAATAAAATACCACGGAATAAAATAAAAATAAAAAAAAAATAAAAACAAAAATTAAAATAAAATAAAATAAAATAAAATAAAATAAAATAAAATAAAATACCACGGAATAAAAATTAAAAAAAAATTAAAATACCATGGAATAAAATAAAGAAGGGGGAAATAGGGAGGGTGGGGGTCTGCATCCACCGAAAGCCGACAACTTAAATTAAACACGAGGCTCTGACAGAGAGTGATGCCGCTTTTCTGGCTCAGTCACCGTCCCTGGATGTCCCTGAATATTTAATGAAAGTCGCGGAGCTCCTCTAATTCTGCTACATAAAGGTTTACTCTGGCAGACAGAGTTAAATATCCCCGGCCGGGCTGCGCTGCCGAGCGGAGGGGAGGGAAGCGAACGGGGGAGGGGAGGAGGGAGCAAAACCGCGGTGAATTCTCACCCGAGAATCCGGTGCGAACATTTAATCTTTGCTCCTGTTGTCAGTTTTATTGACTCCTCGCATGTCGGAGCTTGTAAAATATCTTTAAAAAAAAAAAAAAAGCAAACTAAAACGCGAGCTCCCATTTCCTCCTCTCCTTTTCAACGCTCCCTTCCAGGACCTTTTGGGTCCTGTTCGGGGAGGGCAGCGCTGCCTCCCGGACCCTCCCCGCGTTGAGGATGGGTTCCCCTGGCTCGGAGCCGCGCAGGTTGCGCTGCCCCTTCCCGGCACATAAATCTCGTCCCCAAAGCCTCGGCCGTCCCTCGGCGGCTCGGCAGAGATTCCCCCCTGGCAGCCCGGCGATATTTTACAGAAAGGAACAGCTGCCCGCCAGGTTTCGCTGGTTTTCAGCCCATTTTCGGCGCTGTTTCTCCTGGCAGCTCCGGGGGTTTTTGGGTTTTTTTTTTCCCGGGTTCCTGAAGAGGAACGCGACCCTCGGGGCGCTTTTCTGCAACTTTCCCTGCGCATCCTCAACCTCCCCGCGTCCCTTCCACACCCCAGCCTGAGCGGGAGCCTAAAAAAATTCCACGGGGGAAAAAATAAAATTAAAATAATAATAATAATTAAAAAATAATAATAAAAAATCCTGGCAAAGCCCCAGGAACGCCCCAGGAGGAGCGGATTCCCCTCGCTGCCGTTGCCGGGGTTATGGGGACCCCCCGCCCCTTTGGGGTCACTCCGGATCCCCTTTGTTCTGGGCAGACCCCGCAGCCGGGGCTGGCGCTGAGCGCCCCTCGCAGCGCTCCTGCTCTGCCATTATTCACTTTAATTTCATTTAAAACCCCGGGTTCGGGGGTAAAACATCGCCCAAGGAACCTGCTCGGGAGGGCTGGGGACGGGGGGAAGAGGCAGAAAATGAGTTTTGGGTGATAAAGGGATGCGGCCGGGCTGTAATTCCGATATTAAGGTCGCGCTCCTCGCCGAGGTTTCGCACGCCAATGAGGCGTTCCCGCTCTCCCCAAATTTATACAAATCTCTCCTTAATTGGTAATCACAGATGCCGTAATTTAAGACCCCCAGCTACAGAGCTTTCATATTAGCGGCTGATCTATTGCCGCAAATCGCCTGAAATAATCAACTCCAGGGAGCGGGGTAAGGGGAGAGATCCTCGCTCTAAAATATCATCGCTCGCACATCATTTTCGCTCGGGAAATGATTTATCTCGGACACGGCCATAAACAACACAACTCTCTCTCCCAAACACGCGCACAATGGCAGCCGCGCTGCCGCTGACATGTTTATTGTAATAAATCAAGAAAAGGGGGGAAGAAGGGAGAGAAAAAAAAAAAAAAAAGAGAGAAAAAAAAAAAAAGAAAAGGTTGCGAGGAGGGAGAGGGAACATTCCTAAAAATATCAATGAAATGCCTCGATGGGTATAAACACACAGAGCCCCATGTGAAGAGGAATGGGAGGAAATGAAGACGGCGATTTGTCACATTTTACGACAATAACATTAATAACAAACAATAAATTTACATGGACATATAGACACGCTAGGAATCGGGAAGCCCCTGCTACTTACAATAATCCAGCCCTCGGCGTGGCTTCGCGCTTCCCGAGAATTGTTTTATTGCAGACTCCTCTCCCTCTCTCTCCTCCTCTCTCTCTCCCCCTCTTTCTCTCTCTCTCCCTCTCGCTCTTTTCTCTCCCCACTTTTTTTTTCTCCTTTTTTTTTTCTCCTTTCCTCTCCCCTCTCTCCTTTCCCTTCCCTCCCTGCTCCCTGATTTTTTTTTCTTTTCTTTTTTTTTTTTTAAAGGACAGTTGAATTTCACGTCAGACACAAGGAGACCATGTCTGCGATTTTCCTGACGAATACATATCTATTCTGCAAGCTCTGCATTAATTATTTAATGAACCACGTGATGGGGAAGGGGGAAGGGGGTCTCTCCGTTCCAGGCTCAAAGGACCACTGTGACCTTCCACCGGAACACGATTTTTTTTTTAAAGAACTTTCCAACCCAGCGGTGGGCGAGGGGCACCCAATTCTGTGTCAAACACCGCGATTTTGGGTTTATTTCCCCAACCCTGAGAGCGCCCAAACCCTTCCCTAAAGTTGGCTTTGTTGGGTTTGGCTCAGCCAAAGCACATCGCAATTTTCCCTGATTTTAGATTTTTTTCTCTTTGTTTTTTGGGTTTTTTTTTGGGTTTTTTGGGGTTTTTTTCCTCTGTCCACGCTGAGATTTTGATCTCAAATCTCACCCTGAATGGCACAACTGTTCCAGAGCCCGAACCAGCTCTGAGAATATTTATATTCCTATTTTTAAAAGCTCTCGGATTCCCCCTGAACTCTCAGGCCGCCTCTCCTCGCTGTTATTGTTTGGCCAGACTTTATTGCGTTACAGAGGGAGGGAGGGGAAAAAAAAAAAGAGAAAAAAAAAATCAAATTTGGAGGCTGAGGAGTTGCCAAGTACAAGGGAAAAAAAAAGAAAAGAGAGGCGGCAACAAAGGGAAGCGCTGGGAAAGGCCCGGAGCAGGAGCCGGAGCCGGGCGCGCTGCCCGAGCCCACGGGGGGAAGGGATCCCCCCAAAATTTGGCACCGAAAGCCTTGAACGCCTCGGAGGGTGACAGGAAAACACGGCAGCCCCAAAATCCCAAATTCCTCCCGGGTTAGAGCCTGGAGGGAGTTCAAATTAAACCCAAAAATGGGGAAAATATGAATTAAAAGCTAAAAAAAAGCGGATTTTTGACTCGCTGGAAGCCGAACCCTCACTGCAGGGCTGGGCTCTCCCACCCCCCCTCGGGTTACAAAAGCTCTCGATTATTTCTGCATCGATTTTATCGAGTGCCAGGGGCTGGGAGGGATAAAAAATCCCATTAAAAGGGGTTCCCGTGGCTGGGGGGGCTCCACGAGGGAGAAATTTTGGCCAGGGGGGTGAGGAAGGGAATTTTTGGAGAACTTCAGGTCAATTCAGAAGCCGCAACTTTCACTTCATAACCACTTCTTTTTTTTTTTTTTCTTTTTTTCCCTTTTTTTTCCCTCTCATAAAACGCGTGTGAATGGGTAAATTTTAAAAGAGAGGGGGAAAAATAAATAAAGAACAAAAAAAAAAGGAACAGATCCATCCCAGGCAGCAAACGGCGCACAGAACCCCCCACCCTTCATCTCCGGCGATTTTTTTTTGGGTTTGTTTCATGCAAAAGAAGCCTCAATTTAAGTTCGCCTGATTTTGTTTTGTTTTGTTTTTTTGTTTTAAACCCCCCCAAAGGTTCAAAGGGTCGGAAACGCGGCCATAAACAGCGGCGGGGCCCTCGGAGGTGCCGTGATCAAAGGCGAGCTCTTTGTGAAGATAAAATGAGCGTTTATATAGTGCGAGAGCGAGATTGATTTACAGATTTAAACACGCCGTTCTTATTGCGGATCATAAATCTGTCAGCGGCGCTGAGAAACTCCCAGAGCTGCCTTGAAAGGGACTCGGAGCCACTCCGGGACACGGCCACCCCCTACCCGAGCCTGTCCCCAAGTCCCCTGCGCCAGCCAGACCCTCCCTGGTATCCATAGATCCATAGATCCATCCATAGGTCCATATATCCATACATAGATCCATATATCCATATATTCCTATATCCATCTATTCATATGTCCATATATCCATTTATCCATATGTTTATCCATTTATCCATTTATTATCCATATATTTATCCATATATCCATATATCCATCCATATATCCATCCATATATTCCTATATCCCTATATCCCTATATCCCTATATTCCTATATCCCTATATTCCTATATCCCTATATTCCTATATTCCTATATCCCTATATTCCTATATTCCTATATTCCTATATTCCTATACCCATCTATCCATCTATTCATATGTCCATATATCCATATATTTATCCATTTATCCATATATCCATCCATATATTCCTATATCCCTATATCCCTAAATTCCTATATCCATCTATCCATTTATTCATATGTCCATATATCCATTTATCCATATATTTATCCATATATTTTTCCATTTATCCATATATTTATCAATTTATCAATTTATCCATATATCCATTTATCCATATATCCATATATCCATATATCCATATATCCATATATCCATATATCCATCCATATATTCCTATATCCCTATATCCATATATTCCTATGTCCATATATCCATTTATCCATATATTTACCCATTTATCCATATATTTATCCATATATTTATCCATATATTCATCCATATATCCATATGTCCATATATCCATTTATCCATATATTTATCCATATATCCATAAATCCATATATCCCATATATCCATGTATCCATATATCCATGTATCCCTATGGAAATAAGTTATAGACCAAATATATTGAATTTTCCTCCGTTTTTACAGAGTCCCTCCGGTCCCCACACCCCGATGGGGTTGGGCTCCGCGTGTTGCTCACACAACCCCCAGTTTTTGTCCCATTTTGGGATTTTTCGGTCCAGTTTTGGGGTTCTTTGGGAGGATTTTTTTTGCCCAGTCCGGGGATCTTTAGGGAGATTTTTTGGCTCAGTCTGGGGATCTTTGGGAGGATTTTTCAGTCAAATTTCAGGGATCTTTGAGAGTATTTTTTGGTCCAATTTAGGGGATCTTTTGAGGATTTTTGGTCCATTTTTGGAGCTCTTTGAGAGCATCTTTTTGTCTAATTTTGGTGCTCTTTGAGAGCATTTTCTGTCCAATTTTTGGGACATTCGGATGATTTTTTTTGGCCCAGTTTCTGGGTAGAGACAACAAAGGCGGCTCTGTGTGTGGGGAGAGGGATTCGGGATTTCCCGGGAGAGGATTCCCGAGGATCCCCAATCCCGCCGGGATCCCCGAGGCCGCAGCTGAGCCCGGAGCCGCTGCCGGGAGCGGGAGGAGGCGCGGGGGGGCCGGGAGGAGGAGGCGGGGGGAGCAGAGGGACTCGGGCAAACAAAGGAATTTCTGAAAATCAGCGCAGCCACCACACCGGGGACTCGGCCAGGCTGCTCCGCTTGGCCTTTGCGGGATTTTTCCCAAAAAAATTTATTTTTGTAAGGCCAAGAGCCCCACGGAGCCAAACCGCGGCGGTTCCACTCTCCCACCTCCCAATTCTCCTCTCCCAAAGCAAAACAAGGCGCAAAAAAATCCAATTTTTTTCCTTAAACAGCGAAACGAGAAACGCTGTTAGGCCCAGAACGATTGAACGGTGAAAAAGCACAAATAAATCAAATTAAAGATTATTTTTTCCCTTTTTTTTCCCCCTGATTCCCGGTTTTCCAGGGCCGGACAGGCGGAGCTTTGCTGGGCTGGGGGCTGAGCACAATGTCCAGCCTCGGGGAGGTCAAGGGGTTTGCGAGGTCACTCCCGGGCTATAAAACCCAGCTAATCGCCCAGAAAACGTGTCCTCTGTGTGAACTCTATCCCGAGCGCTGCTCGGGTTTGTCTCCCCGATTTTTCCCTTTTTTTTTTTTTCCCAGAGAAATTCCCACATCGCTGGCGGGACGGGGGAGAGAAAATCCCGGGATAAAACCAACCCCGGCACGGCCTGGAAATGTTCGAATTTCCTGGGATAGCTGAAACGGGGAATGTTCCCAGTTCTTGGGAAAGCTTAAACTGGGAATGTTCCCAGTTCTTGGGGCGGCCTAAACCCGGGAATGTTCGAATTCCTGGGATTGCTTAAACCGGGAATGTTCGAATTCCTGGGATTGCTTAAACTGGGAATGTTCCCATTTCCTGGGACAGCTTTAAACCGGGAATATTCCTGGGATACTTTAAACTGGGAACGTTCCCAGTTCCTGGGACAGGCTTAAACTGGGAATGTTCCCGGTTCCAGGGACAAGATTAAATCGGGAATATTCAGAGTTCCTGGGACAGTTTTAAGCCGGGAATATTCGCAGTTCCTGAGACAACCTCAAACTGGGAATCTTCGAATTTCCTGGGACAGCCTCAAACTGGGAACATTCCCAGTTCCAGGGACAGCTTTAAACTGGGAATGTTCCCAAGTCCAGGGACAGCTTTAACCCGGGAATTTTCGCATTTCCCGGGACAACTTTAACCAGGGAATGTTCCCAGTTCCTGAGACAGCTTTAAACTGGGAACGCTCCCAGTTCCTGGGAAAACCTTAACCCGGGAATATTCCCAGCTCCTGGCACACCCAGCGGCCGCTCCACCAAACCCTCCCCAAACCGTCCCGCGAGAGATTTAACTCGGAAAACAAACAAAAAAACTGGGAAAAACCGACTTTGGAGCATGAAACCCCCAAATCTCCACCACAAAACCCCAACCACGCCCAGCCCCAAACCCAGGAGGAATTTTTTTAAAAAAACCCCAAACCCCTCTGGCCACCAACACGCCGCAAAACTTTCTTTTTTTCTGCCCGCTCCAAAACAAAAAAAAAAAGAGGAAATAAGGGAAAAAACCCAGATTTTTTTTCCGCCCTAATTTTTTTTTAAAAATTCTTTTTTTTTCTTTGAATTTCCCCCAGATTCCTGGCAGAAGGAGGCCACAACCCCATCCCCAAGGCATGCCAAGAGAGCAGCTCCGTTACCTGGTTCGCTCCCAACTCCTTTTTCCATGGCTTGGGGTGGTTTCTTCCAAACTGGGAGAGCTCTGGGGGAGAGGGGGGGAGGCCTGTTGGATTTTTTTTTTTTTGGCTTTTCTCCCCCCCTCCCAAAAAAAGGAAAAACTTTCACCTTTAGGGCGCGGGGGTTTTATTATTAGGAATATTCTTATTATTAATTATGATGATGATGATTATGATTGCCCCTGAAGGTTTCTTGGAGGACTCCGGGTGCTTTTTTCCCGACAGACGGTCTGCGGAGATTTGCTGTTGAATAACAATGGGGAAAAGGGATAAGTATTTAAAGAAAAGAAGTGATTAATGATTTTTCTGCATAATTCTCGCATTTTTCTTGCCTTCTGTCCGCTCCTAATGGCTGTGAACTTTTGGGTCCTATAGAAATCTTCTTTTCTCCCCCCTTCCATCCCATTCATGCTCCCCCAGCTTTGATTTGCCTCTATAGACCCCGCATTCCTGGAAGCATATGTCTCTTCTTCTTTTTTTTCTTTTTTTTTCCCTTTTATTTTTTTGGGTTTAAAACACCCATTTTTGGCCATTCTTAGGAGCCCCCTCTCGAAAATCACACCCTCCTTACAAGCGCAAGCAGATCAAAGGGAGGAGGAACAGCGGAATAAAATGCAACAACACCAACAACACCAACAAAACACTCCCCAAACCTTCAGGAATTAGAATAAAATACAACCCTTGCCAAAAAAAAGTCAATAAAACCAGAAACTTTCAAGTTTTGCTGTCGCCACCACTAAAAAACCGCGAGAATTAAACAAAAACTCCAGCCATAAATCTGATTTTTTTTTTTTTGAACATCACACCCTGCAGAGCCCGGACCATGTGACCGCATGAATATTATAAATATATATATATTTATTTTTTTAAAAGTATTAAAAATTGAAGAAAAGAAACTCCCAGCGAGGTTTTTTTTTACTTTTGGGGGCGGAATTTTGGGGAAGGGACACTTTTATTGTCACAAGGTGCGGAGGTGACACATCCACACTGCTCTGGAATATTTCAAATATTCAAACCCTGCCTTTGTCTCTGGGTAAAGCTGGGGGGGAAGGCAAAATTTGGGTCCTTTTTGGGATTTTTTGAGAATTTTATGAAGATTGAATAAATCAGCAAAGCCCATTAAAAATATTATTGGAGTTTTGTTGTTGTTATTATTATACACTTTTTATATTAAATAAAATATATTTTTATATTTTATAATATATAATTTATATTAAATAAAATGATATATTAATATATATTGATATTATTATATACTTATATATAATAATATTATTTTATACTTTTAATAGCTTATATACTTTATATACCCTACATACTTTATATACCCTACATACTTCATATATTTACATTTACACTTATATTTATACCTTTATTTAAATGTATATTACATTTATGCTTATCCATACACTTATATTTATAATTCTATTTACATTTAATATATTTTAATCATCATTCTCATTATTTTCGAGGCGAACCCCCTTTCCTCCAGCTGGTCCCACCCCCCTGGAGGACAAGAACCTTTTCTTTCTCTCCATCCCTAACCCAGAACCGCGATGTTATTTTCGTCCTTTCCCCCTCCCCAACACCTTTTTTTTTTTCTCTCCTCGATACTTTTCTACGAGAAAGAAAATGAAAATTAATACAAGAGCTGCGGCTCACAAAAGGAGCCATTTGTCTTCTTGATTATCTATTTGCTTGTCAGGCTATGAGCTATCGCAGGAGCCGGCTCCTTTTGTAAAATCAAAATACGCAGGAAAAACCCCTCGAACACCCAGAAACATCTGTGCAAAAATTAGACTCATTAATGCCTTAACTACCTCGGAGAAGGAGGGATTTTTCTTTTTTTCTTTTTTTTTTTTTTTAATAATAATAAAATAATAATAAATAAATAACTCCTCCAAGCTCTCTGGAGAAATCCAAGGCAGCAAAGCGTTAATGACCGCCCCTGTTTTGTCTGGGTTTGGGGAAGAGAGTATTAATATGTGCTTTGAACAAATAAATCATCATATGTGAGCCTTAGCAGTACTTAAAGCTGATCTAGCCCTGCTCAAACATCTTTTGTTTTCATTAGGGGGCTGCGGGCTGCGCCACTGACAACACAAACCCCTGGAAAAAAAGGGAAAAAGGAGAAAAAAGCTGTTTAATTCGTGGTTTTAAGTAAATATATTTATTTTTTTTTTACCCTCACTGTCAGCAATGAAACAACCCACATCCAGCCCTAAAAATAACCACTGACAACAGAAACCCCTGGAAAAAAAGGGGAAAAAAGGAGAAAAAAGCTGTTTAATTCGTGGTTTTAAGTAAATATATTTATTTTTTTTTACCCTTACTATCAGCAATGAAACAAATCAAATCCAGCCCTAAAAATAACCACTGACATCAGAAACGCCTGGAGAAAAAGAAAAAGAAAAAGAAAAAGAAAAAGAAAAAGAAAAAGAAAAAGAAAAAGAAAAAGAAAAAGAAAAAGAAAAAGAAAAAGAAAAAGAAAAAGAAAAAGAAAAAGAAAAAGAAAAAGAAAAAGAAAAAGAAAAAGAAAAAGAAAAAGAAAAAGAAGGAAAAAAGAAAGAGAAAGAAATTAGTTCATGGTTTTAAATAAATATATTTATTACCCTCCTCCCACTTTCACCTACAACTCACATCCAGCTCTAAAAATAACCACTGACAACAGAAACCCCTGGAAAAAAGGAAAAAGAAGGAGAAAAAACCTGTTTAATTCATGGTTTTAAATAAATATATTTATTTTTCTCCTCACTTTCACCAATAAAATAAGTCACATCCATCCTACAATAACCACTGACAACAGAAATCCCTGGAAAAACAGAAAAAAAGAGAGAAAGGAACTGTTTAATTCATGGTTTTAAATAAATATATTTATTTTCGCCCCAGTTTCATTGACAAAACAACTCACATCCATCCCCCCTTAACAAAAAACCACACAGGGGCAGAGTCACAATGAAAAATTTATTTCCGAGTTGTCGCCGTGGTTGTTTTTGGGTTTTTTGGGTATTTACAGGTAAATCCTGGACATCCCGAAGGACAAAGGGAGGGATGGAGGGGGGGGGGAGGTCGGGGCAAACCCCTCCCCCTCCCCTTGGCCCGAAATTCGCATTTTTAGCCCCAAATCAGGGCAGGACGGTGGCGGAGGAGCTTCGGGGGTGACTCCAGGTGCCCCCAGTTCATCCCAGTTCCTACCCTAAACCCTTCCCAGTTCCCCTCTCCCTCCCCACCCCCCCCCTCCACTCACAATGAACCGCTGGGTTAAAAAAAAAAAACCTAAAAAATCAAGAAATCGGTGAAATCCCTCTCCATCCTCTTCCTTTCTTTGTCCAACACCTCCTGGACCAAATTTTCCTCTTTTTTGTGTGTTTTTTTATTTGGTTTTTTTGTCTCCTCGGTATCCGAGAGCTCCCAGCTCCCCGGAGGAGATTTTGGTTGGATTTGTCGAGTTTTTGGTCTTTATTTTTATTATTATTATTTTTCCTCTCTCCAGCTTTGTCTCTTTGGGACGACGGGCCAGAAACTTCGAGTTTGGAAAGAAAGAGAAGAGAGGAAGGGGTGGGAAGAAAATTTTTAAAAGAATAAAGAAGAAATAAAGGGGAAAAAAAGGGGAAAAAATGGGGGAAAGGGGGGGAAAAAGGGAGGAAAAAGGGGAAAAAGGGAGGAAAAGGGGGAAAAGAGAGAAAAGAGAAAGAGAAACAAGGAGAAATATATTTTTAAAAGATAATAAAAAGATAAATAAGAGGGAAAAAAATTTTTAAAAAAGGGGGCGGTGTAGAAAATCCAGTTCGCCTCGAAGAAACTGAGGCTCATTTATTAAAGTGAGCGCTGGTTGTCGAGGTAATAGCAGACATAAGGTCCATCCTTTGTACGGGAGAGTAAACATGACAAATGGGGCCGAGCTCGGCGTGATTAAAGATGAAACAAGGATCCATCTTAGCCAAATCTGAAAAAAAAAAAGGAAAAAAAAAAACCCAACCCCATCTCCAGGCTCCTTTTCACGGAGCAGCTCCGGCTTTGTGCGGCAGCTGAGCCTCGCTCTGTCCCCTCTATAAATAAAGAGCACCCCCGCTTTTCCCCGCCTTTCAAATAATGTTAAAAAAATGATAAAAACATTTAAAATGATCGCGGTTTTTTTCCCTTTAAGTTCGCAGCCCAAACCGCGCATCCATCCCGGGGTCAGGGGCGGTTATAGGGCGGCCGCCGGTCCGTGGGATCGACTTTGGGATCCTTGTGGGGTTTGAGTTTGGGCCGCTCCTCCTTGCGGGGTCTGAGTTTGGGATCCTCCTCCTGGCGGGATCTGCAGGGAGCCGGAGGAGGAGGAGGAGGAGGAGGAAGAGGAGGAGGAGGAGTTCGACCTGATCTTGGTGTTGGGTAACTTGTGATCCTTTTTCCACTTCATGCGGCGGTTCTGGAACCAGATCTTGATCTGGCGCTCGGAGAGGCAGAGCGAGTGCGCGATCTCCACGCGGCGCCGCCGGGTCAGGTAGCGGTTGTAGTGGAATTCCTTCTCCAGCTCCAGGACTTGCTGCCGCGTGTAGGCGGTGCGGGAGCGTTTGGGTTCCCCTCCGGAGTAGTTGGGGTTTACTGAGTGTGAAGGAGGTAGGAAAGGAAGAAAAAAAAAAAAAAAAAAAGGGACGTAAAATGTGTGAAAATGGAAAAAAAATGGGGGAAATATGTGAAAATACAAGAAAAAAAAAGAGAAATATGTGAAAATACAAAAAAAAAAAAAAAAGAGGGAGAAATATGTGAAAATACAAAAAGAAAAGGGGAGAAATATGTGAAAAATACAAAAAAAAAAGAGGGAGGGAATATGTGAAAATACAAAGAAAAGGGAGGGGAAGAAGTGAAACACCAAAAAAAAAAAAAAAAAGAAGGAGGGGAAAGATGTGAAACGCAAAAAAAAAAGAAAAAAAAAGAAGGGGAGGAAGACGTGAAAATAGAAAAAAAAAAGGAAGAAAGGTGTTAAAAGGCAAAAAAAAAAGGAAAAATGAGAGAACACACAAAAACACAAGGGAAAAATGAGGGGAGAACACACAAAAATAAAAGGGGAAAAATGAGGGGAAAAAACACCAAAATAAAAAAAAAGAGGAAAAAATGAGGGAAAACACACACACAAAAAAGAAGAAATAAAGTGGGGGAAACACACACACACACAAAGGAAAAAAATAAGGGAAAAACAAAAAAGGGAGGAAAAAAAAGCAGAATTACCGAGCTGTTCCTTAAATGGGTTCTTTCCCCCCTCAAAAAATTACAAAAAATAAAAAAAGAAAAATAAAGCACCACACATTCTTTGGAAGGGGGGGTTTGCTTAAAAAAAAAAAAAAAATTACGAGGCAAACCTCCCTAAAAACATCCCCAGAACCGATGTGCAAATCTCCACCTCCATCCTCATGGCCTGACGTGTATTCCTGTGCAAAAAGGTTTTTCTCAGGTCCCCCAGACACGATTTCCGTGCCCTGTGCGTGTGGATATTCGCGTTTATGCACACGCAGAGCAGCGCGGAATTATCCCCAAAAGTTCCCGCTGCACGCTTGAAAACTGGCGAGCATGGGAGTTGATGTTTATTAAAAAAAATCCCTTAAAAAAAATAAAGAGAGGAAGATAAAAAAAAAGAGGGGGAAATAAAAGAAGAAAAAAAAAAAAGACGGCAGGGGAGGGGAAAATAGTAAAAGTTTACTCAACCCGCCACTTAAATACAAATTACGAAAACATAAAACTTCACTTAGGAAGATTCAACAGCCATAAAAAAAAAGGAGAGAAAAAAAAAAAAAGAAAAAAAAAAGAGGGAGAGAGTAGCCTGCAAGAAATTGGAGGAGGATGGTAACAGAGACTTCAAAGGCACATGGCCAAGCAGAGCAATAAAAATTTATGGAGGATGTAATTATACCGCTCTGCAAACAGGCGCTCGTAAATCTCCGCGGAATGGTTATTTTACAACTGGCGCAATAAGATTTCTACAAGACTTTGAGGTGCTACTTAAACCATAAAGCGAAGCCACTCTTGGGTCGGGTTGTTTTTTTTTTTTTTTCCCTTTTCCCTTCACTTACCCGTGCTTACATGGACTTTTTTCATCCAGGGGTAAACCACGGGCTCCTTGCACGCCGAGGGGCTTTGCTTGGCCGAGTTTTGGCTGCACGAGGGTGGCGGGCTGGGGGTGCCCGGCTCCGAGAGGCGGCTCTGCAGCCCGGCCGGAGGATGGACGTGAGCCCGGGGGGATAACACCGAGCCGGGGTGGCCGGAGCTCTGACAGGACGGGTAGAGCTGCTCCTTGCAGGCGGACCGCGGCTCGTACATCGCTGCCTCATGTTGGAAATTGTCCTCGCGGTGCCTCTGGCTGCTGCTGCCGCCTCCGCCGTAATATTCCGGCGAGTGATTGGGAAGGTAATCGCTGTGGGAATATTCTTCGCAGGGTGGGAACTTGGGGTCCACATAGTTGGAGTTGATCAAAAAGGAGCTCATGGCCATTAATTTCTTTGGGGGGGGTTGCGCACACACACGCGAGGGCGCGCGCGGGGGGGAAAAATATATCTCTATATATCTATATATATATATGTATCTCTCTCTCTCCCTCTCTCTCTCTTTCTCTCCTTAAAATTTATTCCTGTCCCCCCCCACCCCCGGCCCCCCCCGCCTCTCTTTCCTCGTTTTCCTGTTTGGTGGAACCCTCCTACTTACTGTCAAGTGAACAAAGTTGGGTCCATGTGACAGCGCGGGCCAATGGCGAGGGGCACGGCGAGCCCCGGATAAGGAAACCTGCCCAGCCCGGGGCTCTCCCGGGGCCCCCCAGCATCCCCGGGGAAGCTGCCGGGGGGAGTTCGCTCCCCCTCCGGTCACCTCCGCTCAACCTCCGGCCCCTCCGGTGGCCCCGGGGCTCGGCAGCGCCCGGGCGGGCGAGCGGCGACACCCCCGGCTCGGCCCACACCCCTCGGGGGTGTGTCCTGGGCTCGGGGACACGCGGGGAAGGGCGGTGGGGACAGCAAATCCACCCCCCCACCTCTTTCTCAGCAGCACCGACAGAAAAAAAAGAAAAAAGAATAATTAGAATTTGAGGCAAAAATGATTTTTTCAGGGGGTTCGCGGTGGGATTTCGGTGGCTGAGCCCCCCCCCGGCTCACCCCGCACCCGGCGCAGCTGAGCCGCGTCCCCCCCTTTGCCTTTTTCCCCGAGCTAAAGGTGATCCGGGAGGGGACAGCGAGCCCCGAGCCTGGCAGAGATGGATTGGGCTCGTTGGGGATCGATAAGAAATTCATCAGCTAATTCGGGGTACCCGGGCTCCTAAATCACATTTAGGCCGGCTCGGAGATGGAGCGGTTTTCCCACGCACCGGTGGGGGGAATTAAAAAAGGAAAAAAAAAAAAGAAAAAAAATAAATAAAGAGCTCGTCCTCCGAGCGAGAAATCCGAGGGCTTGATGAACAATTACAAAAGCGAATTAGCCCGAGTCCCCAATGCATCTTCGCCTCGCCCTCCCGGTAATAAAGACGCTGTAAAAGCCACAGCGAGCCGGCAGCCTTTGAAAAAAGCCACCCCCAATTCCTCCACCAGACCCCGAACGCGCCGGGAGCTGCGGGGAGGAGAGCGCTCCTATCAATAATATTTATTATTATTATTATTTTAATTTTTAAATCGATGTCAGCGCTCAGACCGCACGGAATGAAAACCAAGGCGGGACCCCCGCTCTGAAATCGCGACCCCCCCAGTCCCCCTCCCCAAATTCCCCTTTGCAGCTCCGGGGTTATCCGGGAGCGACGATAAAAGTTTGATGGCAGGAGTTGAGCTGAGGTCAAATCCAAAGATTTTTTGGAGCCCTAAAGCGTTTTTCTCTTTCCCACCCTTTTAATTTTGGGGAGTTTTGGGGTTTTTTTGGGAAGGGGATTTATGGCTTCTGGGTTTGTAGTGTTTGTGTCAACTACATATTCCCCTAGATACGAATTTGTGACCCAACTTCCTTTACACAAATTCGGATCTACAGGGTACATATAGAAGACAGATGCGTCCTCCTCGGTCACAGATCTTCTCCTACCGCCACAATTCTCTTCTGGGGCAAAGATTTGGGGTTTTGGGGTTTTTATGAGAAATCAGGGGTTCGCCTCTGGGTTGAAATATTCGCTGGTGAGGGGGAAAGGCGATTAATGAGAGCAGCGAGGCAGGGGAGAGCTCATAGGAGAGGAAAATCGGGATTTTTCCACCCTCCTCTCCACACCTTGGACATTAATTTGGGGTAAAAAATCTGAATTCCTGGGCTGAACGTGGAGGTGCAGCCGCGAACCCCAAAATCCGCCTTTTAACAGCGAAATCTCCCAAGCTCCGTCCCCACCCCGCCCTGAAAGTCTCGTCACGATTTTCTGATGGGCAGCGCAAAGATTTCATCCATTTTGGTTTTTTTTTTTTCGTTCTTGGAGGTCACCCAAGGTTTGGGTTTAGCCGTGCGTGTGCGGGTAAATGATAAAAAAAAAGGGGAAAAAAAAAAAAAAGAGAAAGAAACAGATGAAAAGAAATACAGAATGTAAAGGCAGATGGGACGACAGGTTTTTTTTTAATGACAGGCAATTCTTTTTACAACCCGAGAAAAAGATCAAAGGCGTTTCATTTCCGAAAAAAGGGATATAAAGCAATAAAATATTCATACTGTCTAGGTAATGAACCTTCATTCGGAACTAATGAGGGTAGCATCATGTTGAGATTTCGTTTAAAATTACAGTTGCCCAAGAGATTAAAAGTAGAGCAGCCTCCCCTTTTCTTTTTTCTTTTTTTTTCTTTTTTTTTTTTCCTTTTTTTTTTGTATTTCAAAAGGCAGAACATTTTCAGGTCAAGTATCTCGCGAATTAATTGCATTTAAATGCCGCAGCAGAGAGGGCATCAGGGAAAAGCTGCGTTTTCCCTGCATTAAAATTCCTGTCAGTGGAATCAGCAGATTCCAGCAACTCCCGCATTTCCCCCTAAAAAAAAATTAATAAATAAGAGTTCTGGCCAGGAATAAAATCCCCGAATTCTCCCTATTCTACACGGAATTTTTCAGGTACTTTGAGGTGAATAATCGCTTTTCCTGTTAAAAACTCCCGGTTGAACCCCAGAATAACCAAGCGGCGCTTTAAGAGACAAACCAAACGCATCGAAGAAAAACCCAAAATCATTTTATAGGCGCATTTAAAAAACCCCCACAAAAACCGAACCAAATTTCCAGCAGAAGCAGCGAAATCTTTTTTGTTTGTTTGCACCGAGCAGAATTTCCCACCTCCCACAGGAGCACCTCGGGCTCAAAATTCACCTTTTCCTCTAAAATCCTGCCAGAAAAGTGAGGAGCCGAACCTAAATCCGCTCCTACAACGCGGAGACGGATCCCATAAAACAACAGAACCAATCCCATCAGAGCTCTGATTTTTATTTCTTTTTTTTATCCTCTCTTTCTCTCTATTTTAGATTTTATTCCTCCTTCCCGACCCTCCCTGATTTATTTTATTCCGTTTTCTCCCACCCCGAGCACCAGAAATAACCAGGCCTTATTCTCTATTTTTTAACCCCCTCCCACATCCCCTTTAAAAAAAAAAAATCGGATTTTTTTCTCTTCCCCGTGACACCGCCGGGCCGGGGTTTGCCAACCAGCACCCCTAGCGTCTACCAGAATTTTCCTTTCCCCCCACCACACCTCCAAGAAATCTCCCCCCCATCCCAAATTTTCAGCATCTTTGGAATCCCGCAGAAGTTTCAAACAGCGAATTTTTGATTTTTTTTGAGGTTTGTTTTTTTTTTCCATTTCAAAGCCACTTCAGGCGAGGTGGGGTGACCTCGGGGACACCCCCGGCCTGTCCTTTTATTATTTATTTTAAATATTTTCCCTAGGGGAAATCCCAAACCCTTCCCAGAATCTCCTGGCGGCACCTGCCGGGTCAGGGGGGGTCTCACGGTGACCCCAAAAAACCCGAGGTGATTTTCCCCCCCTCAGCCCGCCCAGGTGTAGCGCCCACAGCGGTTCCTACCTTGGCACCACGCGGCTCCTTCTCCTCGGAGGAATTCCCGAGGGGGGATTTTGGAAAACTTGGGGAGGTTTTGGAGGTGAAATCCTACAAAAAAACCCTAAAAAAACCCCAACCCCCCAAATCGCCCCCTCCCCACTCCATCCCTCTCTGCCTCCGCATCGCTTTTTTTTTCAGCGCGATTAATTCTGCTTAAGAACCCTCATCCCTCTCTCTCCCTCTGTTTCTTCTTCTTCATCTTCTCCTACTTTTAATATTTTGGCTGATTATTTTTGGAATGTTTTGGTGCTGTCTGGCCGCTCCCCCTCCCCCGCTCGCCCCACCAGACCCCAGCATTGTCCTTGGAGTGGAGCGGAACTGCTGCTGGCAGCGCCAGGAGGCCCTTCTGGAGCATTTTGGGCTGGGAAACCCGCAAGTTTTGGTATTAATCTCATAGTTTGTCAGTCTTTGTTAAACAGCGAGGCGTGTCCGCAGCGCGGCGGCCGCCGAGAGCCGCTCTGACCCCCGGTTCACCCCGAATTTTTAGGGCTTTTTTTTTTTTTTTCCTCCTCCTTTTCCACCCGCCCCGAGGTGTTTTCCCCACTCCGATCTGCCGATTTATTTTAATTTCATTTTTTCTTTCTGTCTCTTCACCGCCTCCCCCTCCCCGCAAAATATTTCTATTTATTTTTAAATTTTTTTTGGGGAATTCGGGTGGGATTTCTCCCACGCAGCGCCGGAGCTCTGAATTAATTTAATTTATTAAAACTTCTCGGCTCTGAATTAATTTAATTTATTAAAACTTCTCCACACCAGAACTTTTAATAAATTAAAAATGCGAGCGGCTCCTCTGAGCCGGCTCAAGGCAGGGAAGGAGAGGTGGGGATGAACTCCACACCTGCTTTGCAAAGGGCGAAAATTCACATTTAAACCCCCGCTCCGCTTTGTGCAGGCTTTAAATTTGTAATTAACCCCCCCAAAAAATGGGAATATTTGGTGAATTGAATCCCTCGGGCAGGGTCGGGGTCGCACCCCTGCGGGAATTCTCCTTTCACCGCCCCGATTTTACCACCAGCTCCGACACGGCCATAAAGGGGCGATCGGGGAAGTAAATCGCGATTAAAAAGCGTATTCAATCGATTGTCCGGCGGAAAAAAACCCCAATAACAGGGGAAAAACCCAAAAAAAACCAACCCAGAAATGCGTTGGCATCGCCTGACCCCAGGCCCAGGCGAGCCCGTCCCGGCAAGGGAGATAAATTAGAAATATCGCTGAAAATGATACCTTTAATTTCCTCTGCCTGCCCTGCCCTCCCCTCCCTTCCCCTCCCCTCCCTCCAAACCCGCGCCCCTAAATTGAAATTTAAACGCTGCGGCGGGGGAGCGAACATCGGAGGGGAGAAGAACTTGGGAGGCGCCTGTTGTATTCTAGATATCCACATCTATATATATATAAATCATCTATTTAATAAATTTTTTTGGTTATTTTATTTTATTTTTTTATTGCCGCCAAATGATACCTGCCCGTTTTAATATCCCGAAAACAAATGGCTTTTATTACCCATTACCTGTGCCCATAAACCTGGAGTAGAAATGAGTGTTGGCCAGAGATAAGTGTAGTAATTACAAGGGCGAGGAGATGGATCACCCGAGTCCCGACTAAACGGTAGCCCTTATCCAGCGATATTTTATAAATACCAAGCAAATTCACGGCAATTAATTAAAGCCGGGGCCTTATCAGGCGAGACAAAAACGCTCCCGGATTATTTTTTTTTTTCTCCTGGAAATTTTTTTTTTTTATCCCCTCCTGGATTTTCACCGACCCCCGTGAACGCAACCCCCGTGAGCGGGGAGAGCAAATGGATTTTCCAGAACGCTTTTCCCAGGGCTCTAATATTCGCCTTCTTTCTCTCCCGAGGAAAAATGAGAAAAATGAGCCTTGTTAGGGAATATTTAGTCCCTGAAAATATTTAAAAGCCGGCAGCAGGGACAGAAAAAAAAAATAAAATAAGTAGAGGAGGAGGAGAGAAAACTCGCAGGGATTTTTTTTTTAATTTTATTTCATTATTTTTTAATCCCATTTTTTTTTTCCAGAAGAGTTCGCCTCGCTCCGAGTGTTTGCTTAAGGAGCGATTGAAAAGATCTTCCCCCGGTCCCAGTGCAAATAATATTTAAGAGTTTGGAGGGTTTCGAAGTCTGGCAGCGCAGAAATAACTTTGGGCCGCCAAGGGAAATATTTATTATATCAGTTCATTAAACTGTTGCAGCGAGCGGAGTGGAGTCGCGTTTCAAGCCAGGAATAAAAAGCATTTTCAGCCCAATTCCGGCTGCAAAATAAAATAATAAAAGCGGCTCCTTTCAGCGGCCCGAGCGGAGCGGGCACTTCAAAACGCCTTTAAATTCATATATTGGATTTTTCAAAGCCCTCGGCCCATCGATTTCGCCCATAAATCACCTCCCAGGTTTCCCACGATTAAGGTGGGAACGAGAATAAATCGCGGAGGGTTTTTCTTTTTCTTTTTTTGCCCTGCAATTCTTTTCTTTTCTTTTTTTTTTTTTTTTTTTTGGATTGGGGTTTGCATTTTAAAAACCGTTCTGGGCCGGAGCTCCGGCACCTCTCCAAAGGCTTTGGAAATGTTTCCAAGCCGAGATGTTCGAACAGATTTTCACCAACCGTGTCAGCCCTTTTTTTTTTCTTTTCTTTTTTTTTTTTTTTTCTCCCTGGATAATTTAAACCCTCTCCAAACAAAATTGAAGCCGGAATGAAAATTATTTTTTAACTGCTCGCGTTAATATCCTAGAGGGACCTGGGCGTAATTGGATTTAATAAATGCATTTCCCTGAGATTCTGCTCGTTCCAGCCCAAACAGCGTTTCGGGGCTTATCTTAAAAAATAAGAAATATTGAGCATTTCCTCGCGGGAGAGGCGCGAATCTGCTTTATTTTCCACCCAAATTTCACTTTTAAATTTTTTTATTTTAAATTTTTTTCCAGCCTCTAAAGGTCGTTCCCACCTCTCCATCCCCTTCTCCCAGACTTTTCCTCCCACCTCGCCCCCCCCTTTTTCTCGCCGCTTTCTTTTTTTCTCTCTCTCTTTTTTTTTTTTCTCTCTCTTTTCCCACTGCCATCGCTCTATCAGGGTTATACACAAGACTGAGTCACGCACAGCGTAAACTTTTGACCCTCAACTTTTTGACCCCTCGAGCTATAATGCTGTACTAACAAGCCCCCCAAGACCGCAGTTGCCGTCTGCAGCTCCAGAAATCCTCGCCCCTGCCTGGCCGCTTTTCTTTCATAAAAAAAAAAAAAAAAAGGGGAAAATAATGTTCATTTCTTCGCGATTTTTTTTCCCCTTCTCTCCTTCCCTAGCGGAGAACCGCAAAAATCAGAGTTTTATCTCCGCGGTGTTATCGCTTAGATCGCTGCTTGATTTTTTTTTTTCCCTCCTCCCTTCCGCTTTTTTTATCTGAGGCATCTCTCAGCGCCTCTCACAAATTCTCCCCTTCGTCCTCCTTCCCCTTCTCATTTCTTGAATTGAAATTCAATATTTAATTTTATGGGAGATTTTTTTTTTTTCCCCAGCATGGAAAAAAAAAATCCTTTTAACATTTAACATTTATTTCTCTTTTATTGACGAACAATTCCCCTCGCTCTGATATTTTTAATTTTTTATTTTTAGTTGATTCAAGAGGTTTAGGAATGGGGTTGGAAGGGTTCAGGACAGACACCGGGAGGGGTCGCGGAGCCGCCGGTGCCGCTCGGGCTCCAGCCCGGCCCGGCTCGGCCCCGTCCCCCCCGGCAGTGAACTTGGTCTGAAGCGAGCTCTGCTGGCTGCTCGGGGATGTTACAGCCCAAAATTCCCCTGCCCGGGGCTCGCTGAGTTCCCCCTCCCCGCCAGCTCCATCCTCCCCCCAAAAAATTCCTTTTCCCTCCTCTGAGCCTTCACAAAATCCCCGTCACCAACCCCGAAAAAATCCGCGATTTGTTTTGACTTGAAGGGTGTATAAATATATCTGGATATAGATATATATATATTTATATTTTTTTATATATCTATGATGTGTGTATATATCCGCGGACGTCCCTCCACATGTTAAAAAGAGATAAATCAAAGGGCAGGAGGGGAAAGGGAAAAAAAGAAAAACCCAACAAAACCCCCCTCGCGGCCGCTCCCCTTCTTTCAACGCTGGCTGTCAAAATAGTTTCTTTTGGAAAGCTATTTAGGGTAACAGAACACGGAAAAACCGCGCCGGGTTGGACACCTCTCGAGTTAAGTTATCAACCTCCTTCCAAATATCATTTATTTCACCTTGGAAGTGTGGGAGGGGGAAGGAAAGGAAAAAATCAGCTCGGACGGGTCTGAAAGAAAATTTCACTCCTAAGTCCATCGTAGGGTTGGAAAGAGCTCCGAGAGGAGGAGTCAAAGCTCATAAAAAAAGAAAAAAAAAGTCAATTTTGGGGTTTTTAATGGAGAGATTTTTGTGGTTTTAAATAATTCCTGGTTGGTTTGTTCTCTTATTAAAAAATAAAGGGGGAGAAAAGGGGTGAAAAGGGGAAAATGAGAAAAAGATGGGGGGAAAAGGGGGAAAAGGAAGAGAAAAGGGGAAAAAAAAGGAGGAGAAAAGGGGGAAAAGGAGGAGAAAAAGGGGAAGAAAGGGGGAAAAGAGGAAGAAAAGGGAAAGGGAAGGCGGAAGACGAGGAAAAAGGGGGGAAAGAGAGAAAAAAGGGAGAAAAAAGGGGAAAAGAGAGGGGGGGAAAGGGGGAAGAAAGGGGGGAAGAGGGGGAAAAAAGGAGGGGGAAAAAGGAGAAAAAAGGAGAAAAAAGAGGGAGAAGAAAGGGGGAAAAGGGGAAAAAAGGAGGGGGAAAAAAGGAGAAAAAAGGGGAGAAAAAGGGAGAAAAAAGGGATTAAAAAAGGGAAAAGAAAGGGGGGAAAGGGGGAAGAAGGAGGGGAAAAAAGGGGGAAAAAAGGGAGAAAAAAGGGAAGGGGTTGGGGCTGGGGGGAAAAGAAAGAACAATTTGAAGGGCGAACAATTTCTCAGGCTGAAATTGGTCTGTGGGGGAGGGCCGGGGTTTCTTTGGGAAAGCTTTTCCCTCGCGGGGAGGTCACGGCGGGGCTGGGCTCGTTCAGGGGAGCATCGCAAATAAATCGCTGAATAATCGGGGCCGAGGAACCGGGGTGAATCACCGGGGTCTTCCCCGGGATGGAAAAATGGGATGCGAGGATTTACAGCCCTGATGGGGACCCGCAGCCACCCCTGAGCTTCGTGGGTCAGGAAATTTAAAAATAAAATAAAAAATAAATAAATTGGGAGAGGGGGGAAAGCAGAAAAGGGGGGAAAAAAAGCAGAAAAGGGGAGAAAAAAAAATTTTTAAAAGGGAGAAAAAAGCAGAAAAGGGGGGGAAAGCAGAAAGGGGAGAAAAAAGCAGAAAAGGGGGGAAAAGCAGAAAGGAGGGAAAAAGAAGGAGGGGGAAAAGGAAAGGGGGGGAAAAGCAGGAGGAAGGGGGGAAAAATGCAGAAAATGAGAGGGGAAAAGTAGAAAAGAGGAAGGGAAGCAGAAGGAGGGGGAAGAAAACAGAAAAGGGAGGAAAAAGAAGAAAGTGGGGGAAAAAAAACAGGAGGAAGGAGGGAAGCGGAAAAAGGGGGAGAAAGTAGAAAAGGAGGGAGAAAAAAGCAAAAAATGGAGAGAAAAAGAAGAAAAAGATGGGGGAAAGAAGGAGGAGGGAGAAAAAAGAAGAAAAAGGGGGGAAGGAAGAAAAAAGGGGGAAAACAGAGGGGGAAAGCAGAAAAGGGGGAAAGATAAGAAAAAGGGGAAAAGATGAAAAAAAGGGGAAAAGATTAAAAAAAGGGGGAAAAGCAGAAAAGGGAGGAAAAAGCAGAAAAGGGGGGGAAGAAGAAAAAGGGGAAAAGATAAGAAAAGGGGGAAAAAGCAGAAAAGGGAGGAGGGGAAAGAAGGAGGACAGGGAAAAAGCAGAAAGGGGGAATAAAAAACAAGAGGAAAGGGGGAATAAAAAACAGGAGGAAGGGGGGATAAAAAACATGAGGAAAATGGGAAAAAGCAGGAGGGGGTGGTGGCAATAAAATTGGAGATCCCTGAGATCCCTCAAAGCATAATCAGCACATTGTTGGTGGATCGGAGCCACACGAGGCGAGTCCAGCCCTCCCCCCCCTCCCCTCCCTCTGCCCAGCACTGGCGGGCAGAGATTCGGTCCATTGGAAAAAAAAAAAAAAAAAAAAAAAAAAAGAAAGAAAAAAAAGAAAGAAAAAGAAAAAAAACCAGCTCGGAGCTGATGTTTTCCTTAAAAAGGTGACCCGGCAGCCCCGGGCTCCGGGTGGTGTTGTGATCCCGGCCTCTCCTCGGAGCAGCAGCCAGGGCTGTCCAAGTCTGCTGACCTCGGGATGATCCCTCTCGCCTATGAATTATTGATGAGATATGAGCTCCGATTGCGCTCTTCAGTATGCAAACCCCATTATACTGTTAAAATGGCGATTTAATCGTTTAGAATAGCTGTGTTGCTTTTTTTTTTTTTTTTTCCGCTTTTTTTTTTCTCTCTCTCTCTTCTCTGTTTCTCGCCCGGCTCATTTGTGCCCCTTCGTTTTCATTTAATCCTCTTAATTAAATCCTTTAACTGATTTTAATCACTTTTTGGGTGAGTGAAAGAAGACGTCAGGCGCGTCTGGAGCTGGGTTACCTTGGCCGAGTTTGGGGGGATTTTTTGGGGGGGTTCAGCCCAGGTGGAATTTTTTGGGTGGAAGGAATTTTTAATTTGATGTTCCGCCTCACCCAGCGAGCGGGGAAAGGTCCGAACCGCAAAAAAGCTCAAAAAACAAAACCCTTAAAAATAAAATAAAATAAATAAATGACATTCAAGATGGCCTCAGCACAGCATTGCAACCCCGAGCTGCTTTTTGCAGCCCCCAAACCTCTCACAAATTCCCTTTTCCCTCCGCCCCTCCTCATTTCTTCCTAAATAAATCCAGGGATTTGATTTTATGGGCGAAATTTCTTTTTTCTTTTCCCACCTTTAAGCAGCACCCTGAGCGTGGGGGGCCCTTCCTGCCCAGCCCCCCCTTTAAAATAAAGGCAGCTTGATGAGATTTGTAATTAAAAAAAATTAATCCAGATGCTCATCTGGGCTCGGGCAGGCTGGGCAACCTGAGCTTGGATTTTGGGTGAGAAAAAGATGATTTAGGGATTTTTTTTTTTCCCCCTTCAAATCCCTGTTTATGGCAGGAAAGCTTCAGGGTCAGCACAGAGGGCAAGGAGGCAAAAAAAAAAGGGGAAATTCGCTATAATGGGAATTTTATTTAGGGACGGGCCAGGTGAGCTCATGGGGAGGGTCCCCACAGGGCATTTTTGGGGCAAAAAACCCCAAATTTCATCACTCAGGGTTCGCAGAACCCTAAAACGCAGAAATTTTTGCACAAATCACAACTTTTAAAGCCCAGAATTTCCCCGGGCCGGCAGTTCTGCCCGGAGATTGAAGCACTTTGTGTTTATCCTGTGCTCTGCAGCTGCGGAAGGAGCGATTGTCCCGTGCCTGACGTGTGCCATGGAAGTGGGAGAAAGGATGAAAAATGCCCAGGAAAATGAAAATCCCCGCCTACCTGCACGGTCAGAGCTGCGCTTTCCTGTTTACTCTGCTCACGTTTCCTTTTTGCACCAGAAATGGGCTGGGTTGGGTTTTTTTTTTTTTTTTTTTCTTTTTTTAAAATTAATTTTTCCTTTAAAGGACAGCCAGGGGAAGCCTGTGCCGAGCCCGTGCTCAGCCCGTGACCCCTCGCAGGCTGGAAAATGGAGACAATGACACCTCACAGGAAGAGGGAGCTTTGGCAGTGCAAGAAAAACAAAACAAAAAAAACCCCAAACCACAAAAAAACCCCTCAAAAATCCCTTCAAAACGCAGCTTGTCAAAAAAAAACTCCCCAAACGCCCCCAAAAACTCATCAAAAACTCCCAAAAATGCTGCAGGTGGAAATCAGAGCTCCTGGGATGGGTGGGAGGGAGGGCGAGGTTAAAATTCCATTTCCCTGTGAGCAGGGATGCTCCAGGCGAGGGGACAGCGCAGGGGGTGGTACCTGTTGTCACCCCAACAGGGGTCACATCTCATGGCTAAAATCCCACTGGGAAATCCCAAAAGCTAAAAATCCACTGGGAAATCCCAAAAGCTAAAAATCCACTGGGAAATCCCACAGCTAAAAATCCCAAAGCTAAAAATCCACTGGGAAATCCTATAGCTAAAAACTCCACTGGGAAATTCCATAGCTAAAAATCCACTGGGAAATCCCAAAAGCTAAAAATCCACTGGGAAGTCCCATAGCTAAAAATCCACTGGGAAATCCCAAGACCTAAAAATCCACTGAAAAGATCCCATAGCTAAAAACGCACTGAGAAATCCCATAGCTAAAAATCCACTGAAAAAAAAATCTCACAGCTAAAACCCCATTGAAATCCTCCACTGGAAAATCCCAAAAGCTAAAAGTCCATTGAAAAATCCCACACCTAAAAATCCACTGGGAAATCCCAAAAGCTAAAAAACCACTGAAACATCCCCAAACTAAAAATCCACTGGGAAACCCCATAGCTAAAATCTCCATTGAAAAGCTCCACTAAAAAATAACCCCATAGCTAAAACTCCACTGGGAAATCCCAAAGCTAAAATCTCCATTGAAAAACTCCAATATAAAAAATCCCATAGCTAAAAATCCACTGGAAAACCCCCAATAGCTAAAAACTCCATTGGGAAATCCCATAGCTAAAATCTGGAATGGGAAATCCCAAAAGCTAAAAATCCACTGAAAAGTCCCATAGCTAAAAACTCCACTGAGAAATCCCAAAAGCTAAAAATCCACTGAGAAATCCCACAGCTAAAAATCCAATGAAAAATCCAAGACCTAAAATCTCCAATTGTAAAATCCCACCTCTAAAAACCCCTCTGGCAAATCCAAAAATCTCCTTTTTACCCCCTCGAAAGCACAAATTGGCCGCAGCAAGAAATCAGAAAGGATGGGTTGAAAGGTTAAAAATAAATCCAGTTTTTAGCTCTGGTGGTGGGAGTGGGTTTGGAAGGAAAGTTTGGCTGGGAATATCTAAAAAAATTTGGATTTCTGGGAGTGGGGATGGGAATGGATGGATGGATGGATGGTCCATGGATAGAGAGGCGCAGGAATTTTGGGAACTCGAGGTTTTTTGGGGTCCAGGCACATTCTGAACACACTCGAAAGCCAAGGGAGTTTTCCTGCCCAAATAAATCGGATTTAGGATCAGGAAAAAATGATTTTTGATCCCCAGAAGGGATGAGGAGGGTGAGGAACGAGCAGGCCACCACTGGATCCCACCCCAACACCACCACACCTTCCAAACCCCCCAAATTTGGGGCTAAAAACTCAGATTTGAGGCCAAACCCCCCTTCAAACACCAACTGCAAATATCTTTATTATCCGCTGGAAATAATTCGAGGAGAGGCCCCCAAAATTTCCCAAATTTGCTCAGCTGATGATGGCAAAGATATCGGGAGCCACATGGAGCAGGAGAGGAAAAACAGCCCGAGAGGAAGGAAAAGCAATTTCCAAAGTGTGCCAAAGGGGGAGGGAAAAAAAGGGAAAAAAACAATAAAATAGAAGGACATGTGTCCACCAAATGTGGTCTGAGGGTGAAGAAAAGGAGAAAGAAAAGGGGAAAAAAAAAGGGAAAAAAGGCAAAGTTTGTGGGCGCTGAAAATTTTAGAAATTCCCCCAATTCTCAGGCGGTGCTTTGGCTCTGAGCGAATTTTTTTCAATTTAATTTGGTTTTTTTGGAGGAGGGAGAAGGTTGGGAGGAGCCGGCTCAGGTGTGAGCGAGGTGTCCCCTCCAGATGTGACAGCTGAACCTCCCCTAAAAAAACCACCCCAAACCCCACAGACCCTCTCCAAACTTGAAAATTTGGGATTTTTTCCTTCTTTTTTTTTTGCTCTTTCTGCCCAATTTTTCAGACTCCACCTGCCCGGCCCAGCCCAAGCTCTGCTTGTTTATTTTCCCGAATTTTTCTCCTGGTTTTTCCCCCCTCTGGAGGGGGAGGTTTGGAGGCTCCAGATGCAGAAGCAGCAGCTCCCGTGATTATTTTTCTGTCGCACTCCAAGGCGGGCCGGAGACACAAGAGTGGTCATTCAGTGTCTCCAGATGGCAGGGACGGAGCGCGGAAATGTCAGGACACTCGATCCCATTAAATGTCTGCGCTCGGGGAGGAGGGGAGGGTGCGGAGAGGAAACACAAGAGGAGAAAAAAAAAAAAAAAAAAAGAGGGGAAAAGAGAGGGAAAAATAGGGAGAAAAAGAGAAAAAAATAGGGAGAAAAAGAGGAAAGAAATAGGGAGGAAAAGAGAAATAAAAGGGAGAAAAAGAGAAAAAAATAGGGAGAAAAAGAGGAAAAAAAAGAGAGAAAAAAGGGGGGAAAAGAGGGAAAAAAGCAGGAAAAAAAGCAGAAAAATGAAAAAAAAGAGGGAAAAAGAAAAAAAGAGATAAAAATAGGGGGAAAGGGCAAAAAGAAAAAAAAGAGAAAAATAGCAGGGAAAAAAAGCATTTTAAAAAAAGGAAAAAAGAGGAAAAAAAAGAGGAAAATAAAGAGAAAAAAAAAGCTCAGAGGCTTAAAATAAATTTTAAAAAAGAGAGAAAAATAGCAGGAAAAAGAGCCTAAAAAGAAAAAGAAAAGGAAAAAAAAAGAGAAAGAGGAAAATAAAGAGGAAAAAAACACCAGAGGCCTAAAATAAATTAAATTAAAAAAAAAAAAAAGAAAAAGAAAGGAAAAAACCAAACAAGCAAAGCAGCAAAGCCCAGGTGGAAGAAAAGACCAAAAATAATAAAGAAAAGTGCTGATTTTTCTTTGGCGAGCAGGTGAAAAGGGCTGGGAGGCGAAGGTGAGGGCGCAGGCAGAGCTGAGGGAATTGAAATGCAAAAAAGCCTCGGGTCAGGGCCGAACACAACCCCCCCCTCCCGAGGGGACAGGGACAGCCCCAAACTTGGCCTGGAGTCCCCACGTCCCCCTGCAAGGGCAGGATTGGGTTGTAAATTGAATTTTCAACCATTTTTCCCCCGTTTTTTGGTTTTTTTTTTTTTTTTCTCCCGCTTCCACACCAACTTTCCTGGCGGGCCTGGGATGGAAACAACTCCAGTCCATCCCTGGTGTGGCTGAAACCTCTTAAAAAGCAGAGAGAGAAATCCAGCCCAGCAAACAGAATTTTTCTGATCGGTTGAGGAGTTTTTTGTTGGTTTTTTGGGTTTTGTTTTTGGTTTTTTTGAGGGGTTTTTTTGGTGTTTTTTTTTTTTAAAGCAGAGAATATTTCAGGACTTACTTGGAGCACTGCGGTCCTTGGGCCCTCTGCATTGAACCCACAAAAAAACCCCCAAAATCTGGTTCTCCCTTCCCTGGCAGGGTTTATCTCTCATCTGGAAAAGCGCTCACCCACCGCTGCCCCTTACAAGGCAAAGCGAGCAGTTAAAGTGTCACTTAACATTCTGGAGAATGTGAAATATATTGTACATTGTCAACTCCCCAAAACCATAAAACTAACTTTATGGACCTCACGTGACTTTTGAGAGCCAGTGAGGGGGTATCTGTCTGAGGTCTGGGCGATTTTTACGATCTAACTTCGAGATAAAACCCCCCTCTAATCCATTTGACATCTAAATGTCATACCCACTTTTGGTATAGTTTGCTATCGGTTCAAAAAAAAATGAAAAAAAAAGAGAAAAAAATAAGGAAAAAGAAAAAAAAAGCAAGAAAAGGACCAAAAAAAAAAAAACTTTACCAAAGGGAAGGCGAGCAAATGGTTTGGGATCTGACAGTCCACTTCACATCCCTCTCAAAATCACTTAAGAAGTACCTAAACAGTGGCAGAGATTAAGTTTGGTAAGTCCCGAGCTCCGACTTTCCTCGCTGCGAGCAGAGCGGTGCTGCCGAGCCGGCAGAGGCGTCGCGCCAAACTCGACTTTAGAACCGAGCTTTTCTCGCGCCTGGCCGGATCCTCCTTCCCTCCTCACCCCCGGGGCAGCCGAGTGGGAAATTTTGCCCTCGGTGCTGGTGCTGAACCCTCCGCGGGGTTTTGGGGGAGCCGCGGTTGAGCCAGGAGGGGTAAAAGCGGCCCAGGAGCTGAGCCGGGCTCAGCCAGGTTCGGTTCCAACCCCGCTCCAACAAAACCTCGGCTCTGGGATCCTCCAGAGCGCAGGGTCAGGCTCGTGGCTTTGCGTACTTCTCGCGTTTAAAATGTGATTTTTATTATTTTTATTTTTATTTATTTTTTTTTGGTTTTCCTTTCTGGCCGAGCATCCCCCGAAACTCTCGGGGAATCCACCCAAAGGGGGATAAAAAACCCCCAAAAATCTTTGGGAGCGCTGTTGTGGTAACTTGGAGCACTCAGGCGGTTTTGGGGTGGATCCGTGCGGTTTTGGGGGTGACGGAGCGCGGGGTGGTTGAGTTTGGATCCCGAGCTGGATTTTAGGGGATTTTGAAGCATTTTTGGGAGTTTTCTGACTGCCAGGAGAGGCTGAGGAGCTGCCGGGCACCTCGCGGGTTTGGGCGAATTTCGGAGGGTTTGGGGGGGATCAAAAAGGCGACCGGGAGCCTTTGTGAGTCGGGGGGAAAAACGTTTATTTGACTTCGAGTAAAGCTACAAACAAATACAAAAAGCTTCTTGGCAAAGAACTACCAGGCTGCTAGACATGACAGATGCCATTTTTACACAGAACACCGCATTCACTCTGCCCACTACGACCCGGCTATTACTCACGGCAGAAATATTTCTAAATATTTACAAACATCAGAGCACTCCAGCGTCGGTCTCCGCTTTTATACATTTTTATTTTCCCTCTTTTTTTATTATTTTTTAAATCATTATTATTATTTTTTAATAGTGAAGTTCACCCACGTCTAAGAGTACGCCTCGGAATTAGGCTGGGATTAGAAATCCTGGCCTGGAGTTTGGACTAAAACACAGACTGGACAATTTTAAGACAGAAAGATACAAGAGCTGCATTTTTTTTTTTTTTTTTCCTTTTTTGCCTTTTTTTTCCTATTTTTTTACACTTTTGTTTGGTTTTTCTTAAGACTTTTTTTTTTTTTTTTTTTTGCTGCGACTGTAGTGCAGGAACCCCCCGATTTTCGCTTAGGCAGAGAAGAACTCACCCAAGAGCGGTAAACTCAGGAAAAAAAAAAAGGAAAAAAGGGGGAGGGGAAAAGAAAGGGGGAAAAAAATCCCAACAAATAAACAAACAACCGTATTCTGTCCTCGATTTATAAATAAGTTATAACATTCAAAGGGCTCACAGAACACATGCTAGCTTTCCAGAAAGCATCAAGAGAGCACGGACACAGACATTTAGAAGAACAACGAGAGCAGGAGGAGCATCTGGAAATAAAATTTAATTAATTTTTTTTTAAAAAAACAAACCAAACAAAAAAAAAACAACCTCCAAAAGAGAACACGACACGAGCTCAGTCCCGGGATATCGGTACCAACAGGAGCTGGGTTTTTTTTTAGGATAAATCAACCACATGCCGAACAGAAGGTGCCTCACTGTACAGTACTCCGAAACTAAAGATCTGCGGCCATTTATTTATTTCTTTTATCATTCACTCGGGGGGTTTGTGGTGGTTTTTTGTTTTGTTTTGCTTGTTGGTGGTGTTTGTTTGGTTTTTTTTCTCTCGCCCGTCTCCTCTTCTTCATCATCATCATCATCTTCTTTTATTATTTTATTTCCCCCCTGGCTGATTCCTCCTGGAGGATTTTAGGGCTGAAAGGCGCTGCCCGCCGAGGCCAAGCTCATGCTTTTCAGTTTATTATCCTTCTTCCACTTCATCCGCCGGTTCTGGAACCAGATTTTGATCTGGCGCTCGGAGAGGCAGAGAGCGTGAGCGATCTCTATTCTCCTCCTGCGGGTGAGATATCTATTGAAGTGGAATTCCTTTTCCAACTCCAGGGTCTGGTAGCGAGTGTACGCTGTCCTCGCCCTCTTCCCGTCTGGTCCAGTCATGTCTGGATAACACGGACAACAGCGGGGTTTGGGTTTGCTCGTTCTGCTCGGATTATTTATTATTATTTTTAAATATATTTATATTTAATAGCTCATTTTAAGGCTATTTTTAAATTTAATTTTTTTTTTAACCCGAGGTTAAATATTGGAAAGTGCGAATTCCACCCCCCCAATAACAGCACCCCCCCTTTCTGCTTTTTTTTTTCTCCCACCCCCCACCTCACACGTGTAAAACCCCCCACCCTCGGCCCCTCCAGCCCCGACATTCCCCACTCGATATCCATAATTTAACCGGGGGAAGCGAGGTCTGGGAATCTCTGCCCTTTTTTTTTCCCCCCCTCTCTCCCTCCTGGGTGTTCCTGGGGCTCTTGGCAGGTTTAGTGCCGCTCTTTTCTCCAGCAGAAAACCGGGAATTGTGCAGGGATGGATGCTGGGGGGGCGCCTCTCCTTTCCCGGGGATCTCCTGGCGATTTTGGGGGTTTGTCAGGGGCGGATTGTCAGGAATAAACGCCGAAAATGGGAGCAGGACGGGGCTGCGAGCCCCATCTGCGCCCATAATGCCATTTTAATGGTCAATTCTTCCCTTTCCACCCCGCTCCCCACCCCAAGGAACACCCCCCTGGCCTCGATTTTTTAAATTACCTTCTCCCACCACCCGCACGGTGCTAAAAGCTTAAAATAAAAAAAAAAAAAATACAAAGCGCCGGTTTGGCGGCGAGAAGAGAGAAATGAAAATAAAATCGCCCCCCACAAACACAGGCGCAGAGATTCCCCCCCTTTTCCAGGCGCCAGAGGCAGCTTTAGAGCGAGAAATACAAAAGCAATAAATAGCTGCGATTCTGATCAAAGCGCCTCCGCGGAATAAAAGGAAGGAGAGAGAGAGGGAAAAAAAAAAAAAAAGGACTGAGGCTGGGGGGAAGAGAGGAAAAAAAGAAGGGGAAAGAGGGAAAAATAGAAGAAACAGGAGAGAAAAAGAGAAAAGGAGGGTGGTAAAAAATAAACAACGACAACGATGAGAAGGAAAAAAAAAAAAAAAGAGAAGTAGCTGTACCATGGCTAATGTGAAGTTTCCTCATCCAAGGGAATATCTGAGGTGCCTGCCCTTCTGTCGCTGCCGTGGAGGTCGCGATGGGCTCTGCCTGCGCTCGGGGGATGCTGCTGCTTATTGGAGTGCCCTCGTCGGCTCCCGAGGACGCGCTGGTCTCGTCTAGTTCTGTGAAATTTGTGTTGGTGGTGCTGGCAGAAGGAGCTTGCTCGGAGGGGGACGGGGCGGGTTTGCCTCCATGGCTCTCGCTGTTGGAGCAGGGCAGGGAGTCGGGAGAAGATAAGGAGCAGCTGGACGCCTGTCTAAACCTGCTCTCCTGAGCTGGAGAAGGGAAACCGCGGGAGCTCTCGCCCACAGCCCCAAAGTGACTGGAGGAGGCTGAGCGGTTGATGCTAAGGTCCATCCCATTGTAGTTGTAGCCATAAGAGCTGGAATGCATGGTGCTTGAATCTCTGTAAGAACCGTTCATGGAACTGCCGGTCCCATAATTTAGTAACTGATAGTCGGGGCCATTTGGGTAGCGCCCTGAGAACGAGTTTACAAAGTAAGAGCTCATTTGGGTTATTTTGGAGGGCTTGATTTGTGGCTCGTGGTCGTTATAACCCCGTGCTTGACGATTTATGATGTATTAATGAATTATAGCAACGCACTGTACTTCGTTTTTGCTATGTATGCGGCCAAATATGGGGGGAGGGTGGGGGGTGCGTTTGGGCGTCACGTGCTTTTGTTGACCAGTCGTAAATTCTCACTGATGACCTCAAGAGGTAATTCATGCTCTATGGTTACAAATAATGACGAGCGCGGAGCCGTTTTAGGCCCAAAGTCGCCCCCAAATCCGCCGCCGCCATCGCCCCCCGCCTGGGCGGAGCGCGCCACCTGCCGGCCGCGCCGGGGCACCGCAACTTCATTTTTTGGGGGGGGGGGACACCACCCAACCCCCTCCACTCCAAAAAATTCCTCTTCACCCCCACTTCGCTTCCATTCTGTTCTCCTTTAAAAAAAAAAAATTAAAAAGGAAAAAAAAAAATCCCGCGGTGGAAGCGAGGAGAGGGCGCGGCGCGTCCTGCGGGTGCTCGTGGAGAACTCTTGGGTTTGTGGCGTTGCGGGGGAGGAAAAAAAAGCGGAGCAGAAGTTTGGGGTGAGGTTTTGGGGTGGCCTCTGTGAGTGTCCGGAGTTGGAAGGAGCTGAGGGTTGATTTTGGGGGAGGTTTCTCCGCGGTTGTTCCGCCTGGAAAAGTCGAGGTCGCTTCGCTTCTTGTTGGAGGCAGCCAGGAGCTCTCACCTTCATTCTGGAGGGGGGAATAAAAAAAAACAATCCTGGGGGGGAAAAATGGGTGGGAGAAAGGAAAAAGAGGCGAAATCCGGCCGGGGGGAATGGTTGACAGCGTCGCTTTTTAGGCTGTTCCTGTTCCCGAGCATTTCCACGTCCTCTCTGAGCCTTGTGGCTTTTCCTTCCCATTTGTTGACCTGCAAGGAATATTGGGGAGCAAAAGCGCTCTGAAATTGGGGAAAACGTTGGGAAAGAGCTGAGCTTTTTAGGCATTAATTTCCTTTTTTTTTTCCTCTCTCCTTCTCTTTTCTCTGTCTCTTTTTCTGTCTCTCTCCTCCTTTTGGTTTTTTTTAGTTATTTTTCCTTTTTTTTTTTTTTTTTTCCTCTTTTCCTTCCAAGGCACTTCAGGAATTTCATGTGCTCGCCTGCAACTCATTGGGAATTATGCGCCATATTGAAAGTGACATATAATTATAATAATTACGGGCAATGAAAAGCGTGGCAATAATAGTAAATGTCCTACAGCTGTGAAGCTTCTGCATGAATTGATTTTAAAAGTGACTGACATTAAAACCGGCTCGTGGCGCGGGGGGGATCGCGTTCCCACCGAGGGTTGGGGTGGGATGCTCCCTCCTCGCCTTTTCGGCCGCATTTCCAGTCCTGAATCCCCCAGCAGATTAAAAAAAATATCAGAGCCTCTCCTCTCATTCCATTCCCCCCGAAACGCAGGGCAAAGTTGGAATTTTGGCAGGAAATTCCTCGGTGAGGAGCACAAAACCTTCCCCGTCCCATCCCCGGCCAAGCCAAGGAGCCACTGGCGACGCTCGCGAGAGAAAATTTTAAATCTTTCCTCTCCAAAGAGGTTCATTTAGAATTTTTCCACTTTTTTTTCCCCCTCCCTTCCCAGTTTTTAAATGGACGCTCACATTCCTGGCGCTGAGAATTTTAATTTTTGTTTTTCCAGAGGTAAATTCTCTGGAAATCTGGATTTTTTTTAAATTTTTTTTTTTCCGCTTTGATTTGGGGGCGCGGAGCAAGGGGAGCAGATGTTTGAAAGATGCTGGGCAAATGTTAGGTATCTTCGGTGGATAAATGAGAGCGCAGTTTTGCCCGTTTCCTTGATTTATTATGGAGATGGGACGGCGTTTCGTCATAACTCTTTGTACTGTAACAATAAAAAGAAAAAACCACCCAAAAAAAAATGAGAGAGAAAGAGAGAAAGCGTAAAGGCAGAAATGTCAGCCAGGAAATACTGTCGGTGAAAGGGCTTCCATTTAAGATTAGACCAAAAATAAAAATAGGGGGAAAATCAGATTTATCTCTCCACTGTAACTTCCGTGCGCTCGGGGTTGCTTGTCCTGGCAGATAAGGAGACATTGTCACCCAGAAAAAATAAAAATCTCCTTTTCAACGCTCTGCTCCTCAAGAATCCCCCTGGAAAAGGGAAAAATCATCATAAAAGCAGCGCTAATAATGACAGGGGAGGGGGTGTGCGGGTGAGATCGAAGACTTGGCTTTTATTAGAGAATTCCATGTTCATACCTAAGACAAACTCCAAAACACGACACGTACAAAAAAATTAATAAAATAGAACTTTCTGTCGTTGTTGCTTCTTTTTTTTTCATTTTTTTTTCTTTTTTGTTTCAGCCTTGTAGGTAGTACTCGTTCTTTCAGTAGATTTTTCCTTTTAAAAATAAAAAATAAAAAGGAAAAAAAAATAAGGCAGAACCCCCAACCCAAAACTAATTACAAAGAACCCCAGAGCTTGATTAATTTACCAAAGGAGAGGAAAAAAAAAATTTAAAAAGAGGGAAAATTTAAAAAAAACCCAACTTATATCAACCGTGCATGAAACATTTTTACAAAATTAGGACAATAAACACCCCAAATGACATATATTGCAGCACTTCCATTAAATACAAGAGTTAGCAGATTACTAACAGTGACACCAAGGGTAGAAACACGGCTAGGAGTCCTTTTTTTTTTCTTTTTTTTTTCCTTTTTTTTCCCTTTTTTTTTTCCTCTTTCCCTTTCTTTCCCTCCTCTCTCTCTCTCCATCTCTTCACTTTTTAAATTATTATTATTATTATTCCATTTTGTGTATGAATGGGGGGGGAGGAGTGGAGAGGGAGGGAAAAGGAGGTGCAGGAAGGGGGGAAATATTCAAAACTCGACTAAAAGCCTGATTTTTGTGCGGGGGGTTTTGTTTTTTGTTTGTTTCTGGACAAAATCATCGGGAATTGGAGCTGAGGGCCTTGGTGGCCCAAACTTTGTGGTTGTCTGCTTGTCCCACCAACGTGCGGGTGTGACTCTTACACTCCCTCCCTCCCTAAATTTAATTTTTTTTTTTTTGTCGTTTTAAACAACGCTCTTTTAATTTCCCCCCTTTCTTCCTTTTTTTTTAATTTTTTTTTTTCACTCGGCCGCTTTCTCCTCCTCCTCCTCGGCGCTGAGCTGCGAGGAGTTGAGCAGTTTGTTCTCTTTTTTCCACTTCATGCGGCGGTTCTGGAACCAGATCTTGATCTGGCGCTCGGTCAGGCAGAGCGAGTGCGCGATCTCGATGCGGCGCCGCCGGGTCAGGTAGCGGTTGAAGTGAAATTCCTTCTCCAGCTCCAGGGTCTGGTAGCGGGTGTAGGTCTGGCGGCCTCGACGGCCGCTGGGCCCGAAGGAAGAACCTGCGACACCCGCGGGGAGGAAAAAACAAAATCATCAAAAAAAAATCACCAAAAAATAGGAAATCACCGGGAAAAAAATAAAGGAAAATAGAGGGGGAAAGGGGAAGGAGAGGGGGAAGCGATTTTTTGGGATGCTGCTCCTTCCCAAAGCTTTGGGGCAGCTCCAGGAGGAGCCGGGAGCGCTCCCCGAGCATCCCCGCGCAATCTCCGCGGGCCGGGGGGGTTAAATCCGGGCCAAGAGAGAGAGAGAGAGAGAGAGACAGGGCCAGATCCATCTTATTCCGGGATGAGGAATCGCAAGGTGTTCTCACCAGCCGCCCCCCTCCTCCCCTGGCCCGAGCCCGCCCGCGCTGTTTTCCACCCTGCCGGCAAGGCTGGAATAGATCGGGGCATTTAAGCAATAATGAAGTGAATCGATCTGCCCAAAGTCCGCATTAAAGAGGACACAACGCTTTATGTCCCCGCGCTAATGGACATCAATTTGGAACTTAAAAGGCATCAAATGCATCTAAACACGGGGGAAGGAGAGCGGGGAGGCTTTTATTATTTTTTCTTTCCCCCCCCCCCTCACTTATCTTATTTTTTATTATTATTGTTGTTGTTGTTGTAATTCTGATTGAGGAAACAGCACTTAAAGAAGTCATATATCACAGAGGGGTGAGGAGGGGGGGAGAGAAATAAGGAAAACCCTCCCCAGGCAGACTTTTCATTAAGTGCGAGTGGCATTAAAAATGCAACCCTCTCCCTCCAAGCATTTAAACACTTTTTATATCATTTAATTCCGGCTCCGGGGAGAGAGAGAGAGAGAGCGAGTGGGGATGAGGCTCGGGGCTGTGTGTGTAAAGTCATCCAGATCTGATTTAGAAAAGATATCTCTCCCTGCGCGTGTGGGGCACAGACAGAGACAAATCGCTGTAGCTGAGTGACACACAAACTGGAATGTGGCAAAAGAAAAAAAAATAAAGCGGGGGGGACAATAAAAAGAGAAGGAGGGGGGTAAATAAAATACAGTTTTGGGGTTTAAAAGTTTCTAGCCCGGGGTGGAGGGAGAGGAAAACCCCGGAGCGGTTGGGGAAGTTTTGGAAGCTCTCAGGTCGCCCCAAGTTTTTCCCCCCCGCTGGAAGTTTGGGCTCTAAAAAGTGCGAACCTTCCTCCTCCTCGCTCCCCTCGCTCGCTCTCTCTCTCTCTCTCCCCGGCGCTAACAAATAAGAAAAGGGAGGGGGGGAGGAGGAGATTGATGTATTTATTTCTGTAAAAGAGTAAAACTCACTATTGCAAGAGTTCATCCGCTGCATCCAGGGGTAAACCGGCGCGGAACACTTTTGCTCCTCGCTCTCTCCGAACACACTTTTGCTCTGCGCGCAGTCCGACTTGCGCGGCTCGGGGGCGAAGGGCACCTCGTCCAGGCTGGGAGGGGCGCACGCAGGGTCCTTCTCCCTGAAAAACCCGCCGGCCCCATAGTCACAGGCGGAGCCGCGGCCGCCGAACGCTGCGTTGCTCTGCTGGTAGTAAGGAGAGGAGGTGTAGCCCTTCTCCTGCACGCCCGTGGCTCCATAGGTGCTGGGGTAGTGCCTCAAAGGATCCGCGTAGCCCGAGGGATACAGCGGGAGCTGTCCCAGGAAGGGCTCCTGCCCCGCCGCCAGGCTCACCGGGAAGGTCGAGTTGACAAAATAAGAACTCATCGGAAAGGAGACAACACAGAAAGAGAGAGAGAGAGAGAAAGAGATCCCCCCCTCTTTTTTTTTTTTTTTTTTTTTTTTTTGCTTTGGTTCTGTTTGTTTTGCGCTTTTTTTTGTTTTGTTTTGTTTTGTTTTGTTGCTGTTGCCGTTCCTTTTTTTTTTTTTTTTTTTTTTAAAGCCCGGGCTTTATGATTTGTTGTGTTTTATAGTCCAAGTGGTTTAGCTATTAGTGGTATATCGGAGATTGGGTTTTAGCTGAAGGGAGATGGCGTGGTGCCAGCGAGGGACACAAGGAAATACAACCATCTGATCACGGGCTGACCAATAGCAGGCGCCTGAGGTTGCAAAATAGCACCCATGAGGAGCTGAGATTGCACCAGGGACCCCCAAGAACAAACCGTCCGCCCCCCCCTCTTTCCCTCCCTTTTAAACAACAGAAAGGCACCCCCTTAACCAAATATATAATATCTGCCCAAAGAAACGTTCTCCCGGCGCGCTGCGAGCTTCATAAATAAATAAACGTGTGGTCCCCCCCTCTCCTCCCTCCTCCTCCTCCTCCTCCTCCTCCTCCTCCTCCTCCTCGCCCTCCCCTCTTCCTCCCTCCCCCGGAGCTCGGCGCGGGGGTGTGGAGCGCCCGTCCGCTCGGGTGGCGGTGCGAGCGCCTAAATCTTGATGTTTGCACCCATAAAACGCGTGCGGACCCCCGCTGGAACCGTGCGGAGAGGGGAGAGGCAAATAAAAATAAAAATAAAAAAGTTGATTTCTCGCGCTCGCCAAACTTTAAACCCCTCGCGTTCGCCAGTCCTGAAATGTCCGAGTACTTCGCTGGGAGTTCACTGGAACAGGGTGGGAAAAGGAGGGGAAAACCCGAAATTAAAAGTTTTTTTGGTCAGAAGTTTGCCAGAGGAGCGGAGACCCCGCGGCCGTGACCGGGCTGGGTTCGCTCCGCGGGCAGAAATCGGTTTTGACAACTTCGCTCGCCCCGCGCTGCGCTAATTACCGTTAATTAACACTCCCCGCTCAGCAAAGCTCCAGCCCAACCTCCGCCGCATCTTTCCACTTTTTCTCGGAAGATTAAATGAGGAAAAAAATTTTTAAAAAATCGGAAATATTTCCGTCCTCCCTTGGCCAAACCCCGCTCTCCGCCGGTGGCCGGCACCGCATTGTGCCCTCTTGCGTTTTTTTGTTAATACCAGCCCCACGCCCGACCTTTTATGGCTAAAAAAGAGCCCTGGATTAGGGTGAAAAGCGGAGTTTTATCGATCGCTCCCGACCCGGGGCTTGCGGGGGGGTTGAGGGGAGCGATGCTGGCGCGGTGACGGCGCCTGGAGGTGCGCAGGGTCCGCGTCCCCCCACTTCGAGCCCGTCCCCACCACCAAACACCGAATTTTTGGCCGATTTAAATCCCGGCAAAGGTGACACCGAAAGTCTCGGTCACCCTGAAAGCTCCACTTTGCTCTGGATTTTTTTTCCTATTTTTTATTTTTTTTGCCTCTCCCGGATTTCCTCGCTTGGCTCTACCTGCGCATCCCCCCCTGAGCTCCTCGCTGGCTCAAGGTGGGGTTGAAGCTCTTCTCGCCCCTTTTATTTTATTATTTTAATTTTTTGGCTTTTCAAAGGGGAAAATCAAAGCCACAGCAGCAGAAAGACACCGCCAATTAAAAATAAAATTGGAAAAAAAAAAGAAAATTAAAAAAAGGAAGATAAAATCCACCTAAATTAACCCCAAGCACCATCCCCCCGATCAGCCGCGTTTTATCAAGGGGTTGTTTCCTGTCCGAATTTGTAACCATCTGTCTGTCGGGGGCTGAAATACCTCGAAATCTGTGAATTGTGGGCGCCACAAATCTAGAATTACACGTCCTCCGCGGCGCTGCCAGCGCTCCCTGCCTCTGCCAGAGCCCTCAAGTGCCTCCGAAAAGCGGGATCTTATTACGAGCTAATTTATTTTAAACATCGTGTTTACAGCAGCAAGGCCAAGATTGTTTCGTGCCGCGGCTGCGATGAACATCTCGGGCCGCGACGTAATCCTTAGAATTCAAGGAAATAACACGCGGAGGAAGTGGTTTTCCATCCGCCACCGCCCCCCCGCTCCCTGACTGATATCTCTGATATTTTGTTCTTGCAGAGTTTCCCCTTTTGTGTGCGGAACGGACCCAAATTCCCCAGGAAAAAATTTAAAAAAAAAATTGGGAAAAAAAATTGAGAGGGATTATGAGTAGAGAAGAAGAAGGGGGGAAAAAGGGAAAAAAAATCAGGGCTGAGAGGCAGAACAGCTTTGCAGTTCATCCAGTTGATGAGTTGCGCAATTTTTTTGTGGCTCTGCAAAAAAAAAAAAAAAAAAGCGGCGATTATCAGGCGAGAGCAGCCCCGCATGTAAATTTTTTTGGGGGGGGAGTAGAGAAATTGGGATGTCCTGATAGCCCGGCCCGTGAGGAACAACACAATCTGCCGGAAAAAATATAAATATTGTGTTTTTTCCGCCGCTTCTGGCATGGATCTGCAAATAAATCCCTCGAAATAGTTTGGGAAAGCGAAAAGAAAAAAAATCTGGCAGTGGCCGCTCGTTATAATAATTTGTGGTTGAAACAGGCGCTTTGCAGAGTCGGACGGACTGGCTTTTAAAAGAAAATTAAAAACGCACTAATTGAAGCTGGCCGCTCGCTAATTGCGCATTGCTGACATTTCTGGAAATAAATAATAATAATAAAAAATCTTTCTTTTCACCAGCTCCACCCTATCCATGATTACTTGGGGTAGGAAAAGAGGAAAACTTGATTCCCCAGGTGGGAAAAAACCCCAAAAAACCCCAAAACCCCAAACCTGTCATAGTTTTCATCTTCCTGAGGGTCAGGCCCGCGCTGTAATTGATTTGCCACCTATGATACATTTAAATACGAGCAGAGGTCTTAAAGCGCACTAAATCTCCCAGAATTGAGCGTTCGGCTCAGGGGTGGTTTCCATTCCCTGCTCCGAAGGTTTTAAAGATGGAATTTAAAATTTTAACCCCCCCGGCTGGCTGGCGGAGCCGTTTCTCAGCCGCCTGAAGTCCCGAGGAAATGCGAGGCGGATTTGGCCGATATAGATATTTATTTTGGACGATATATATATATTTATATATTTGGCCGATATATATTATTTATTTTGGACGCCTCCAGCTCGGGCTCAGACAGTAGCGCTGAAGTTAAACCGGGCTTTGATGGGCTCGTCTTTAATCAGATTTTGGCCTCGTCTCCTCCAAAAACAAAATCCCCTCCCAAAAAAAACCCCCCCAAAACCAAAAAACAACCCCAAAACAACCCCAAAAACCCCAAACCAGGCGCGAGGTCTGCAGAGAAGGGGCAATAAAGCAGCAGAAGGTGCAATAAGAGATTTAACTGCGCCTTTCCCCTCCTGACAGACATCACTCAAGCGCTGGGGCATAAATAAAGATAAAGAGAAGTATTTAGGGTATGGACAAGTTCTCTGGTCCTGGTTTTTTGGGTTTTTGGGGTTTTTTTCTTTTTTTTTATCGTTTCCTGGCCAGCAGCCCCAGCAGAGCAGGAGGGGATGAAGGGATTAAAACAACACCCAAATATTTCGCCAGGCCGGCAGAACAGAGCGCGGCTTGTGCGAGAGCTGGAGCCGCTCAGGACTTTGGTGGTGGTGGAAAGTTCAGTGCAGTTGGTTCCAATAAAAAATGAAACTCTTTTTTTTTTTTTTTTTTGCTTTTATTTTCTTTTTTTTTTTCACGGGGAGCTGGAATTCCCGACCCTTCTGAAGTGAGAACGCAGCGGGGGTTTCCCCCACCGAGGGACTTATTGCGGCCATAAAGTCAAGCCAAGAGCACGGGGAAGAGTTGAAAAAACCCCTTGTTCTTGGAGCTCAGACACAGAAAAAAATCCCTTGGCAGCAGCCGAGGCTGCCCCTGGAACGCTCCTGCACACCCAAAATCGCTTCGGAAAATAAACCCGAGCTGCAGGCTCGGAGCGTTTAAAACAATGAGCCCCGAAGGTGTTAAAAAAAGAAAAAAAAAGAAAAAAATTCTCGTTTCTCCCGGCTCAAAACCGCCTGAAACTTAATTTCCAGCAATTTAAGTTTAATTTACCTGACTTCCCGTGCAGTGCATAATAACCTTGTTAATGGCAGCTTTGAAAAGGAGCAATAATAATCTACCATTGTTCCATTAAGGAGTGCGGCTAATTATTAACAAGAAAATAATAAAAAAAAACCCTAAAAGGGGAGGGGGGAGCAGAGGGAGAAGGGGAACATTGAGGGAACCCAAACGTGCCCAGACCCGAATATTTCCGCGGAAACTCCTGGGGAGGGGAGAGGAGAGGGAGGGAGGGGGGGATGAAATGATGTGGGGAGAGCAGGGAGGGGGGAAAGGCGAGACGGGTCTGGTGTAATGCGGAATTACAGCATGGAACAAGTCAATCACGGCTGCTGCTGCTCAAAAGAGAGAAACTTTTCTTTTCCCCTTTCCTTTTTATTTTTTTTAAATTTTTTTTTCAGTATTTTCCCCCTCCACCCCAGAGTCTCCAAGCGCGGCACTTTTTTGGGGGGAAAATAAAACAAACCAGAATTATTCCAGACCTAAACATTTGCCAGGAAACTGCGTGGCAGAAGGAGAAAACGAGAAGGGAGAAAACGAGCGGGAGGGAGAGAGGGAGAGAGGAACCTTTTAAAATAACAGACACGCATTGTCCCCGCAGAGCCTACAGTAACTTAAAAGTGACCCCTGCTCTGCCCCTGTCCCCAGCAACCACCCCAGACCCCCCCGGACACCCCCCGGCCAGACCCGGAGTGGTCACAGAGAGGCAGAAAGGAATCAGAGCTCCTCTGCCTTCTATTTTAATCCATTTTATTCCATTTTATTCCTTTTTATTCCATTTTATCCCATTTTATTCCACTTTATTCCAATTTATTCCTTTTTATTCCAATTTATTCATTTTTATTCCAATTGATTCAGTTTTATTCCGTTTTATTCCATTGGATTTCATTTTATATAATTTGATTTTAGGGTTTTTTTCTTTTTTTAAAATTTTTTTTAAATGATGAGTTACCAAATCCACCTCCAGGCCCCCTCGGGCCTCGCTTCTCCCGTCACGATTCCTCCATTCCGCGTCCCGCAGCCCCCGCGCTCCGCCCCGAGCGATTTTGGGGTTTTTGGGGGATGTTTAAATGACAAAACTCACCGGGGATGCTCCAAACCTCCCAAATTTTTATTCTCAGACCATGGGAGGTGGAAACCCCCCGGTGTCAGGTGGAGGTGAGACCCCCGCTCCCATCCCGGGGGGCTGCGGCTCGGGGAGAGCGAGCCCAGGGCTGGGTGGGGACACCCCGGAGGGGTCTGGGGGTGCGGGGAGCCCCCCGGGACCCCCCCGGGAACCCCCCGGGACCCCCCGGGAGCCGCGGGCCGGGGCGGCCGCCGACGGTAGATGGCAGCAGACGGCGGGGAATGGGCGAGCCCCGCGGAGCGCCGGCCCCGGGGGAGGTTTTATTCCCTTCTCCCTAAATTAACAACCGGGGGGACACAGCGGAGACCCCCCCACATCACCCCCTCCCCGGGGTGAGGTTTCTGGCTCCCCCCGAGCAGCTGGGAAATTATTAAAAGGAATTAAAAACCTTCCACAAGTGGTTGGCCAACCACGGAATCGGGAGAAAAGCATTTCGGCATTAAATTATTTCTTTCTAATTCTTATTTTTTTCATCCTCCACACAAATAGGAAAAATAAAAGCACCGGGAAAAGATCGGGAGGGGAAAGGGAGAGCAGGAGGTTGAACCCGCATAATTTTTTTTTCCATGATTGATGAAAAATGTAACAGGTTCGAGGATGAAATAGCTTTTAAAAATGTCTCTCTGTTTATTACTCGCGATCATTTCCCCGCTTTGCACACAATATTCCGGCGCGGTGGCTTCGGCTGAGATAAATCGTCACGTCATAAAATGGTTTATGCTTAAGTAATGAATCTCCTCTTAGCCCATCTCGCTCTTTCACCATCTTATTTAACAATCACCTCGGACCGGCAGCAATTAACACAAATATTTCAAAATTAACCTTTGAAACATCGAGGGAGAAAAAAAATTATATATATATACAAATATTTCAAAACGCACCCTTGAAACATCGAGGGAAAAAAAATTTAAAAAATAAAATATATAAAATAAATGAGATTCCAACCGACATCACCTCCGGATAAATATTTCCCGTAAAGAAACGCGAGGTTCGGTGTGAAAGGAGAATTTGTGCAGAACCTGGAGTGGAAAAGCCCCTCCGCACCGTGGGGCTGAACCCGCAGCCCCAAAGCCCCGTTAGCACCGCAGAACGCAATTAAAATCCGAGTTCTTTATTGCTTCCCCACGTCAGCTTCATTGGGGAGTTGAGAGAGAGAAAAAAAAATCACAAATGAGAGCGCTGAGCTCTGGGTTGGCTTCATTCTTAATTTTTTTTTCATCTCTCTCCTCCTTTTTTTTTTCTTCCCCCTCTTTTTTTTTTTTAATTGTTGTTTTGTTGTTGTTGGTTTTTAAAAAAACGTTAATTTTCAGATTTCCGCTGCCCCGAAGAAACCACCCACACATCATCACGACCCAGGAGAGCGACGCAAAAACCCAACTGGGCTTCAACAGAAACTTGGCCAAATCGCCTGAAGACGAGGAAACTGGCACGAGATTCTGCCAGGGGGAGGAAAAAAAAATAGAAAAGGAGGAAAAAAAAAAAAAAAAAAAAAGGACCGACAAAATAAAACGCGACAACTGCCCACAAAGGGCTCGGGCATTTTTAAAGGCTCCGCCAGCAAAACCTTCATTGCACTCCTGCTGTCTCCAGGTGACCTTACCAGGCTTGGTTTTTATCCTCCTGACTCCGTTATTTCGCTTTTTCTTCCTATTTCCCATTCATTTTCTTAATTTCCCCTCCGTTTCTGCCTCCCCTTTTTCTCTCCTCCTCCTCCTCTTTTTCCTTTCATTATTTCTTCCTTTCCTCCTCTCCATTTCTTTCTTTCTTTCCCCTTTCCTTCCACCTTCATTTCTCTCCTTCCACCATCATTTCTCTCTTTTCCTCACCTCTAAACCCCGCTTTTTTTAAAAAAATCATTATTATTTTCGGGTGAAATTGTCGCTCCAACAGATTTCCAAAGCCTTGAATTCCTCCCTTTCTCCATCACCCCACCCTTTTTTTTTTTCGTCCTCTCCGCCACCACCTCCTCCCCGAGCAAGAGGAGATGGGGATGAAACAGAAAAAAAAATAATAAAAAAGCAGCTTGACAAAGACAATTTTTTTCATTGATAAAGAAATAATAATTATAAATATATATCTCTTTATATAGATAATAATAAATGAAGATAAACGCGTTCTTCCCTTACCTTTTGACGTCCATTTCTGTGGCATGGGTGTGAATTTTGGGCAAGGAGAGATAAGCCTTGGCTTATCTGTTGGCTGACAAATCTTGTCCCAACCTGAGAGCCGTCCCTCGCCTCTCGGGCTCCTCGGGGCTCCTCGCATTTTTCTGTCACTTGCCCGCAAAACGGAGCAACTTCCCCCTGTGCAAAAACCACTCCTGGTGTAGAATCCCCTCATTATTATTGAGATCCCCCCCATTAAAAAAAATAAAAATGGGTGAAGTGAGGGGGGGGAGTGGGATTAAAAAAAAAAAAAAATCGGAGAAAAATACCAAAAAAATTACGGAAAAAATAGGATATTGATTAAAAAAATTAAAAAATGGATATAAGTGTGTGGCTAGGCGCGCGGGGGCGGAGGTGGGCGCCCAGGGGTGCGTGTGGGTGCGCGTTCTTGCGGGCCCCCCCTCCCCTCCTGCCCTGCTTTAGCCCTGCCGAGCTTATACACAAAAAAAGTAAAAAAATTGTAAAGAGAGGGCGAGAGCCCTATAGAGGACACTGATCCGACCCAAGGTGCAGCGGACAGAAGAATGGTGCAATATAACCACATGGGAAATAATAAAAAGTTCATGTTCACGGTTAGCAGTCCACATGACCGGCTCTGGCCAATCCCAGAACCCAGCCACTCATAAAGTTCTATCACAAAGTTGTAAATTTTCATAAAACAACAAGGAATTTATTGCATTTCTTCATGACCGGTTTAACAGCAGTCTTTTTCTTAGCCGCCATCTTTTTTTTTTTTTTTTCTTTTTTGGAAACACCAAAAAAAAAATTAAAGGAAAAAAAATTCTAAAAAAGGGGGTCAGAGATTTTTTTTTTTTTAGCCCCCCCCCTCCTCCTCACCCCACCCTCGGCTTGGATATGGGGGGGGCTTGGGGAGAAAAAAATGGAATAAATTCTCATATTCCTGAACAATAAAACCCCCCAAAATAAAGAGGTTTGGGTTGGGTTTCAGTGGGGGGAAAGGCGCAGTAAAACCGTGGGGCTCCCCGCGAATTTGGACTCATTTCCCTTTTATTTTTGGTCACAATTGGCACCTTTTAGCGGAAAGGACAACCGGGAGGTTTGGGGGGGTGAAATAAAAGCAAAAAATAAAAGAAAACGTGGCCGGAGGAGCTTTGGGGCGGCCAAAACCCCCCGGGACCCGCCCTGTCCCCCCGGGGGGATTTGGGGGTGCCCCGGCCACCCCCACCGCTCCCCCCCCGGCCTGATGAAATCCTCGCTTTTGCCTTTTTTCCTCGGAATTCGCCTCAATTCCCTCCCCCCCCCCTCAGTGAGGTGGGGGCAGCTCCAGCCGAGCCACTGCGGTTCAGGAGCGGGAGAAGGGAGGGAAAATTCTGGAATCGTTTCTATTTTTTATTTATTTCCCACCTACCCACCCCCTTCTTCCCCCCCTGCCTCAACCTCGCTCTGCACCCCGCGCTGCAGGGGAGGGAAAAAAAAATAAAAAAATGGAATTTTCCCTTTGGATTTTGCCTCGGTTTTCCCCTCCCAATGGGAATTTCGGGGCTGGAAAAGCCGGAGCTGATCCTTGAATAACGGGATTGCCACAAGCGCGGGGTGCGGCCCCAGCAGCGAACATGGGGGTGCGCAGATCCCTGAGCGGAGCCTGATTTTGGGGGGAAAAACCCAAAAAAATTCTGCCCGAGGATGCGCAGGGACAAAAAATTATTCGGGGGGGTGGGAGGTGGAAAAGGAGCGAGACACGGAGGGAGGAAGGGGAAGGTGCGGGGCTGCCACCCCAAGTCCTTCCAGAGCCGCCAGATTTGGGTTCATTTTGGTTTATTTTGGGGGTTTTGTGGGGTTTGGTTTGGTTTGGGATTTTTTAAAAATACTGTTATTATTATTAGCAGTAGTACTATTATTTTTTATTATTTCTATTTATATTATTATAAAATTTTTATTCTTATATTATTTAATTTTTAAACTTTTTTAATTTTTAAAAAATTTATTTTTTAATTGGGATTTATGTATTTATTTATTTATTTATTTATTTATTTATTTATTTATTTATTTTAAAATTCCCCTTTCCCCTCTGCATCTTGCCCAACTCCTGGCGTAAAAAAAAATCCTCCGCGCCTTTTACGCGCGGTGCAAACCAATAAATAAACCAACAAACCGGGGCGGGAAGCTTAAATTTCCTCGCCTTTTTGTTTTGCCTTGCTGATTTTTAAAATTTTTTTCCCCTCCTTTTTCTTCTTCTTCTTCCTCTTCTTCTTCTTCCTCCTCGCGTTTAATTGCTTTAATTTATTTTATGCGCGCTTTGATGCTCGGCGCTAATGAAAGAGTTCCAGTCCGCAGTAAAGTAATTGAAGGGCGGAGGGAAGAACCTTAAAAAGAAAATAATAAATAAATAAAATGGCCAAAGGCGCGGCGGAATGGATCGGCTCGGCGCAAATGGGTTGCGAGAAGGAGAGAATTAAAGCGAGGAGCGGAAAGATAATTTTGGGGCGATTCTGGGTTCTTTGAATTCCTCTTTTTTAATTTTTTTTTAATTTATTTTCTCGCTTTTCCTTTCCTCACAAATAATCCCAGCGCAACTACAGAGGGGGAGAGGGAGAGAGCCCAGCCCGCACTCCCAGAGCCCCAAAAATCAATTATTTCTCAGGATATTCGCCAAATCTACTGAAAAAGCACCAATTCCTTGAATGGGTTGGCTGTCCCAAAGAAAAGGAGAGAAATTGAGGTGATAAATCGGGGTAAAAGGGAGATTTCATCGCGTTTGTTTCAAAGCCAACCCCAAAAAAAAGTGTTTTTAATAAGCCAAAAGAGGAAAGCACCCAAGGCTCTGTAGGCTACCGGAGATCTCCTTTTTATTTCGAAGAATAATAATCACAGACGAAGGAAAATAATAATAATAATAATTAATAATAACAACAAAAAAAAGAGCAACGCGCCGCCATTAAATAATTTGCTACTTTGATATACAACATTTGACGTAGCACAATATTAATTCCTCTTTTCTCTTTTTTTTTTTTAATTTTTTCCCCTTTTTTTTTTCCCCGTAGAGGCTCCAACAACGAAGGTAAAAATATCCACAGACAAAAGAGCATCGCAAGGAGAAAAGAACCACAGAGGTTACAGGGAGGAAGGAGGAATAATAATTCATATTATGTACAGGACTCTACGCGCTAAATGTAATTTGCATCCAGGCTTTCGGGTCACATTTTCTAAATTAAAGGTGCTAAACACGACCACGTTACTTCAAATCCCCCCCGCTACCCCCAAAAAAGAGAACACAGCCAAGTACAAACGGAGCTTTTACAAATTACTGCTGCTAAAGGCTCACAGAGGGAAAGATGTGTCTATCCTGACTCTAAAGCCACATTTAATAGGTAGATATTCTATTGTACAAAAAAGAAAAAACAAAACAATCAAACAAAAAAAAAAAGAGACTTTAATATAGGTAGTATTTTCTTTTTCTCAGTGTCATGAAACACAACGCATCACTCCTAGGGGTTTAATTATTTATGCGCTTATCGTTTCTTTTTATATATAGTCTTTTTTTTTAAGTGTGTTTTTTTTTTGTGTTTTTCCCCTCATTTTTTCCCTTTCTCCTCTCGTTTCCTGCATCCACCTCTCTCCCTTATTTTTTTCACTCCTCCTCATCCTCCTCGCCGTCTGGCTTTTCCTGGCCGCTGGAACCGGGGCAGGCGCTTTTATTTTCTTTTTTCCACTTCATGCGGCGGTTCTGGAACCAGATTTTGATCTGGCGCTCGGTCAGGCACAGCGCGTGGGCGATCTCGATTCGCCTCCTCCTCGTCAGGTACCGGTTGTAGTGGAATTCCTTCTCCAGCTCCAGCGTCTGGTACCTGGTGTAGGTCTGGCGGCCGCGTTTTCTGTCCGTTCCTGCCAAATAAACGCAGATTTGGGTCAGCCCGGCTGTTCTGGGAGGTGTTTTTGGGGTTTAATTTGGGGGTTTTTGTGTGGTTCAAGAGCTGCTCCTCTGCGGTGCCACCCGGGGTAAAATCCTGCACAACCTGGGCCGAAATTTCCTTGAATTTGGAGGATTTTCCTTCCCCTCGAGACTTTTCCCTGGCTGTTCGCAGCCCCCCAAACCACCCCAGCTTTAATTTCCCTTCGTCTCCGTGTTGGTTTTTTTTTTTAATTTTTATTTTTGGCACTCCAGGAGAGTCTCGGAGCGAACAACAAAAGTTCACAAAGTTTCCTGCCCTCCCAGCCCCGGCCGCACTCGGAGTTCCTGCCTCGATTTTCATCCAGACATCACAAATTTGCGATGTTTTGGGGGAAAATCAGTGCGGACAGACAGAAACAGACAGAGACATCTGCTACCACCACAAACCCAAGTGTTTGTCCTCTCCTAAAGCTGCCATAACCTGGAAGGTGTGGGATGGTCTGGATCATTCCAGGCGATGTTTTGGGGCACTTTGGGGACTCCTGGGGCTCTCAGGGGGTTCCTGTCCCCCTCCAAGCTGATTTTTGGGGGGCTGTGAGGATGGGAATTGCCTCACCTGCCGCCCCAGGCTCGCCCCCACCCTCCGGCTGCCTGCCAGGGGGGGTTGGGAAGGGCCCAGCTCCCGGTTTTCCCCTCCACCCGGACGTTTCCTGGATTCCTGATTGGGAATTATTATTCTACAATCTGCTGTTTGTGATGGCTCGGTGGAAATTCCGCGCAGATCTGGGGTGGAAGGCGCAGCCCTCGGCCTCTCCTCCGCACATTCCACCTCCTCTCCTTCTTCTCCCCTTTTTTCCTCCCCAAACTCAACCCTCTTTATTTCTTTTTCTTTTTCCTTTCTTTTTTTTTTTTTTTTTCAAGAAGAAAAGATCCAGTCATTAAAAGAAAAAAAAAAAGGAAAAAAGAAAAAGAAAAAAAAAAAAAAAGGCAAAATAGCCCCGGCCTAAAGCTGTAAAGTAGAAATGTGCAGGTCGTGGAATGCGGGTTGTAAAATCCGCTGAGGGGAGAGCCATAAACCGCCGCTGAATGGGGATGACAACTCTATCTCTGCCCGCGGATGAAATTCCAGCCGCGGGATCGCACCCCGGCCACCAGGAACGGGCAGGGAAGGGGGGGCTGGAAGGGGTGGGACCCCCCTTTTTACGCCCCGAATTGAGATTTTCTGGTTTTAGCCTCAGCTGATCCCAGAACATCCAGGTTTTGGGGGGTTTATGTTGTTTTTTATGGGGTTTTTTGAGGTTTGCTCTCTTCCCAAAGCCTCTCCAGCGCTGATCCTCGCAGCTGAGCGAGGAGTGAGTGTGGGGGGCTTCTTAAATCTAAAGTGGGATAAAAGCAGAGATGAAGTGTTTACGACCAGAAATATTTGGTCTTTGATAAATCAACTGTAAAAGCGGATGAATTATGGAGCAGGTAATGGAAAGAAGTGACCACCGAACGAGTGCGAGGGTAACTCCAGCCTCCCCACACCGCCCCTGGTCCTGCCGAGCTGCTTTTCCCTTCTCCCTCCGCTTCCCGGTGAAGCCGGAGCTCCGCTGATCCCCGAGCTCTGCCCGCCGGCCCTGCCCGGGATTTTGGGCCGGGGTGACGCTCTCGAGTTGGGATCTGGAGATGGAAAAGGAACTCGAGCCTCGTGTCCCTCCTCGCTCCGCTCCCAGGCGGGACAGCATCGGCCGGCTGCCTCTTTTGGGGGTCCCACGGGGGTGAGGAGCCCCAGGAGTGACCGGGGGCACTGAACAGCCACAGGAGTGACCACGGGATCCCAGGAGTGACCATGGGCACTGTGATCAACCCCACGAGTGACCAGGGGCACTGAACAGCCACAAGAGTGACCACGGGCACTGAACAGCCCCAGGAGTGACCACGGGATGCCAGGAGTGACCACTGGCACTGTGATCAACCCCACGAGTGACCGGGGGCACTGAACAGCCACAGGAGTGACCACGGGCACTGAAGAACTCCATGAGTGACCACAGACACTGTGAGCAGCTCTAGGAGTGACCAGGGACACTGTGAACAGGCCCAGGAGTGACCACGGGGTCCCAGGAGTGACCACGGGCACTGAACAGCTCCATGAATGACCATGGGGCCCCACGAGTGACCAGGGACACTGTGAGCAGCCCCACGAGTAACCACAGGACACCAGGAGTGACCACGGACACTGAACAGCCCCACGAGTGACCACGGGCACTGAACAGCTCCGTGAGTGACCAGGGACACTGTGAATAGTCCCAGGAGTGACCACGGGGCCCCAGGAGTGACCAGGGACACTGTGAGCAGCCCCAGGAGTGACCACGGGGTCCCATGAGTGACCACGGGCACTGAGAACAGTCCTAGGGGTGACCAGGGACACCGAACAGCTCCACGAGTGACCACGGACACTGTGAGCAGCCCCACGAGTGACTACAGGACCCCAGGAGTGACCACGGGCACAGTGAACAGTCCTAGGGGTGACCACGGGCACTGAACAAACCCACGAGTGACCAGGGACACCGAACAACTCCATCAGTGACCAGGGACACTGTGAGCAGCCCCAGGAGTGACCACGGACACTGAAGAACGCCATGAGTGACCACAGGCACTGTGATCAGCTCCACGACTGACCAGAGGCATTTAACAACCCCACGAGTGACCACGGGCACAACGATCAGCCCCAGGAGTGACCACGGACATTGAACAGCCCCACGAGTCCACGAGTGACCTCGGGCAGATTGAACAGCCCCACGAGTGACCACGGGCACTGAACAGTCCCACGAGTGACCACAGGCACTGAGCAGTCCCAGGAGTGACCAAGGACCCCAGGAGTGACCAGGGACACTGTGCACAGCCCCACGAGTGACCACGGACACTGTGGTCATCCCCACGAGTGACCACGGACACGGAACCGGCTGCTCCGGGCGGGGGGAGCGCCCAGCCCGGCCCGGAGCGCCCCGGGCAGCCCGTGGGGAGCGGGGTCGCCCCGGGACCCCTCCCTGGCGGGGGGAAAGGGATATTTATTAATGGTTAATTGACGTTAATACCCCGGGGCGGAGCTCGTCGGGCACCGGAGGCAGCCCGGAGGTTGGGGACATGTGCGGGGCCAGCGTGACCCGGAGCGGGGTCGCCCCCGGAGCGCCCCCAGCTCCAGCAGGGCGCCCCAGAAGTGCGTTCCCCGAGGGGTTTGGGACAGAGGGAGCCTCCACCTCCATCCATCCATCCATCCATCCATCCATCCATCCATCCATCCATCCATCCATCCCTCCATCCCGGTCCCGGCCGGGCTGTCACCGCTTGGGGAGCGGGATTTTTTATTCCCGGAGCAGGGAACGATGTGGTGCTGCTGCTGCCGCCGCGGCAGCGCTCGGGACACCGCGAGGGGCTCCCAAATGAAGCTTTGGCCGCCTCAAAGAAAACAGCCCGAGCCCTCCAAGCACCTCCCATGGAGAGTTTCACCCTCCCGAGCCCATCGCTCTGCCCGCACAGCCTCCAGCCCGTAAATACAGGAGGAGAAGGGGCTTGGCCATGATTTCTGCGGCCCCGGCTGTCCCCTCCGAGACAAACAGACACAGCCCCGATAAATATTTAAAGCTAAAAAATGGCTTTGTGGCCGGGGGGGGAGGACTGGAGGGGAGGGTGGCGGTGTTCGCCTCTTTCCCCCCCTCCCCTCCTCTTTTTTTCCATTGAAACGTCACGAAAGGAGTTGGGGACAATCCCCCCCCCACCCAACACCCACCCACCCATCCTCCTCCTCCGCCACCCCCCGCGCACGCCAGCAAATAATTCACACTCCCCACACCCCCCAGACCCCCCTCCCCTCCTCTTCCTCCTCCTCCTCCTCGCCGAGCCCCAGCTCCTCTCCCGGCCCTTACCTGTGCTCCTCATCCAGGGGTAGATTCGGAAGTTGCTGTCGCTCTGCAAATCCGAGTCCCTCTGGTCCGTTTTGCTGCAGTTCTGCTTGGAGGCGTCTCCCGGGCACATCATGGAGAGGTTTTGCTCGAAAGGGGAACAGTGCATGTTGAAGGAGCCGGGCTCCAGGCCGTAGCCCGAGGAATACATGCTGGGGGGCTGGGGGTGCACGGAGCCGCCGCTGGAGTAGAGCCCCGGCATGGAAGCGGCGAAGGGAGGCGTGGATCCGGCCCCATACCCCGCTCGTTGGGTGTTGGAGGCGAAAGCGCAAGAAGTTTGCTCGGGGAAGACTCCGGATGGGAAAACCGAACTTGCGGCTTGATATTTAGAAAATAAAGCATTCGCATAATACAATGAACTCATAATTTGGCCGGGTGATTTGTAGGTCGGGACGTTTTAGTGTCGGTTTTACGAGGTACCGTGATATATTACGGAATTAGAGTCCAGATTTACACCAAAAAGGAGCCTTTTTCCTCCCGGCCCCGGTGACGCGCGGGCACGTGGCTGCTCCGGCGCCAATCGCCGCCCGCCCCCTCCTCGGGGGCACGGGACTGTGCGGCTGGATTTATAAAATATGATAAATAATTGATGCCGTATAAAACCCCGGCACGATCTCTCTCTGCTGGAAGGGGTGAAATTTGTGCCGGAGTCGATAAGAAACCTGTAATCAGTTTTCAGCTCGGAGCGAGGGAGAAAAGGGGAGAGGGAAGGGGGGGGGGGGAATTAAAAAAAAAAGAAATAAAGAAATAAAAAAGGGGAGGGGGGTTACGAGCACGTTGCTGATAAACCAGCGAGGCTCTCTCGGTCTCTCTCTGCTGGAGGAAAGGGAAGGGAGCTCTATTTATCCTTTTATTGATCCCGTCTAAATTTCCCTCCTTTGCACCATTTCCTCGGCTCCGAGCTACTTTTTTTTTTTTTTCCAGCACACTGTCCATAATTCCCTCCCCTCCCCCCTTGACCCTCGCCCCCTCCTCAACCCCCCCACCAGAAAAAAAAAAAAAAAAAAGACAAATGTCTCATTGATACCTAATAGTTCCAGGCGGTTTTTTTTTATTTTCACCCCTCCCCAAAATGCCATTCAGCTCTATATCTAATTTATTCCAGTGCCACAGGCTTTGAGCCGCGTATCGAGCTGGCATTTGCTTTTCTTGTTGCGAGAAATAAAGAGCGCTCGGATCCCTTGTTTGGCGTGTCAGCGCTTCTGCGGGGCTCAATTACAGCCAGAAGTCAAACCTGAGCAGCTGGCTGATTTGCTTTCTGCTGGAGAAGCACAGAAACCATCCAAAACCGCGATCTCACTCGATTTTTTTTGTTGTTGTTGAATCTTTTTTTTTCCTTTTTGCGAGGCGGGTGGGGTGGGATGGGGAGGGGGTGTAGAGAGAAATAAATAATAATTAAAAAAAGAATAAAAAAGGAGTCAGGGAGGCAGGAAAAGCAGACAATGGTGCGGGGTTTGAGCCGGTTTCTCCTTCCCCAAGGTTATGAGCATCCCCGGCCGTGGCAGGGGCAGCCCGGCAGGGGAAGCAGCAGCAGCAGCAGCTCAGCTGCGCTCCTCACAATGTGACTCGCACCGCCACACCGAAGCCAGGAGCGCCCCGAAGCTGCGAGGAGAGCGAGGAGAAAACAAAAAAGACCAGAATAAAGAAGGGAAAAGACGCGAAATCCAAAGCAACGTTACCTTCAGCAAGGATTTGCAGGCGGCAGCCCGAGCTGTCAGCAGCCGGGAGCTGTGAGGAACAGCAGGGAGAGGAGCCGGAGCCATCGCGGCTGCCCCGGCCCCTTCCCCTCCCCTCGGCCGCGGCTCCCCGGCCCTGCCCGGCCCCGCTGCACCTCCGAGGCCCCGGGAAGGATTTGCCGCTTTTTCCCACACCATTGACTTTTTTTTTTTTTTTTTTTTTTAAATTTCCTTTTCTATCCGAGTGGTCCTGGAGGAAGCGGAGCCAGGGCGAAAAGAATGATGTCACGGAATTCTGGCTTGTAAACTTTATTGTAACTTTTCTTCCGCCGCTTCCAGGTTTAGACAATAGAACAAAGTGGTGAAAGAACAACAAAATATAGCATTAGTTCCCCCAATAAAGTAATTCACGTATACAGTATACATTCTTTTTCACAGTTAACCTAAAGATCACTTTACAACTTGCTTCACTGTGCGCATGCTAACTAAAGGAGAGAAAAAACGCTTTTTAAAATTTTTTCTTGTGTTTTTTTTCTTTTTTTTTTGTATATTTTTGTATATTTTTGGAAGAGACATTGAAAACTTGGGGAAAAAAAAGAAAAAAAAAAAAAAAAACCTAACCAAGGGAAAGAACAGGAGGGGAAAGTGAAGAGAGAGAAAGAGAGAGATAACTATAGCATAAATAGGCAGTTTCATGTTGTTGGGATGTTTGTCTCAATAGCTACCTCCAGTACATACAGATAAACCACAACCCAAAAAAAAATTAAAAAAAAAAAGGCTGGGAAATAACCAACTAAACCTCAAAAAATTAAAAAAAACAACACCCCCACCCCAAAAAAAAGTGCACAAATGTAATATCACGGAACTCCTATAGCGCTGAAAGCTATGTTAACCCACCCCCACCCCCAAAACCACGCACGCTCCCCGGAAAGAAGAAGAGAGACAGAGAGAGAGAAAGACAGAGAGAGAGAGAGAGAGAATTTCACAGTCATGTTTTACATAAGCTATTGCGTTACACTACCACTAGTTAATAACTGGCAAAAGGCAGCGGAGAGCTCCGGGTCCCTCCTGCCTCCCGCTCATTGTATCAAAGGATAATCAGGAAAGTGGTGCTTACAGCGATATTGTTTTACAGCAATAAAAGGGGGTGGGATTTTTTTTTGTTGTCATTTTTTTTGTGTGTGTGGGGGTTTTTTTTTCCACCCCCCATCCCTTTTTTTCTCTTTTCTACGCTTTGTTTTGTTGGTTGTTTTTTTTTGTGTCCCCCCACCCCACACACACACACCCCCCTCCCTTACACTGCCATTAACGTGGGGCTCGGGGGCTCTTCCACCCCAGCAGCGCTTGCCTTTCAGTCCTCCAAACTCCTTTTATTTCTTGTCCGCCTTCTGTGCTTCCCCTTCCTCGTCCACCTCCTGGGCCCTTTCCATTTTCTGTTTTTCCAGTTCTTCCTGCTCGCATTTGCTGCTGGGAAACTTGTCTTTGTTGTTCTCCTTTTTCCATTTCATCCTCCTGTTCTGGAACCAGATTTTGACCTGCCTCTCTGTCAATCCCAGGGCATGCGAGACCTCGATCCTCCGTTTGCGGGTCAGGTAGGGATTAAATAGAAATTCCTTCTCCAGTTCCAGCGTCTGGTAGCGGCTGTAGGTTTGCCTCCCCCTCCTGCGTCCGGCGGCTGCTGGGGGATGGCAAAGGTTGGGGTGGGAGAGAGGGGGGAGGAAGAAGAGGAGGAGGTTGAGAGGAACATAAACCAGGCACAAACAACCCGCAGCCGCTCCCAAACGCCAGGAAAAAACAAGAAAAAAATAAAATAAAAGCCAGGAGGGGCGAGGGGAGAGGATATTCCAGAAGGGGAGAAGGTTCTGAAGGAAAAGGGTGATGGTGGCAGGGGAAGGGAAAGGGAAAAGGGGAGAGGAAGGGGAGGAGGGGGGGTCACCCTCAGCCCACCCCGAGCAGCCCGGCTGGAGCTGCGCTTTGCACACTGATTATCACCCCCAGCACAACAACGGCGCAGCGATGGCACCGAGCGAAAAGGCAAAAAAAAACCCCAACCCCACAATAAAACACCCCCTAAAAATTGAAAATAAATAAAAGGCTGCAGCTCGGCAGCACGGCCGAGATCCCGAACCGAACGCCGAACAAAAATGAAGGGGCTTTTTTAAGGCTATAAAAGTGCCATAAACTTTAAGGACGCTTCCTTCCACAGAAAGCCCGGCTCGCTCAGCCCCCAGAAGAAAAGGGTCTCCTTCAGGGTAATTAAACTATAAAGCAATTTACAAGTGCAAAAGTTTACCCCCATAAAGCAGTAAAATACAGTCACCGGGGGGAAGAAGAAAAAGGCAGCGAGAGAAAGAAAAGCCAGCAAAGAGGGGGCAAGAAAGAAAAGCCCGGAAAAAAAAAAATAAAATAAAAGGGGGTGGTGGGATTAGCGGGGCCGGGGGGGGAGCCGGGGGTTACTTTATGGAGGCTCAAGCGTTCTTGCAATTATTTTGGTTTTTTTTTTCTCCTCACCTTGCGGTCGCATCCAGGGGAAGAGCTGGGTGGGAGAAGGGCTCTGCTCGGAGCTCTCCGCCTCCTCTCCGAGGCCGCTGGCGGCGAGCTTGCAGTCCGTGTACTGCACCAGGTCGGGCTCCTGCGCTCCGAAGAGGCTCTGCCTTTGCAAGGGGTCGTAGCCGTAGAAGTTGCCGGGGTCCCCATGGCACGCCACGGCGCAGGGATTCTGTTGGTAAGGGGAGCTGGAGAGCGAGGAGGCTCCGTGGTAGAACTCCTGGATTTGGGGCGGGTGCTGGAAGGTGCCCCCCGTGCTGGGTCCGTACACCACGGTGGGTCTGCCCCCGAGATCCTGAGCGAACCCACAGTCATAATAATTGGGGCGCAGGGAGTCGCCGGTTTTGTATTTGGAGAAGAGTGAGTTGACAAAATAGGAGCTCATTTTAATTTCAATAAGAGGTTTGTTCCTTCTCTGTCTCTCTCTCTCTCTCTTTTTTTTTTTTTTTTTTTCCGCAGGAGGAGAGAAAAAAATTTTTTTTTTTTTAGGAAAAAAAAAATTAAAAAAAAAAAAATCGCTCTCCCCCCCCAACAACAAAACCAAACCACGGGAATCTATTAGCAAAAAAAGAAAGAGCTAAGATGCTAAGCAACGACAGTTTGTGATTTCCAGGAATATAAAAGGAGGATATAATCAAAACTCTAAGCCTGCATGATATTGAATTCTTTCCTCCCCCCCCACCCCTAAAAAAAAAAAAAAATCGCCACTTAAAGAGTTCTCGCTTTACATTTCCAAGAAGAGATGCCAGTTCATAAACAGTTTTCAGTGATTTACTTCAGCGCAAATGAGTTGTTTCATATTTTGCAGTGTCTTTTCATGATCATTTGCATCTATTACCAAAACCTCATCCTATTGGCTTCTCCTTACTCCACACGGACTCTGCACCGCATGATTGTGAAAGGAAGAGTGTGAGAGAATAAAGAAGGAAAAGCGAGCGAGGGGGAGCGAGAGAGAGAGAGAGAGAGAGAGAGGGAGAGGGAGGGAGAGGGGAAGGGAGAAGGAGGTGGGGTGAATATACGGATTAAATATGTTTAACTACCTACATTAATGAGATATCGCTCGCCTCACAACAAATCACGTACCTAGACCACCCAAAAGATTGATTTTTGGGGAGTGTTGGAAAATTAAAGAGGAGCGCTCGCAGTCGTTAATTTCAAAATTTTAACGAGGCAGTTTTAGCCTTTTTAAATGTCAGGGTCGCTTTGGAAAACTGTAAAAGAACACGATTTAATTGCTACCAGTTTTAAAAGGTCCTATAAATGTAATTGGTATTTTAATACAAGTTATCAAATCATACAGCTTCTTACCCTAAACATATTTTAAAACAAACGAGGTAGTCATATTTAACATTTTAATGATCAATTTCCTTATTATTGATAAAGGTTTAACTATCGCATGAAGGGAATTGCGTTTGTAATAGCCCCAAAAAAGGCTGTAAACTGTTTAACAAACTATAAAACGCCATAAAGCCGGGGATGTTGTTGTTGTTTATACCGCACTACATAAAAGCCGTTAAGGATTTTACGAGTCCGCTCCTCCACCGCTATAAACCAGAGGTTTCGATTGGACCCTTCCGCGGCCGCGGCGAGATGCGGAGGTGTCAATATTGAATTAAAATCATCATAGTTTTTCATCTAGAACATCGACTTTTCGCCGCTCGCCTTGGCTGCCTCCTCCTCCTCCTCTTCCTCCTCCTCCTCCTCCTCCTCCCGCACCCAGGACTTGCTCGAGATGTGCTCGGGGAGGATTTGGGAACTCCAAATATTGAGGTTCCCATCGCCTCCGGAGCAGAAAATCTTCACCCTCACAACCCCACTAAAAAAAACTTCCAGTTTTAAAATTAATTTTATTTTTAATTCTTTTTCCCTCTCTCCTAGGAAAAAAAAAAAAAAAAGGAAAAAGCGGGTGGGGAAGCGGGGGATGGGGAGGGAGAGGAGAGAAAAGCTTTTCTCTTTTATTGGCCTTTGGTAACAGCGGAGCCAAAGTTGCCCCTCGGATGCCAGCGCTGCAATTTTCCAGCGCCTAAACACACAGGGGGTAGATTTTGAAATTCATTTATCGCAGTCAGCAAATATTACCCAGACGTTTTCCCGGTTAATAACGACTCCGAACCCTCCCAGCCTGCCCCAGCCTGCCCCAGCCCCACGACGCCCCTCCAAAGCCCCTCGCAATTCCAGCTGGGTTTTCCAGCCTTCAACCTTCTCTTTTCCAAGCTCAATTTTTAATTTTTCTCCTCCGCTTTTCTCTGCTGTTTCCCCATCGCCTCCGTCTGAGCGAGAAAAGCGAATTTAGGAGGGTTCCGCTCCAGCTGAGGGACGAAATTCCACCTCCACCGCACCAGAAAAGAGGGAAAAGTTGGAATATTTCAGTTTTTCCACCTTGATTTAATAAAAAAACCCCGCACTAAAATCATCAGTGGGGATAGGCAGGGACTGGAGGAAGGCGGAAAGGAAGAGAAAAGAAAGAAAAACAAAGATAGCAACGGAATAAAACTTTAAACCCATCCTTAGAGAAATAATTTAAGTAAATACGCTTCCTTTATTTTGCGCGGGGATAATTTCAGCCGAGCCTAAGAGCCTTTTCGGGTAATTATTGCTGCCGGAGTACTTGCAGCGGTATAATTAAGGCTTTTTTCGCCCCTCTAAGAGACGAGTTAACATTTTCTTTTTTTCCTCTCCACACTTTTATTGTCGATGGAGCAGATTCGGGTTTCATCTCTTCATTAAAAAACCCCGAGAATGGCGCACAGAAGTAAACAGAGCTTGGCAGCCCGGAGTGGGGATGCTGGAATATTCAAAGAGGTGGGGAAAGGGAGAAAAAAAATAAATAAAAATTAAAATGGAATGGAGTAAAGTGATTTTAGAACAGAAGTTTCTTCTGTGTGTTTGTGTTTACAGCCGCGCCCTCCTCTCCTGAAGTTTGGGAAAAGGAGGGGATGGAAAAAGAGCAGGAATTCCCCTTCCCGCGAAGTTTGCAGTTGGAAGCGAACAATTTTTTATGAAGTGCGGGAGGATTTTTATGGCGGTGATGCGCTGGTAACTCAGCGATGCCCCAGAAATCAATGGCTGATCCTAAATCATCCGCCCCTACTGTAACTCGCGCTTCCCCGGCCAAAGGAAAAACGTTTCCATTTCCAAGGAAAAACCCGGCGAGTGCGCGGGGTGGGCGTCGGAGAGAGATAATTTATAAATACCCGGCGGAGGAAAAGATTTATTAGGAATTCAGAAGGAAAAAAAAATATAAAAAGAAAATTAAAGCGCCTCAAATCCTTTCCTGCGCAAATCTCAAGTTTTCCCTGCCCTGCCTCTCGCCCAATGCACAGGGGCGAGATTTTTCTTCATTTCCCTCATTTATTTCTGTTTGCGCTCGTATTTCACCTCAGGGCGTCGGGAGGGAGCCTGGAGATGCTGAAACTTCGCCTCCTGAAATCATTTTTGCCACCCTGGGCGGGTTTGAATCGTCCCAACCTCGCCCCAAATCTCGATTTTTTTTTTTTTTTGGAGCTACGGGAGCGGTTTCTGATGGAACTTGCGAGAAATACTCAGAAAAAAAACCCCATTTATACCAATTTGAAATAAAACTCATCTCGGAATTATCGCCGCCGTTTGTGGAGGAAGAATTACAACATTTGAATAATTTAATTTTTTTTTGCCTCCTAATTCTGAGGAACCAAAGGCCGAAATAAAAGTGAACTCGTGGAGTTAAGAGTTGACATTATTGCCTCCGCATCACTGTTATATTTACATGCACCCCAAACATTTAAGAGCATTTGGGGTTAATTTACTCGTTTGTGGCATAAAAAAAAATAATTTCCAAAGCTCTTAAAGTGAAGAATTTAAGCAAAGAGCATCGGCACTGCCAAAAGATGGGGCAGCCGCAGCAGAAATCAGTGGTTTAACTTCTCAAAAAAACAAATGTTCTTGTTTTGTCGCATGCTTCGGTTGTTTTTTGTCCTTTTTTTTTCTTCCTGCGGTGGCTGGGATTATAAAACACATAAAATATCGAGCAGGCAAAGCGCAGATCATCCTAATGGCCGAGGGGGAAAAAAAATATTGTCCCGGTTCTGCGCGTCCTTTTCTCCCCGAAATCTTCCAGCCTCTCGCTCTTTTTTTTTTTTTTTTTTTTTTTTTCCAACCCTGCAAACGTAAATCTGCGGGGTTGGGGTAATTTCAGCTGTCCTCCCACCTCCAGAGCAGCAGAAAACAAAACGCGCCGCTTTTTTTATTCCCTTTTAAACGAACATTTAGGAGAGATGCGCGCCCCACCTCTCAGCGCATCTCTGCCGCCGCGTTGTTGCTTTTATTATTTTTTTTCCCTTTCCCAGCCTCACATAATTTACCCTGGATAAAAAAAATATATATAAAAATAAAGGATGTAAGCTATAAAATCGGCAAAATAGCGATAATTAACCCAATATTTTTAGGTAATGGAATCAAGGTGCGAGCGCCGAGGGGGCGCCCGGTCCGTGGAGCAACGGCGCCACCTCGCGGCCGCGCGCGGAACTGCGGCCGCCGATTGGCGGGGTGGGAAAAGGAAAAATTAAAAATAAAATTAAAAAAAAAAGAACACAAACTCATCAAAAATCAGAATTTTTATATCTTCGCCGCGAGGATAAAACAGCTAAAATAAAAAAATTCAAAAGAAAAGGAGGTGAGGGAGAAGAAGAGGAGGAAAATGAGAATTTTTTTTTTTTTTGGTCGCCTCTTCGGAGGAGTTTCCTCAAAGTGCGGCAATAAAAAAATAAAAAAAAAGAAGAAGAAGAGAAGTGGGTTCGCTTTTGAAACGCGCTATTGTTTCAGATTCCGAGACTAAACAATTGGTCATTCTGCTGCCCAGGAGGCGAACGGGGGGGAAAGGCCGGGGCTGTAAAGTCATAAAGAGCTTCCCCAGCCCAGACGTCTCGCCAGAACTTCGAGTGTGCGAGCGCTGGGGGTGCCTTCTGTGCGTGGCGTTGTTGTTGTTGTGTGTGCAGGGCCTGGAATTGCTTTAAAAAGGGAAAAAAAAAATTAAAAGGGAAAAAAAAAAAAAAAGAAGGGAAAAAAAAAAAGAACAAAGGGAATCATCCCCAGCGCTGGATTTTCACGGCATCTGCAAGAGAAGAATAAATCAACAAAAGTCCCTCCCCACCTTTTCTCTTTGCCCCCCAACTTTTTTTTTTTTTTTTTTTTGAGTTGTCCCCTCCCTCAGGAAAAAAAAAAAAGAAAAAAGAAGAAGAAAAATAAAAGAAAAAAGGAGGGGAACTTCGTGACTGAGGCAACAGTTACGCGCTGGGCTTCCCCACATTCCCAAGTCGTTGGAGTAATTTAGGAGTTCCTGAAAGTTTTCTTGCACTGTTTCCTTTACAGCCGCTTAGTTCCTTAACCTTCAGAAATTTATACCCTATAAAGTTTTATAGCGGTCATATTCTTTTATTGCAGCGCACTGCACTGAATTTTCCTTTCTTTATGACAAGTTCCTTCCCTTTCTCTCTCTTTCCCTCTGTAAGCTCCAAAAAAAAAAAGAAAAAAAAAATCTTCCTTCTTCTTTTGTTTTCTTTTCAGAGCTGCCCCAAAGAAAGGAATTTTTTTCCTCTTTTTCCCCTAAAGAAGTGAAATATTGCCCTTTAGAGCGGCCCTTTATGTTAAAAATTAGCGGGAAGGAGATCCCGGCTTCCATTTCTCGCTACCTGTTCCCTGCGGGGCTGAGCAGGACCCGGGGTTTGTTGGGTTTTATTTTAATTTTATTTTTATTTATTTATTTTTTTTAAATATAAACCCACTTTTCAGGCACTTGTGCTGCTTCACGAGCAATAAAACGTCAAAGGAATTTGGAGGGGGAATCGCAGGAATTGCTCTTGGAAAAAGGAACCGCGTGTCAAAGCCGAGGTGATGCCAGGGGGGAGAGCGGGGTGGGGTTTCCCCGATGTTTCTTTTTTGGGGGATTTTTGGGGGTTTTGGGGTTTTTATTCTTCTCAGGGGAAGTTTTTCCTTGGGCAGAGGGGAATTAAATCGAGGAAAGGCAAAAAATTCCAAGCGGAAATTTTCCCCTCAGGTTGAGGCGGGAATAAAGAGCTGAAACCTCCAAAAAATAAAAATAAATAAACCAGAAACTCAGCCAGAGATCATCCACAACCTCCGATTTCAGAATTCAAATTTATATTAATAATGAAATAAATCAGAAGAGCAGCAGGTTTGGGTGGGACCCATCAAACACTTGCTGCTCCAGAGCGGAATTGGCTCCACTTCTTCTGGAGTGATTTTTTTTCTTTTTTTTTTTAGCCTAAACCCCAAAATTTAAAAAAAAAAGTAGGAAAAGAGAGCGGGAATATCTCTGGAATTTGGGGTGAAGCGGTAGAACACAATCACATCGCGCTGCTTGTTGTTCTAAAATCGATTTTTTTTTTATTCTGGAGCATTAAAACATCTCTGGAAAATACACCCGGGCCGATGCTACAGAAAAGACAAAATTCCCAACTTTTTTTTTTTTTTCTTTTTTTTTTTCTCTTTATTTCCTAATAAAATCAGCTAAACATCTTCAATTCTGTTTTCAAAGAACCTTTTATCATCTTAAAAATATCTGCTCTTTACCACAACTCTAAGGGAAGTGAGGAAAAACCGTTTCTAAATCCCGGTGGCCGATGGGTCGCAAAAAAAAAAAAATCGAGGAACTCGTAGAAAAATCTTCTGGAAATGAAAAAATCCCGAGGATTTTGGGCAAATCACCGAATTCATCCATCCTCGAGGAGAATCCAAGCAAACCTGGAAAAATTCCGCCCAGCTCCGAGATCATTTCCCACCCGTTTGATTTTATTTAATACCAATTTTTTAAAAAAATAAATCAGCATTTGGAGAAACTGCCCCGCTGCCACCGATCCCCGCAGCTCAAAATTATTAAAATTGAGTTTTTAAACCCAAAGCGAAGTTTGGTGGCAGTTTGAAGTTGGAGCTCCGTCCGGCAGCGGAAGGGTTAAATTTGGGGTGGAAAGTTTTACAGGAGAAAAGTCTGAGCGTTTAAAAATTAATAAATAAATAAAAATAAACCAACCAAAAAAACCAAAAATCAATTTTCTTTGGGGTTTTAAACCTTTCAGCTCCGCTTTCTTGTAGAGGGAGAAGATAATTTTTAAATTTAATTTTTTAAACCCTTTTTAAGAAGGTTTGGAGCGGAAATTTCAGGGGCAGCTCCTCGGGTTTTATCTCAAGATCGCCGAGGGAGGGTGGGGGAAGGAAAAAAAAATAAATAAAAGAAAAAAAAAAATGCAGGAACAGTTTCCAAAAATGCAAATCTGCGAATTTTTCCTATCGCTGCTGCCCAGAGCAGCCCCGGACCCGCTGATAAAAGTTTGGCCCGGCCAAAGCTGCAGCCAGGGACTCCTGGAAACAGATTTGCGCTGGTTCCTTCAGATAAACAGCAGGAAAAAATTGGTTTTTTTCTGTTTTTTGTTTTTCTTTTTCCCTCCCTGTGCCCATTCAAACGAGCCGCCTTTCCCTCCAAAACCTAAATGTAAAATTCCGCACTCCAGAGTGGTTTATTCCGATTTTTTTCCTTTTTTTTTTTTTCTCCCCAGCCTTTACCAACAGCAGAACTTTTAAAAATTAAAAAAATTATAATAATAATTAAAAAAATTTAAAAGCCACAGCAGAGACAGAAAAAGGAGCTCCAACACTGACAGGAACACGAGCACGAACACACGGGGTCACAACACCCAGCACGGAACCCACTGGAACTAAACCCCCCCTGCCCTCCCCGCCCTCCCCTCCCTCCCCAAAAAACCCCAAAATTCATCCTGACAGAGATAAAGGAAACCCCCAAATCCCAACCCGGATTGGGGATTTTTTGCGGGGTGAGGATGATGAGGATGAGGATGGAGAAGCTCCCGGTGCCACCAGCGGCTCCTTCCTGTGGGGACACCGGGGAAACCCCAAAAAAAAACCCCAAAAAATCTCAAAGGTCACCCCAGAAAAAAGAGATTCAAGTATTTAAAAAGCCAAAGGGAGGGGGAAGGAATAATAATTATAAAAATTAAAAAATAATAAAAATAAAGCCGGGCTTTGGGGTTGGCACTTTTATCTCTGCAGCAGCTCCAGGAAAAGTCCCAAAAATCCACAATAAATTATAAATATCTACGGCTAAGAACAACCCTTCCCTGATCGCTCCACTAAGGTAGTTTGTTTCTTTCCTTTCCTTCTTTTTCTTTTTTTATTTTGTGTGTTTTTGTTTTTTTTTTTTTTAATTATTATTATTTTATTTTTTTTTAACTAGAAAACCCCATTCTTCCTCTTCTCTAAAAAGTTAGGAATAACTTGGCGGGGGTCCTTCCGCCCCTTATTTTTTTTTAATTTTATTTTCCCCCTCCTCAATAATTTACAGCGCAGCTCGGGGGGTGCCCCACGCTCTCCCCCTCCCCCTTTTTTTTCTCTTTTCTCTCCTTCCCAGTGCTCCCAGTACAAAATTACCAAAACCAGGAGGTTTTACCCCAAAAAAGTCCCGAGAAACTTTTCAGCTCCGAGTCAACATTTTTCCACCAAAGCACGACCGGAATGGGAATTTCTGAGTTATAAACCGAGCTTAAAAAAGTGAAATTAAAAAAAAAAAAAGGGGGGAAAACCAAATTTGAGGCTGTCAAGGAGCGGCAACCCCGGCCGGGGTTGGCGAATCGCAAATGATTTGTTGGGTGTAATTAAAGGCGAGCCTTAATGAATGTGTCTGTCTTGAGGGGGTTTAATTAAATCGTCTGGGTCCTCGGCCACCTCGGCGGGCCGGGGAGAGCGTCTGGGAGGGGTTTTGGGGGGAAAAAAATTAAAATAAATCTTGGTGAGAAAAGAAAAAATGAGGTTTGGTTGTGGTCAGGTTGGTGGGGGTTTTTTGTTGTTTTTTCGTGGGAAATAAAATTAAATAAAAAGGGGGAAAGAATAAAAAAAGGGGGAAAGAATAAAATAAAAAGGGGAGAAAGAATAAAATAAAAAAGGGGAAAGAATAAAATAAAAAGGGGAGAAAGAATAAAATAAAAAGGGGAGAAAGAATAAAATAAAAAGGGGGAAAGAATAAAATAAAAAAGGGGAAAGAATAAAATAAAAAGGGGGAAAGAATAAAATAAAAATGGAAAGTTGTTCTGAGGGGAGTCTGTGCTCTGTTACACTGGAAAATCAAAATATTGGGGGGTGGAAAGGTAAAAAAAAGCTAAAAAAGAGAAATAAACCCCAAAAAGGAGCTGAGATTTGGGCTGAGTTGCTTCTAGGGGAAAAAAAAAATTAAAAATCAGGAAAAGAGACAAAAACAGAGCTGGGACTGGGGGGGGAAACTCCGGCCGCGCTTTTGGGGGGGTTCGGCAGCACCGGGAGGGGAGAAAAAAGCGAAATCCTCGCTCATTCCTTGCCCTGCTCCTTGTTCATCTTCTTCATTTTCATGCGGCGGTTCTGGAACCAGATTTTCACTTGTCTCTCGCTCAGGTTGAGCAGCCGGGCCACCTCGTGCCGGCGGTCCCGGGTCAGGTACATGTTGAACAGAAATTCCTTCTCCAGCTCCAGCGTTTGGTATTTGGTGTAAGGGCAGCGCTTCTTGCGGGAGGAGCGGGCGTGCAGCCAGCTGGCGGCGGGGTTGGCTGGAAAAAAATAAAGGGGAAAAAAAGAGAAACAAAACAAAAAAAAAGCGGCAGAAATCAAATTTCAATTTTTAATTTTTTTTAAATTTTTAAAATTTTTTTAGTTTTTTTTTTTTTAATCGCGCCCTGGGATGTTTGGGGTTAATTCTCCCCAAAGGGGAGGTGTTGAGGGGGAGAAAATTATAACGAAAAGGAAAAAAAAAACCAAAAAAAAACCAACCCAAACCAACCAAAACAAAATCAAACCAAGACAAGACAAAACAAAAACCCAAAACAAAACAAAACAAAAAAAACAAGACGAGACAAAACAAACCCAAACAAAAATAAAACCACCGAACCACCCGCCAAAATTTTTTTTTAAAAATCCCAAAAATACCCCCCAAAACCCCAAACAGAACCCACCAAAAAACCAACTCCACCCCCCCAAAAAAACCAAAAAAACCCCCCAAAACCCAACCCCCCCCCCCAAACCCCCCAAAAAACCCCAAAAACCAAACCAGGAGATGCGAGGCCACAGGAAAATCACGGGGTGGTGAGGGGGGGACTCACCCCAAATTCCAGAGGGACCCAAAATCCCCTGGAATGGGACTGGGAGGGTGGGATTGGGGGGCAGGAGGGGATTTGGGGGGTTCTGTGCCCCTGCACCCCAAATTTGGGGGGTACCCTGAGGGGTTTGGGTGAATTTCTGCTGGTTTGGGGTGAATTCTGCGGGTTTGGGGTGAATTTCTGTGGGTTTGGGGTGAATTTCTGTGGTTTGGGGTGATTTCTGCGGGTTTTGGGTGCGTTCCCTCGTCTTTTGGGTGCACCCCGAGGTTTTTGGGTTCATTTCTGGGGGTTTTGGGTTCATTTCTGGGGGTTTTGGATGAATTTCTGAGGGTTTGGGATGCGTTCCTTCATCTTTTGGGTGCTCCTGAGCTTTTTTGAGTGCACCCCGAAGTTTTTGGGTTCATTTCTGGGGGTTTTGGGTGAATTTCTCCTGGTCTTGGGTGCACCCCTGAGGGTTTTGGGTGAATTTCTGCAGGTTTTGGGTGAATTTCTGCTTGTTTTGGGTGCACCCTGAGGGTTTTGGGTTCATTTCTGGGAGTTTTGGGTGAATTTCTCCTGGTTTTGGGCTCACCCCCGAGGGTTTTGGGTTCATTCCTGCTTGTTTTGGGTGCACCCAAGAGTTTTGGCTGAATTTCTACGAGTTTGGGGTGAATTTCTGCGAGTTTTGGGTGCACCCTCGAGGTTCTTGGGTGCCTCCCAAGGGTTTTGGGTGCACCCTCGAGATTTTTGGGTTCATTTCTGCTTTTTTTGGGTGCACCCCCGAAGTTTTTGGGGTCCCACCCCCTTCCCCACCCCTGCCAGCCCAACACCCACATCCCCCCCCAGCTCCCCACATCTCCCCAGTCCACACAAATAAAAACCAACCCCCAAAAATCACATTTTCCCCTTTTTTTCCCAGGATTTGCTCCTCCAGACCCATCAGGCAGAGAGGGGAAGTTTACAGGAGCTTTTCCTAAATAAACTCTGACTTTTTTTTTCTCTCTCTTTTTGTGCAATGTGGTAAAAAAAAAAAGAAATCCGTCTCTGGCTGCCATAAAAATCCTCTGGGAGCTGCTGCCGGAGGTCTGGACAGCGTCACCCCGAGCCAGCCACGTTTGCAGGGCTGGAAATGCAGCCAAAAAATAAACAAAAAATTTAAAATTATATAAATAAATAAAAGCTCGAGTGGGAGAAGCTGCGTGGGAAAAGGGAAAAAAAAAAGGAAATTTTGGGAATTTTTTCCATGGGGATAAGCGAAATTTTGGGAGCCAAACCCACCCCGCTGGGCCAGGCCTGAAGTGGTGAAAATCGCACCCAAAAGCGAAGTGGGTTTAGGGTAAATAATGGGACTTTTCGCTAATCACATGCAAATATTGGGTAACGGGGAGGCGGGCGGGGAGGAAAATGAAGGTTATGGACACACGGCGAATTCCTGCTTTATTTCCTTTCCTCCCCTGAAATTATGGCTGCAGCCATAAACCTTTACACCAATTAAATGGACCATTATAAATACACGCGAGCATCGCCAAAGATCCTCCCCGAAAAAAAAAATAAAGAGAAATATATCGAATATTTCAAATTAAAATAAAATAAAATAACAACCCCGTTCATCTTCCCCGGTGTAAGCAGCGCCCCTTACAAATTTTTTTTTTTTATTTTTTTGCACGGCTATTTCCTTCATGTAATTGACTTGATCTAATATGCAGAATTAAATATTAAAGAGGAGGAAAGCTGTTAATAATTGATATTGTTAATCCTGCTCGCCGTCCTTTAATGGCAGCGGAGGGTTGTGCTTCATACCGGGGTGGTTTTTTTTTTTTTTGGTCATATTTTGGGTCGTTAAATTGTATTTTAGATGCCGGTTTTTTATCTCAAATCCCCGAGCAGGGAAAGAACGAGGAGAGGTCCTGACACTTCTTATTTTTTAATTTTTTTTCCTCTAAAATCCAGCAAAATAATTTAAAAGCTTCCAGGCAGGGATTCATTAGGGAGAAACATTGGCCAAAAAAAATTATAAAATAATAATATTAATGGGAAGAGTCGGGGAAATGGGAATCAGGACAGCCCTGGCAGGGTCTCAAGGCCAGCCCGAAATTAAATTATTATTTAAAACAAAAACAAAACAAAAAAAAAGCTCCGCAACCGCACGGAAACCACAGCGAGCCCAGGCTGGCGGCTTTAAAAACGAATTTTTTTTCTTTTTCTGGGACAAAAATCTCCCAATGTTGGATTTGAGCAGAAAATCCGGGTGTTTTATTTCCCCCCCAATCATTCACAGCCCGGTTTGAGTTTGTTCTGGATCTCTGCCCAGCACAATAGAAAAGGATTTTTCTTTTTTTTGTGCGCGAGTGTTGGCGGGAGAGTTAAAAAATGATAGAGGGGGGAAAAAAAGAAAATAAATTAAATTTTAAAAAATAAAGAAAAATAATAAAAAGCCACCAGAACATCCAGCAAGAGGAGGAAATAGAGAGGGGAGGAAAAAGAGAATATTTTGTGTTTTTAGTGGGGAAAAAGTTCATTTAAAGGGGAAAAAAATGGGCGGGGAGGCTCCCCTTGGCCGGGCTGCTCTGCCAGGTTGGAAAAGTTCGGATTTTTCCTGGAAAAAAAAAATTTCCCGAGGTTGTCACCTTCCAGCCGGAAACCTTCAAGGGGTGGGAACGCCGGTTCTCCCCCCTCCAACCCTCATATTATTATTATTATTAATAATAATAATAATAATAGCATTATTGATAGCACTAAATATTTTCCAGGCCAATTATTATTATTATTATTTTAAATATCTATTTGAAAAGCGGGAAAAGGCGCCCCAGCCGGCGGAAAAAAAAAAATCCACGCTGGAGTTTAAGTGTCTCCCCAATCCGGCTAAATTACGAATAAAAACCGATATAAAAGCTGATCTAAAAGCTGATATAAAACTCGATATAAAACTCGATATAAAAGCTAATTAACTTCCCAGCACCCCCCTCCCTCCTTCTCCTCTTGGTTTTTTTTTTTTTTAACCAGGGAAGGAGCGTGACTTTGAAATATTCATCCCCGCCGCGGCTGCCTTTAATAAACAAACAATTAACAGCGCAAATAAACGCGCCGAGGCCGGGAGGAAACACCGCGGAAAGGCGCGCAAGGAACGCGGAACCTCCGCGCCTTCCCCGCGGCTGAGCCCGCGCCTCTCCGCGCTTCCCCCTGCAGGAACTTTCTCCCCTTTTTTCCCCCTTTTCCCCCTTTTTTCTCCCCTTTTTCCCCTTTCCCCCCCCTTTTCCCCCTTTTTTCCCCCTTTTCCCCCCTTTTTTCCCCTTTTTCCCCATTTTCTCCCTCCCGCGGCCCCTCCGCGCACCTTTGCTCCCCTCGGCAGCGCGGCCGCGGCTCCGCAGGGCCCCGCGGGGCTGCCCGCGCCTTTTGTCCGCTCCGGGTTCCCTTTCAGCGCCGGGGCCGAGGCGGATTTTGATTTTTATTTTGATTTCCCTGCTCAGACAATGCCAGCCCCGTCCCCTCCCCACCTCTCCCTTCTCTTGGCACAGCTGAGACTTTTTTTTTTTTTCCTTTTTTTTTCCTCTCTCCGAGCCCTGATTTTCAACTTTTCAAGCATTGTTTTCCCCCCCTTCTCTCTTTTTATTGCGCCTCCTCCAGCTTTTATGCTGTTTACTTCCTCACTTTTATAACTTACTTTGATCTGTCCTGTCTTTGTCTTCGCTTCCTTCACAAACTTTATTGTCCTCGAAGCTGCCCCTTTGATTGGAAACGATCCCTTCCCTGGCGGCAGAAGTTTCTAGATCGTATTCCTGATTTTTTTGGACATCCCCGGCCCGAGCCAGCAAAGGTTCGGCTTTGACCGAGCCTTGGCCCGGGTGAGATTCAGCCCGGTTGGGCACGGGTTCCAGCCAGCTCCGCAGGTACCTGCTCTCGGCGGGGACGCTCGGATGTTGGATGTAGGGATGGTGGTAGACGGCAGGCAGCGTGCCCGAAGGATGTGGGTTCAAAGGAGTCCAGGAGGCGCTGAACACGGGAGGTTTTGGCTGGAAACTACACGAGGGGAATTCTAGATGATGATGCTCACTGTGAGCGCCTTGCCTGCCAGCCGAGTATTGGCCGGCCGGGAATTTAGTAGAAGGAGAATCTTCGCTCTCGTGACTTATGATGGAGTCGACATAATAATTGCTGAGGGTGCCCGAGATGGACATTCTCAGACATCATACAAAGCACGGTTCAGTGGAGGAAAAAAAAAATTAATAATTAAAAAAAAAATTAAAAAAAAAAATCAAAAAACCTGAAAAAAAAATCTGAAAAAAATCTGAAAAAAATTGAAAAAAATTGAATTTTATAGATATATATATATAAAAAGAGAGAGGACAGCTCTGGATTTGTACTCTACCCCCTTTCCCCAACTTCCCAGCCCAACAAAGTACAGTTGGGCTGCCGTGTTGTGAGCTGGCGGCGAAATGATTGGTCAAACTTTTTTTCGTGAGCCTGATAAAGCGTCAGGCTCGGCGTAAATCAATCGCGGCCGAGGGGGCTGCGCTGCGCTGTCATCCGCCCTTGCATTCCATATCAAGGATGGATTGTTTTATGTTTATGCCGTGTTGCAAAACGTCAGGAAGAAGAAAAAAAATAATAAAAAATAATAATAATAAAAATTTAAAAAGCCCCAACCACGCGCAGTTCGGGCGAATATTCGATATTTTCATTTTTTCTCCCCCCTCCAGGATTTGCTGCTGGAAATTCGCGGGGAGGGGTCCGAAAGGAGGGATGGGGGTGGGATTTTTTTTAATTTTTATTTTATTTTTTTTAATTTTTTTCCCCGTTAAAGGAAGATTCTTCTCCTTTAATAACGCTCACGGGGGAATAGAGATAAAAACCGATCCTCTGCACACTCGGGCTCCAGAGAACCACAGGGGGAAAATAAAAACCCCAGGGAATAAACACAGAAAGCGCCCCCACCCCTCTCCCGGCCGTGATTTCGTGATGGTCGCACAGAGGCGGAAAAAACGCGCAAAAATCCGCGGTTTTTGGGAAGGAAAAACCTCCTGTGCTTAGGCAGAGTGCTGGGGAGCAGCGTGATATAAATAATTATCACGATATAAATAATTCACCGCTGGGATGGGAGGGGAGGGATGCTTAACACGGGGAAAAATTAAATTTTAAAAAAAATTTGATTTTTTTGACGGGTCAAAACAACCCTTGAGTGCATCCAGCGCATCCTTATTAATATATATATTTTAAAAAATTAAAAATATCGCTGAGGGATAATTCCCCCTTTCAGGCGGCTGAAAATTCAGGAGCTCTCCCCGAACTTTACGAGGCCAGTAAAAAACGCGGAGCGCCACCGGGCCCGGCTTTGTTACGGAACGCCTCAAACTCGTGATGCTCCGAGAGTTTCATAAAACTTACACGGGCTCGCTTTGATTTTTATAGCCTCGGATTTATTGCCCGAGGAAGAGAAAAAAAAAAAGGGGAAAAAATAAAATAAAAAGAGACCCCGTGCCCACGCTGCGTGTCCAAAGCCTCCCTGGCTTTTCTCGGTTTTTTTCCACTTTTTCCCCGCAAAAAAAATTGAATTTTTGGGATTTTTTTTTTGTTCCCAACTTTTGAGGATAAATCCATTTATTGCCAGAGGTTCCGGCGGGCTCGTAAATGTCGGGAGAAGGGGAAAGGTGCTCCCCACCATCCTGGGAGGGGGAAATAAAGTGAATTTTCCTGGATTTCGGCCCAGTTTGCTCCTTTTCATCTCTTGCCCCTCTCAGCCGAGGATTTTCTGGCCATGATCAATCACGGGGCGGCAGAGGATGGGATGGAAATCTTTATGAACAGATAATATCAGGGCAGGGGTGTTGATAAACGCCTGAAATGAGGGGGAAAATAAAAAATTCCGATTTTTGCCTTCCTGACGCAGGGAAGTGAGGTGGGGAATTGCTGCCAGAGGTGTTGCACCAATAACGGGAGATGATGGAGGTGATTAAAATCCCCCATCCCAAGGGCTGAGATTTTTCTGCTTCTCCATCAGCGCCCCGGTCCAAATCTCCTGGAAAAGAGGCGCTTTTAGGACTCGTTTTATTAAAAATAATAATAATGATAATAATAAATAAACCCAGAGGGTCGGGGTGATGGGGAAGAGAGCCGGAGCTGAATGGAGGAGTTTGGATTTTAAATCTCATTTTTGCCACCCCCATTAGATTTTAAATCTCATTTTTTGCCACCCCCAGTGGATTTTAAATCTCATTTTTTGCCACCCCCATTAGATTTTAAATCTCTTTTTTTGCCACCCCGTTGGATTTTAAACCTCATTTTTTGCTCCAAATCCTTGCGCTGCAGCTCCGGCCCGAGGGCTCCGGGCAAGGTGAGGTTTGGGGACACTTTGGGGACATTTTGGGGACACTTCTGCACCCCCTGGGCCAAGGCGAGGGGGGAAATGTCCCCAGGTGAGTGACCCGTGAGGTCCTCGGTCCTTTCCAGGGGATAATTCCGAAATAAACCCTAAAAACTCCAAAATAAACCCAAAAACTCCGAAATAAACCCTAAAACTCCAAAATAAATCCTAAAACTCAAAAAAAAATCCTAAAATTTAGGGTAAAGAGGAGCAGCGCGGGGCAGGATCGCTGCTCGCTCCCCTGCAGGGGAAACTCCCGATTTTTTCCAACTTTTCGCGTTTCTATCTCATTTTATTTTATTTTATTTTTAAATTTATTTTCTCCTTTCTTTCTTTCAACTTCCCGAGGAGCTGCTGAGGGTTGGGAAGGAAAATCCCGCGCGTCACCAGGCGTGAAATACGAGCGGGCGGCTCGCGTTGTCATATTTCTCGTCTTTATTACCTCTCAGAAATCATTCTTTTTTAAAGAAATAATAAAATAATCAAACCAGACAGTTCCACAAAGAGATTCGGGGAGGAGGAGAAAAAAAAAATTTAAAAGATTTAAAGATTTAAACCCGCTCGGCGCCGGGGATTGTTTTAAATTGTGTTTATCCAACTGATGGATAAACATGAAATGGAATTATCGAACCTTAATGGAAAACCCAACACCTGTTCCGTGCTCGCTCGTGGCTCACCTGTAATAAATAAATTCCTGCTAAAGGATAAAAAAAAATAGAAAAGGAAAAAAATAAATTCCCGGCGCGCCCCCTCTATAAATAACCCCGGGCTGTGGCAGCGTGTGAGTTTATAATTTTGTGGAGTATATAAATTTCAGGATCCTCGGGAGCCTGGAGAGGCTTTGGCATCCCCGGTGGATGGAAAACTCCGAACCTCACAGGAGGATCTGTAAAAGCCGTTTGTTTCTGCTCCTCTGGAGTTGATTTTTTAATTCATTTCCCTGTGTTTTTTCTCTTTTTTAGCCTTTTCTAAAAGGGTTTTAAGCAAAAAGTGGCTTGGAGAGCCGAGTGGTGCTGCCTGGGTTTTAAATCTTTCGTTAAAATTAAATTGGAAACTCTTCTGCTGGTAAAACAAAAATAAAAACAAACTTGGAGAAGGGAAACTGCAGGAGCAGCGCGGAAAAATCTGAATTTTTGGGGAGAAATGAGGCGGGAAGTGCGAGCCTGGCTGGGTTTGAAAATGGGATTAATTACGGAGATGGGATTGGGGGAAGGGAAGTGGAAGTGGGAATAATTATTAAAAAATAAAAATATTCGGGGTGGAAACTTTTCCCAGCGCTTTGCAGAGTCAGAGCCGGGTGAGTTTGGCTGGGAGGGAAAATTCGGGATATTTCCAGGCTGCCGAGCTCGGGTTCTGGGTATAAATTCTCTTTTTTTGGCTGCGGAAAGCTGGAATATTTTTGCTCAGAAAACACCAAAATCCCTCCTGGCAGGCAACTCCCAATTTCCAAAGAACCAATCCCCAAAATATTCCCGAAATATTCCGATTTTCGGTGGTTCCCGCTGATTTAAAAGTTTTGATTTAAGGAAAGAAAAATCACCCCCGGTCCTTTTCTTCCCGGAAACGCATTTAAACCACTTTAAAAAGGAATTTTTTTGTTTGTTTATTATCGTTTATTAAAACTGGCGATTTCTTCCGGCCCATTTCTCTTCTTGAGCTGTGACGCGAGGAAGATGAAGGAAATTTTTGGGGGTGCGGAGCTTTTCCCCCCACCCCATCCCAGTCCGGGCAGGATTTTGGGGGGATTCAGAAGGATTTGACCCCACCTGAGCGATTTTAGGGATTTTTTCCTGGGTTTTGAAGGTGATAAGGGATTTTAGGGATTTTTTTTTTTTTTTTTTTAGGGATTTTTTTCCCTGGTTTTTTGGAAGATGATAAGGGATTTTAGGGATTTTTTTCCTGTTTTTTTTTTTGGAAGGTGATAAGGGATTTTAGGGATTTTTTTTTCCCTGGTTTTTTTTGGGGAAGTGATAAGAGATTTTAGGGATTTTTTTCCTGGGTTTTTTTTTTTTTTTGGAAAGTGATAAGGGAGGGTAAAAGCTGCGGGTGAACTTCAGGGCTATGGAAGGTCTGGAGATAAAACTCAGCCTTGAAAGGATTTATTTTAAATGATATTGAACATTGCAATATTATAATTATAATAACGCTGGTAATCACAACAACAAGCAAATTCCTTTGGGGTTTTTTGGTGGTTTTGGTGTTGGGTTTTTGGTTTTTTTTGTTGTTGGGTAGGGGTTTTTTTTTTTTTTTTTTTGGTTTTGTTTGTTTGTTTGTTTTTTTTTTTTTGGTTTTTTTGGGGGTTTTTTTGGTGTGTGGTTTTGGTTTTTTTCTTTTAAGGGTCAGGAAACAGGATTAAAAACCCCCCAACCATAATTTATGAATGATACATTTAGGCAGCTCTAAGAGGTTATGAAAGAAACTTCAGTCACGGCCCCCTCCACCCTTCCCAAACACGTGAAATTCCCTCCTGAAGGGTAAAACTTTCAGAAAAAAAAAATTAAAAAGAAATGAAATAAGTTTCTGTAGCCTAAAAGGCGAAGGATCTACCTTGGCCATTTCCTGTGCTCGCGGTTTGAATGGTGGCGTCTGTTAAAAAATCCCTGAGTGCTCCGGGAGGGAGGGAGGGAAGGAAGGAGGGAGAAGGAGGAGGGGGAATTCCTTGTCTGGGGAGAAGCAAAAACAAGTTACACATGTGGGCCGTTTTCCAAGGACAGAGAGTTTACCCTGGCTTAAAAAAAAAAAAACCCAAAACCAAAAAATCCCCCCCAAAAACAAAAACCAAAACAAAAAAACCACCACTCCCAAAACCCCCAAAAAACCCCCAAAAAAAAAAAAACCCCAAAAAAAACCCACAAAAAACCAAACCCCCCAAAAAACAAACTAAAAAAAAGGAAAAACCCCGATTTTAAATGAGGTTTGTAATCTCAGCGTTCGGGATCGGTGCCCCTGGAAAGTGGAAGCGAATGGGAATTGGGAAAGGGGAAAATGTTGAATAAAGTTGGGTTTGTTGTTCTGGACCCCCGTTCTTGCTGCCCAGATTCCCCTCCCTCCCTGCCTGGAATAAAGTTGGATTTCCAGGGAATTCCTGGGAACCGGGATATCCCTCAACAAAAAACCCCAAACCCTAAAAACCCCGAAAAAAACCCCAAATCTTCATCCAACTCGAGTTTAGTGGATTCTGCTGACTCTGCTTTGGGGTGTAACCGGGATACCACTCAAAAAACCCCTCAAAATCCCCAAAAAGGCCCAAAACAACCCCAAACCCATTGTCCAGCTCGTGTTTAGGGGATTCTTCTGGCTCTGCTTTGGGATGCCCGCGGTGTAATTGGGATACCCCTCAAAAAAACCTCCCCCAAAACCCCAAAAAGTAAAAAAAAAAACCCCCAAACCATTGTCCAGCTCATGTTTAGGGGATTCCTCTGGCTCTGCTTTGGGATGCCTGCAGTGTAACCGGGATATCTCTCAAAAAAAAAAAATCCCAAAGCTCCCCGAAAAGGCCCCAAATCCCCCAAAATCTTTGTCCAACTCACTTTTAGGGGATTCCTCTGGTCTGCTTTGGGGTGCCTGCAGTGTAACCGGGATATCCCTCAAATAAAATCCCAAAAATCCCCAAAAAGGCCCTAAAAAGGCCCCAAAAATCTTCATCCAACTCGGGTTTAGCGGATTCCTCTGGCTTTGCTTTGGGATGCCTGCTGTGTAATTGGGATATCCCTCAAGAAAAAAATCCCAAAAAACCCCAAAGGGCCAAAAAACCCCCAAATCGTCACCCAACTCCTGTTTAGGGGATTCCTCTGGCTCTGCTTTGGGGTGCCTGCGGTGTAATTGGGATACACTTCCAAAAAATCCCCCTCAAAACCCCAAAAAGTCCCAAAAAATTCCCCAAACCCATTGTCCAGCTCGCGTTTAGGGGATTCCTCTGGCTCTGCTTTGGGGTGCCTGCTGTGTAATCGGGATATCCCTCAAAAGAAAGCCCTCAAAACCCGAAAAAAACCTCCAAAATCTTTGTCCAGCTCACGTTTAGGGGATTCCTTGGCTCTGCTTTGGGGTGCTGGCGATGTAATTAGGACACCCCTCAGAAAAAAATCCCAAAAAGGCCCCAAACCCCGAAAATCTTTGTCCAACTCGCGTTTAGTGAATTCCTCTGTCTCTGCTTTGGGGTGCTCGCTGTGTAATCGGGATATCCCTCAAAAGAAACCCCTCAAAACCCGAAAAAACCCCAAAATCTTTGTCCAGCTCACGTTTAGTGGATTCCTCTGGCTCTGCTTTGGGGTGCCCGTGGTGTCATTGGGATTCCCCTCAGAAAAAATCCCCAAAATTCCCAAAAACCCTCAAAATCTTCGTCCAACTCGGGTTTAGCGGATTCCTCTGGCTCTGCTTTGGGGTGCCCGTGGTGTCATTGGGATTCCCCTCAAAAAATAACCCCAAAACCCCCAAATCGATGGTCCAGGCTGGGAGGAAGGGAGGAATGACCCTGCAGGGAGGGAGGAACAGGCACAGGTAGGGCAGCAGAGCGGGGCTGGAATTGTTTCCAGAAAAGCCAAATAAAAGGGGGAGTTTCTTCCTTTTTTTCCTCCCCTTCCCTAATTAAAACTCGTGGCTGGTGGGGGGAAAAATCAGCCAGGCCGAGCAGGATTTGAAGGGGGCAAAGCGCTGAGTTAAACCCGAGTTTAGGGGGAAAAATCAGCCAGGCCGAGTGGGATTTGAAGGGGGAAAAGAGCTGAGTTAAACCCGGGTTTAGGGGGAAAAATCAGCCAAGCCGAGCGAGATTTGAAGGGGGAAAAACTCTGAGTTAAACCCGGGTTTAGGGGGGAAATCAGCCTGGTTGAGAGGGATTTGAAGGGGGAAAAGCGCTGAGTTAAACCCGAGTTTAGGGGGAAAAATCAGCCAAGCCGAGCGAGATTTGAAGGGGGAAAAGCGCTGAGTTAAACCCGAGTTTAGGGGGAAAAATCAGCCAGGCCGAGAGGGATTTGAAGGGGGGAAAGTGTTGAGTTAAACCCGGGTTTAGGGGGGAAAAATCAGCCAGGCCGAGCTGGATTTGAAGGGGGAAAAGCGCTGAGTTAAACCCGGGTTTAGGGGGAAAAGTCAACCAGGTTGAGAGGGATTTGAAGGGGAAAAACGCTGAGTTAAACCCGGGTTTAACTCGTGTGCGAGCCCAGAACAGCTCGGAGGAAAATCCATCCACCTCACATCGCTGCTGCTCCAGGTAAGCTCCTTTATTTTGTTTTTTTAATCCAAAAAAATAACCCAAACAAAACCCAACCTCTCTTTTCTCTTTCCCTGAGGAAAATGAACCCCAAATTCCCGTTTCGGGGCACCCCCCCGGGTCTGATCCCGATCTTTGCCCCCTCCCCGCTCTCCTGGGCAGGGAGGAGATGAAATCAGCCGCAGACACTGCCAGGGCAGCCCGGTTTTTTTTTTTGCCTTTGGGGCCGGTGTTACCGAGCGGTTTATGATTAACTTGCCCAGATTGTCCTTTTCCGTTTTAGGGCTTTTTGAGGCCGGGCACAAGCAGCGCCTTGTTCCCAAGGATCCCGAAAATTCCCTGTTATTTTTACGCTGTTTGATTTTCCCCCTCTCCTCCCCTCGAGCGCGTGTTTGTTTTAGAGGCGAGAGCCACCGGTTTGGGGGGAATAAAGCACGCGAGGGTTTAAACCCCCAGCCGAGACGGGTGTTTGGTTTTCTTGCAGCAGAGGAAGAAAAATTAAAAAAAAACCAAACCAAAAACAAACAAACAAAAAACCCAAAAAAACCCACCCCCAAAAAACCAACCAACCAACCAAAAAAAAAACCACACAAAAAAAACCAACCAAAAAAAAAAAAAAACCAAAAAATCCCCAACCAACCAAAACAAAACAAAAAACCCCCAAAAACCAACAACAACAACAACAAACAAACCAGGCTAAATTAACAAAAAACAAAAAAAAACCCCAAACAAACAAACAAACAAACAAAAACAAAAACAAAAACCCCAAAAAAACCCCACCAAAAAAACCCAAAACCCAAAAAACCCCCAAACCCCCAAAAAACCCAACACAAAAAAATGCCCCCAAAAAACCAACCAAAAAAAATTAAAATTAAAACCTAACACACTCGGCCACAAAAAGTGGGAGCAGATGGCGGGTGAGGGCTGGATATGGTATCAAAGTTTAATTCTTTAAACCTCGCACGGGGATCAGTTCCCAGGCTGGGGTAGCCATAGGCTGGACCATGTGAAATTCGGTTTTTATGAGGGTTGGGAACAGCGGCGCGGGGAGAATCGCGGCCGTGATCCGATCCTTGCACACTCACACAAAACTCTGAGCACTCTGAACTTCATCCCAACACAGACTCGGAGCTCTGCGCTCTCCCTCCCAGAAATTTCTCACAGATTTTATCGGTTTGGGGCTTTGTTTGGGTTTTTTTCCTCTTTTTAAATCAATATATTCCCAGCACGCCCAGAGGAAGGATGTGGCAAAAGTGTTGCGGCCACCTAAAAAAAAATTCCTTTTATTGGGTGAAATTCGCAGCCGCGCTCTGAGGGTGCTGCGGGTGATGAATTCAGAGTTATGGGAGAGGTTTGAGGTGATGAAATTAAAGATCAGCGCCCAGCCACGAGCATCGGCCGCTCATCCCTGCGCGGTTTTGTGTCTGCACACCCCGGCTTGGCATTTATCATTTGTCATTTGTCATTCATCATTCATCATTTATCATTCATCATTTATCATTTATCACTTATCATTTATCATTTACCCCTAAAACCCTGGGCCAGGAGCTCCTGGCTGACCAAATATCCGATATCCGCACACCTAAATCCCGTATTTTCCGTAGGAAAAAAATTAAAATAAAAATCGCAGGAGTCACTGGCCAGCCCGGCCCCTATAAAAATTACCAGGCGGATCTTTTACAAACTTATTTTATCAACTGGAATAATTAAACCCGAGAGCTGCCCGCAGCCCTTTGGCGCTGCTGCCTAAACCCTCCCGTTCCCCTTTGGAGATCACAGATCCTAAACCGAGCCGCCCTTCGGTTCCTTGCTGGCCCCGCGGGTATTTATAGGCAGAGATTTTAATGCCAGACACAAAAATCGGGGTTTGCTGACCTCGGCCCCGGGGGGATTTGCCGGGGAGGGGGATTTCAGCCTCTGAGAGGCGCCGCAGCCTAATTAGAGCGTTAATAAGCTCTTGATGATGCGGGGCGTGACTGCGCTGCCTCGCCAAAGGTCCCTGGGACGGGGATTGAAACAAAGAACGAGGCACCCCCGCCCCGGCGCTGCCGCTGCTGCTGGGGCCCGGGGGCGGCGGGGATGGGGCGGGGGGACCGAGCGGGGCTGGGGACACCGGAGCGGGGCTGGGGACACGGAGCGGGGCTGGGGGACATGGAGGTGGGGTGGGGGGACATGGAGGTGGGGTGGGGGACACGGATCTGGGTGGGGGACACGGATCCAGGTCAGGGGACACGGAGCAGGGGTGGGGACACGGATCTGAAATGGGGGACACGGATCTGGGGTGGGGGACACGGATCTAGGGTGGGGGACACGGAGCAGGGGTGGGGGACATGGAGCCGGGGTGGGGGACACAGAGCAGGGGCTGGGGACACGGATCCAGATCAGGGGACACGAAGCTGGGTCAGGGGACACGGGCAGGATCCAGGGGATGGAGGGCAGGGGGGTTCAGGGCCCTGCCAGGGACGAATTCCAGAACCAGGGAAGGGGGAGTCGGAGAGGGGATGGGGTCACGGTCCGGGTCAGGGGACACGGTCCCGGGTCAGGGGACACGGTCCCGAGTGGGGACACAGTTCTGGGAGGGGGATTCAGTCCCGGAACAGGGGACAAAGACACAGAGAAGGAGACACGGGGCCAGGGGTGAAGGGGAGTCACGGTCCCGGGTGGGGACACGGTGTCAGGAGAGGGGACATGGGCTCAGGGAGGGGGACAAAGACCCAGAGAGGGGACACGGCCAGGCGAAGGGAGTCACGGTCCCGGTGGGGACACGGACCCAGAGAGGGGACACGGATCTAAGCCAGGGACAGTCCCAGGAGAGGGGATATGGGCTCGGAAAGGGGACGCGGACCCAGGGATGAAGAGGAGTCACTGTCCCGGGAGAGGGGACAACGTCACGGGTGGGGACACGGTCCCAGGAGAGGGGACACGGACCCGGGAGAGGGGACACGGACTCAGAAAGGGGACACAGCCCCAGAAGAGGGACACGGATCTAGGAGGGACACGGTCCCGAGAGAGGGGACACGGATCTAGGACAGGGACACGTCCAGGGAGAGGGGACACGGACTCAGAAAGGGGACACGGCCCCAGAAGAGGGGACAGGGACTCAGAGGTGACACTGGGCCAGGAGAGGGACACAGCCCCAGAAGAGGACAGGGATTTAAGATATGGACACGGATCTAGGAGGGGACACGGTCACGGGAGAGGGGACATGGATCTAGGACAGGGACACGGCCCTAGGAGAGGGGCCAGAGACTCGGAGAGGGACACGGATCTAAGACAGGGACACGGCCCCAGGAGAGGGGACAGGGACTCAGAGGTGACACTGTGCCAGGAGAGGGACACAGCCCCAGAAGAGAGGACAGGGATTTAAGACAGGGACATGGATATAGGAGGGGACACGGTCCTGTGTGGGGACACCGTCACGGGAGAGGGGACAGGGACTCAGGGAGGTGACACAGCCCGAGGAAAGGAGGAGACAGGGATCCAGGGAGGTGACAGAGCCCCAGGACAAGGACACGGATCTAAGACAGGGATATGGTCCTGAGTGGGGACACAGCCCCAGGGGAGGGGACAGGGGCTCAGAGGGGTGATACCGCCTCAGGGGAGGTGACACGGCCCTAGGAGAGGGGACAGACACTCAGAGAGGGACAGGAATCTAAGACAGGGACACGATCCCGAGTGGGGACACAGTCCCAGCAGAGGGGACAGGGACTCAGAGGGGTGATACCGCCCCAGGAGAGATGACACCACCCTAGAAGAGGGGACAGGGACTCAGAGAGGGGACATGGCCCCAGGAAAGGGGACAGGGACTCAGGGTGGTGACACGGCCCCAGGAGAGGGACCAGGGATTCAGAGAGGACACGGATCTAGGAGGGGACACGGTCCCGAGTGGGGACACGGCCCCAGGAGAGGGGCCAGGGACTCAGGGAGGTGACACCGGCCCAGGAGAGGGGCCAGGGACTCAGGGAGGTGACACAGCCCCAGGAGAGGTGACAGGGACTCAGGGAGGTGACACAGCCCCAGGAGAGGGGACACGGCCCCAGGAGTGAGGACAGGGACTCAGGAGAGGAGCCAGGGACTCAGGGAGGTGACACGGCCCCAGCGGAGGTGACATGGCCCGAGGAGAGGAGGGGACAGGGACCCCGGGAGAGGGGACAGCCCAGGAGAGGAGAGGACAGGGACTCGGGAGGTGACACAGCCCCAGGAGAGGAGGGGACACGGCCCCAGGGGAGGTGACACAGCGCCAGGAGAGGAGAGGACAGGGACTCGGGAGGTGACACAGCCCCAGGAGAGGAGGTGACACGGCCCAGGGAGGTGACAGAGCCCATCCAGCCCCAGCAGGGCCCGGCGGGCGGAGGCCGAGGGGGACCCGGGGCTGTCCCCCCGTCCCCAGCAGCGCGGAGGAGACGCTGCAGTAAATCAGGTAGTTTGATGTTCTTGCGATTGAAACTCCGAGCCCAACAACATGAAACTACCTAATTCACAGGGCAGCTCTACTTCAGCCTAAAACCCCTCCCTCCACAAATCAAAAATAAATAAATAAAAATTAAAAAAAAATTTAAAAAGAATAAAAATTGAAAATAATAAAAATTAAAAATAATAAAAATTAAAAAGAATAAAGATTAAAAATAATGAAAATTAAAAATTAAATACCCCTTAAAATTAAAAAGAAAATATAAAAATAAAAATAAAATTTAAAAAATAAAATAAAAATAAAAATAGAAATAAAAATTAAAATTAAAATAAAAAAATGCAACCATTTTGTAGGGCATCATCATCTACCATCTGAACTCGCAGAAAAGCAAACAGTTGCTAAGGAAACAAAAGGCACAAAAGGATCTTTTCAGAGCCCCGGAATAATAATAAAATAAAAAAAAAAAACCACCACAAAACAAAACCAAACCACCAAACAACCCCCTCGGATTTGCAGGGAATAACTCTTGGGATTATTTCCTACGCGTCCCTCCCGCAGGACTTTACAAATGGTTGACAAATAGAGCGGAGGAAACGGTAAAACGCGATTGACGTGGGGGAGAGAGAGGAAAAAAAAGCGATTATCGCAGCTATAAAACCGAGCCAAAAAATCCCCCAAGTTCTTCCCCCGCCTCCTCCGCGAGGGAGGTTTGAAAGATCGTTTCCGAGATGGAGCTGATTTATCAAGATTCCCTATAAAAACGCCATTAGCGCATTTTTAATGTTTCTTTTTCTTTTTTTTTTTCTTTTTTTTTTTTTTTTAAATTTAAAGCTGCCGGAGTTTGGGAAGTTTTCGCAGAGTAAAAACAGAGAGGTCTGAGGGAAAAAAGAGAAAGTTTGGGGAAGTTTTTGCAGAGTAAAATCAGGGATTTCTGGGAAAAAAAAAAAAAAAGAAAGTTTGGAGAAGTTTTTATTGAATAAAAGCAGGGATTTCTGGGGGAAAAAAAAGAAAGTTTGGAGAAGTTTTTATTGAGTAAAAGCAGGGAGTTCTGGGGGGAAAAAAAGATAAAGTTTGGAAAGTTTTTCAGAGTAAAAGTAGGGATTTCTGGGGGGAAAAAAAAGAAAGTTTGGAAAAGTTTTTACTGAATAAAAGCAAAAAGTTCTGGGGGAAAAAAAGAAAGTTTGGAAAAGTTTTTCAGAGTATAAGCAAAGAGTTCTGGGGGAAAAAAAGAGAAAGTCTGGAGAAGTTTTTACTGAATAAAAGCAAGGAGTTCTGGGGGGAAAAAGAAAGTTTGGAGAAGTTTTTATTGAATAAAAGCAAGGAGTTCTGGGGGGAAAAAATAAAGTTTGGGGAAGTTTTTATTGAATAAAAGCAAGGAGTTCTGGGGGGAAAAAAGAGAAAGTTTAGGAAATTTTCTCAGAGTAAAGGCAGGGAGTTCTGGGGGAAAAAAGAGAAAGTTTGGAAAAGTTTTTGAAGAGTAAAAGCAGGGAGTTCTGGGGGAAAAATAAAGTTTGGGGAAGTTTTCTCAGAGAAAAAGCAGGGAGTTCTGGGGGAAAAAAAGGAAGTTTGGAGAAGTTTTTATTGAATAAAAGCAAGGAGTTCTGGGGGAAAAAAAGAGAAAGTTTGGGAAAGTCTTTTCAGAGTAAAAGCAGGGATTTCTTGGGGAGAAAAAAAGAGAAAGTTTGGGAAAGTTTTAGAAGAGTAAAAGCAGAGGTTTCTAGGGGGAAAAAAAGAAAGTTTGGAGAAGTTTTTACTGAATAAAAGCAAAGAGTTCTGGGGAAAAATAAAGCGAATTATTCATAATCTCCTCCCCTGGAAGGAAGTTGAATGTGAATCATTTAAAGAGGAAAAAAAAAAATAAAGGAAGGAGAAAAGGGTAAAAACCAGAAATCAATTAAAGAAAGAGAGGGAAAAGTGAATTTTGGGGATTTTTTTAGGTGTAAAGAACAATATAGAGAAATTTGTTCTTTTCTCCCTCCAACTCGCTGCCCGCGGTGGAAAATTGATATAAAATAATAAAAATGACTCGCTGGTGATAAAAGGAGAATTAAAGGCGCCCAGGCCCCGTGGGGGAAGTTTGAAGGAAAAATTCCGCCAAAATTCCCATTAGGAGGGAAAAAAATAATTATATTTATTTTTTTTTAAAAGACAATGCTTGCTCAGGCCACAAACAGCTTTTTCTACTGAAATATTAATTTATATTTCACATATTTAATACAAATAAATTCAAATCCTTACCTGGCGAGCTGGGGTTGTCCTCAGAGCGAATTAAATAATTAAGCAAAAATTTAAAAATCCGCGAAGGGTTGAAAAGGGCAAATTTGGGGGGAGTTTAAAAGTTCAGGAGAGGAAAAAAAAAATAAAATATCCTGTGGGTTCAGGGGATGCGGAGGAGGCAGAAACTTGGCCAGAGCTCGGCTCCATTTCCTTGGAAAAGCCTTGAAAAAGCCGGGCCAGGCCGGGATATAAATCTGCTGGAGCGGAAATACAATAAAAATACAATAAAAATACAATAAAACTTCGCCCTGCTGTTGAACTTCAAACACTTCGGGAAAAATCAACAAACAAGCCCGGCCGAGGAGCCTGGAAAACTCCTTTTGGAGGGAATAAAAGGGGAAAATTCCTTTTTTTTTTTTTTTGAGAATGTTGAGATTTTGAGTGTTGGTTTTTGGGTTTGGTTTGTGCCAGGTTGGAGCTCTAAAAAGAGACCGAGCCCGAGTTTTTATGGGCTCTAATTTCAAAATAATAACTTTTTTTTCCCCTTTTATTTCACATTTGGTCATTTTTTGGGTTTTTGGCGCATAAATACAGGGCAGGCTCGGCTTGAAATCCAACTTTTAATTCCAATAATTTGAATTTTACTGTAAAATTTAAATTATTTTTACACCAGGGACCTGCAGCATCACTGTGCTATTTTGTATTCTATATTCTGTATTTTATATTCTTATTTTATATTCTATCTTTATTTTATATTCTATATTCTATATTCATCTTATATTCTATCATATAATATGTATAATATTATACAATATACAACATATAATACATATTATAATATATAACATAAAATGCGTAATATATAATTATAATATAATATATAATATATAATACAATATATAATATAATATATATTATATATAACATTATATATATATAAAATATTATATTATATTATAATATTATTATATAATATTATATACTATATATTATATATTACATATTATATATTATATTTATTATGATGCGAGGTGAGTTTACATCCATATTCTCCTTTTCTTACATGCACCAGGCCTATAATAACTTAAAAAAATTAATATTTTCTATTTTTTAACAGCAAAATTTTAAAAAACCACAAACCTTGCACTCGCTGCTTTACTTTTTTTTCTGCCAACGCAATTTGTAAAACAAAAGCCTCGCTCGCCCTTGAACCCGTCCTATTAAAATCTCTTTATTTTCCCCAAAACAGGCAGCAGAAATATTTTTTCAAGCGCTTTCCCCGCCGCAGCTCGGAAATGGAGCCCTTAAATCGCCGAGCGGGAACGTAAATGAAGAAAAGCACTCAGGGTAAGTGTGAAAAGCCGTTTAAATTCGGAAATAAATAACATTAAAGGGGGGAAAAAAGGAGGAAAAAACCATTAAAAGCCCCCCGAATTTAAATAAGTGATGGACGAGCGTTAATTCCTGCGGCTGGAATCACATTTTAAGGTAATGGGTGATTTTTTTTTTCCCTTCCCCGAAGTTTGTAAAGATATTTTTAATTCAGATGTCAGTAAATGGGAGATAATTCCTGGCTGTCAGGGATCCCGGCTGGGAATAGATCAGGAAATTCGGATTCGTGTCCGAATTCATCACCCGGGATGGGGAACCGGCCCCAGAATTCTCAAATCTCATTTATGGCTCGGAGTGGTGCAAAGCCGGAGTTTTATTTTTATTTATTTTTACATTTATTTTTTCATTTTTTAAAGATTTTTGTTAAATTTTTAATTCAATTTTATTTTTATTTTTATTTTTTATTTTATTTTATTTTAATTTAATTTTAATTTAATTTTATTTTAAATTTTTATTTTAAATTTTATTTTTAATTTTAATTCTGATTTTAATTTTAATTTTGATTTTATTTAATTTCTAATTCTAATTCATTATTATTACTATTACTATTACTACTACTACTACTACTACTACTACTACTACTATATATTATTATTATTATTATTATTATTATTATTATTATTATTATATTCTAGCAGTGGCTCCAGCCTCGGGGAATATTTGGGGTTTGGGAATTGGGGTTTGGGATGTTCCCAACAGGAGGGAAAAGGATGGAAAAGTTGGATTCAAACCTGGAATTCTCCTCATCCTCATCATCCTCCCCTGCTCTGGGACAGCTCGGGCTGGGATTTCTGTCCCGAAATGCAGCAGGGCCTGGGACAGGGGAGAGCATGGAAAAACCGGGATAGTTCTGAACCGGGATAGTCCTGAGCCGGGATAATCCTGAACTGAGACTGTTCTGACCTGGGATAGTCCTGAATTGGGATAGTGCTGAAGTGGGATAGTGCTGAACCAGGACAGTTCTGAACCGGGACAATTCTGAACTGGGATAATTCTGAACAGGAATAGTCCTGAACTGGGATATTCTGAACCGGGATAGTTCTGAACTGGGACAGTCCTGAACCGGGATAGTTCTGAACTGGGACAGTCCTGAACCGGGATAGTTCTGAACTGGGACAGTCCTGAACTAGGATAGTTCTGAACCGGGATAGTCCTGAACTGAGGTAGTTCTAAACCGGGATAGTTCTGAACTGGGATAATTCTGAATTGGGATAGTCCTGAGCTGGGATAGTCCCGAACAGGGATAGTCCTGAACCGGGATAGTCCTGAGCTAGGATAATTTTGAACCGGGATAGTCCTGAACTGAGGTAGTTCTGAACCGGGATAATTCCCTAACCCAGATATTGCTTAACAGGGCTAATTCTGACCCTAGATATTCCTTAACCAGGCTAACTCTAACCCGGGCTAACTCTGACCCCCCCCCCGGCCGGCAGTGCGGGATTTTCGGCGCTTCCCAGAGTTCCATGGATGATTCCAGAACCGGGAATGTCCCGGCCCCGCGCGGCGGCCTCGGGGCGGCGCTCGCCGGCCGGGCTGGACCCCGAGCGGCTCCGGAGCTTTTGTTCCCCTGGCAGCCCCGGGAAAACATCGCCCTGATCCCTGCTGAGCTTCCTCTTCTTATTTCTCCCTTTTTCCTATTTTTAAAAATTATTTTAATTTTTTAAATTATTTAAAATTTGGGTTTTTAATTTTTTAAATTTTATTTTAAATTTTTAGATTTTTAAATTTTTTTTAAATTTTTTTCCTCCCCCGAGGGAAAGGAGGGAAAAGAAAAAAAGAAAAAAAGAAAAAAAAAAAGGTTTGGAGTCAAAAATGAAAGTTTCTGCCTTAAGGAAAGGCGAAATAAAGTAAAATAAAATCAAGAAGTAAAGTAAAGCAAAATGAAGTGGAGTGGAGTAAAATAAAATAAAATAAAATAAAATAAAATAAAAAATAAAAAATAAAAAATAAAAAATAAAAAAAATAAAACATAAAATATAAAATAAAATAAAGTAAAATAAAATAAAATAAAATAAAATAAAATAAAATAAAATAAAATAAAATAAAATAAAATAAAATAAAATAAAATAAAATAAAATAAAATAAAATAAAATAAAATAAAATAAAATAAAATAAAATAAAATAAAATAAAATAAAATAAAATAAATCCTAACAGGACAGCCTAGCACGTGAACAAACCGCACATGGACCCCCTAAAACAGGGACAAATCCCACCAGAACCGCCTAAAACGAGAGCAAACCCCAGCAGGACACCCTAAAACACAGACAAACCTCACCAGGGCACCCTAAAATAGGAACAATTCTCACCAGAACCCCCTAAAACGTGAATAAACCAGACTGGGCATCCTAAAATGTGATCAAACTGTACCAGGACCCCCCTAAAACGGGAACCAAGCCAACCAGGACACCCTAAAACACAAAAAAATCCCACCTGAAATCCCTAAAACATGAATAAACCAGACCTGGGCACCCTAAAACACGAACCAGCTCCACAAGGACACCCTAAAACATGAACAAATCCCACCAGGGCACCTTAAAACAGGAACCAACCCCACAAGAACACCCCTAAAACATGGATAAACCAGATCTGGCACCCTAAACCTCACCAGGATCCCCTAAACCACGAACAAATCCCAGCAGGATCCCCTAAAACATGGACAAACCCCACCAGGACCCCCTAAAACAGGGACAAACCCCACCTAAAACTCCTAAAATATGAATAAACCAGACCTGGGCACCCTAAAACGTGAAACAAACCCCATTAGGACACCCTAAAACAGAGACAGACCCCACCAGGACCCCCTAAAACACAAACAAGCCCCCAACTGGAACCCCTAAAACACAAACAAACAACGCCAGGACCCCCTAAAACAGCAACCGACCCCACCAGGACACCCTAAAACATGAATAAATCAGACCTGGGCACCCTAAAACAGGGACAAACCCCACCAGGACCCCCTAAAATGGAAACCAAGCCCACAAGGACACCCTAAAACATGAATAAATCAGACCTGGACACCCCAAACCTCACCAGGATCCCCTAAACCACGAACAAACTCCAGTAGGATCCCCTAAAACGGGGACCAACCCCACCAGAACCTCCTAAACTACGAACAAATCCCACCAGGGCACCCTAAAACGGGAACCAACCCCACAAGAACACCCTAAAACATAAATAAACCAGACCTGGACACCCCAAACCTCACCAGGATCCCCTAAACCCCGAACAAATCCCACCAGAATCCCCCAAAATGGGAACAAACCCTACCAGGACACCCTAAAACACAGACAAACCCCAGCAGGACCCCCTAAAATGGGAACCAATCTAACCAGGACCCCCTAAAATGGGAGTCAAACCCACCTGGACCTTTGAAACATCGAACAACCCCACCTAAAACCCCTAAAACATGAATAAACCAGACCTGAGCACCCTAAAATAGGGATAAACCCCACCTAAAACTCCTAAAATATGAATAAACCAGACCTGGGCACCCCAAAACAGGGACAGACCCCACCAGAACCTCCTAAACTACGAACAAATCCCACCAGGGCACCCTAAAACGGGAACCAAGCGCACAAGGACACCCTAAAACATGAATAAACCCCACCAGAGCCTCCTAAAATATGACAAACCCCAGCTGAAACCCCTGAAACACGAATAAACCAGACTTGGGTCTCCTAAACCAGGAACAAACCCCACCAGGACCCCCTAAAACACAAACAAGCCCCACCTGGAACCCCTAAAACATGAATAAACAACACCAGGACCCCCTAAAACAGCAACCAACCCCACCAGGACACCCTAAAACATGAATAAACCTGACCTGGCCACCCTAAATCCTACCAGGATCCCCTAAACCACGAATAAACCCCACCAGAATCTCTTATACCAGGGACAAACCCCACCAGGATCCCGCAAAACACGAACAAACAGCACCAGAACCCTCTAAAATAAGAATAAACCAGACCCAGACCCCCTAAACCACGAACAAACCCCACCAGGACCCCCTAAAATGCGGAGAAACTCTACAAGGACGCCCTAAAACAGGAACAAACTTCACCAGGACATCCTAAAACATGAATAAACCGCACCAGGACCCCCTAAAACAGCAACCAACCCCACCTGGAACCCCTAAAACACAAACCCCACCCCCCAAACCACCAAGCAACCCCACCAGGACCCCCCAAAACACAAACAAACCCCACCAGGATCCCCCAAAACATAAACAAACCCCACCAGAGCACCGTAAAACATGAAGAAACTGCACCAAATCCTCCTAAAACATGAACAAACCCCACCAGGACCCCCCAAAACACGAACAAACCCCGCCAGCATTCCCTAAAACACGAACCAACCAGACCTGGGCACCCCAAACCCGGGAACCAGCCCCATCAAGACCCCCTAAAACACAAACAAACCCCACCAGGACCCCCCAAAACACGAAAAAACCCCGCCAGAGCACCCCAAAACATGAAGAAACGGCACCAAATCCTCCTAAAACACGAACAAATCCCACCAGGACCCCCCAAAACATGAACAAACCCCACCTGTAACCCCCAAAACACGAACAAACCCCACCAGGATCCCCCAAAACACAAACAAACCCCACCAGCATTCCCTAAAACATGAACAAACCAGACCTGGACACCCCAAACCCGGGAACCAACCCCATCAAGACCCCCTAAAACACAAACAAATCCCACCTGGAACCCCCAAACACGAACAAATCTCACCAAGATCCCCAAAACACAAACCAACCCCACCAGGACCCCAAAACACAAACAAACCCACCAGGACTCCCTAAACACGAACAAACCCCACCCGGACCCCCTAAAACACAATAAATCCCACCAGGGCACCCCAAACCACAAACAAATCTCACCAGAACCCTCCAAAACACAAACAAACCCCACTAGGATCCCCCAAAACACCAACCAATCCCACCTGGAACCCTAAACACAAACAATCCCACCAGGACCCCCAAAATACAAACAAACCCATGAGGATCCCTAAACCACGAACAAACCCCACCAGAGCCCCCAAAACACAAACAAACTTCACCAGGACACCCTAAAACACAAACGACTCCCCCGGACCCCCAAACACGAACAAACCCCAACAGGGCACTCTAAAACACAAACAAACCCCACCAGGACTCCCTAAAACACGATCAAACCCCACCAGGACCCCCTAAAATGGGAAACAACTCCACAAGGACACCCTAAACCACAAACAAATCCCACCAGGACCCCCCAAACCATGAACAAACCCCACCCGGACCCCCTAAAACACAAATAAATCCCACCAGGGCACCCCAAAACACAAACAAACCCCACCAGCATTCCCCAAAACACGAACAAACCCCACCAGGACCCCCCAAAATGGGAAGCAACCCCACGAGGACATCCTAAAACACGAACAAATGTCACCAGAACCCCCCAAAACACGAACAAACCCCACCAGGATCCCCTAAAACACAAATCTCACCAGAACCCCCCAAAACACGAACAAACCTCACCAGGGCCCCCCAAACCAAGAACAAACCTCACCAGGATCCCCCAAAATGCGAACAAAACCCTACCTGGATCCCCCAAAACCAAAGAAACCTCACAAGGACCCCCCCAAAACACGAACCAACCCCACCAGGACCCCCCAAACCAGGACCGAACCTACCCGGGGGTCCCGGCCGGGATTTCCCCCGGGGTCCCCCCGCACTCCAAGTTTTCCTCCGGGATCAGGAAAACCTGGCTGGGGAGCCCCAAATTCTCCTGCTCGATTTTTGGGGATTCTCTTTTCTATTTTTGGCTTTTTCCCCTCTCTGGAAATCTGCTGCCCGGCTCTTGGTTTGATTAATTAATCCGTAATTGGATGGATTAATTAATGCCGAGCTGGAAACCCCCGGGGAAGGCCCCGCAGCGCCCCTTGGCCGCATTTTTTAAAGGAATTAAAGTGAAAAACAACTCTTAAAAAGCAAAATCCTGCTCAGGAAAGGATAAATTCCGATTCATTCGGCAGGGCCAATTAGCAGGAAAACTCTAATTAATCGGAAGGGGAAAGCGGCGGGAGTTCCCTCATGAACTCTCCGGGATAACGCTGAGAATTCCCGATTTTTCTTAATTTTTTGGGATAAATGGGAACCCAGGCTGCCCCAAAGCGGCTTCGAGGAATCCCTGAGCATTTCCCCACAACACCCGAAATTAAAATTAAATTTAATTAATTATTTCATTAAATAATTTGGGGTTTCTGGGGGAGCCTCACGGTTGAGCTCGGCCCAGGCCCGGCCCAGAAAAATGTGAATTAATGCCCAGAAATGGTTAAAGTTTGGTTAAATGAGGTTTCCTTTAATTAGCGATTTTTTGGCCGGAGGGGTTGGGGGTTAAAAGTTAAATTTACAGCTACAAAAGTATCCCAGACATCGCAATTAAATCAAATTAATTAACAAAATATTTCGGCTGAGCCGACGCTCAAACAAATCCATTTTCGCTTTCCTGAATTAAATTTCCTCTCGCTTTGCCCAGAAAGTTTCAGGCCCAGCAAAATAACCCTAAAATCTTATTTTTAATTAATTTTTTCACCAGAGTTTTCCTTTCTTTTTAGGAATTCTTTCAAATGCTGCAATGGAAGTATTTAGAATTAAATATAAATATTTGCAAGAATTCTCTGTTGGCTAAAAAAATAAGTTTAAAGAAGGGATTATGTGAATAAAAAATCCTTGGAAATGAGCAAAAAAATAAATTCAACGACCAGCGTCGCCTTAAAAAACCAAAAATAAATATTCCATTTGCCCCTATTCCATCCATTTGTTAAGAAAAATCAATTAAGCCTGGCTGCCTTTAATTATTTGCATAATTCCGGGGATTTTAATGGCACCGGTTGCCAGCGCTGTCCATGGAAATCCATAAATTCAATTTAATTTTCCTCATTCCAGCCCCAGCGCTTTCCCAGGGTTCGGGGACGGGGAGAATTCCCTGGAAAAACGGACTCGGCAATCCTGGAGAAATTTGGATTTTTGGGATCCGAGTCCAGCCAAGATCCTTCCCTCCCATCCCAGCGGAAAATTGGGGAAAAAATAGAGGGAAAAGGGAAAATCGAGCAGGGAAAAAGCTGCGTGAGTAGAAAGCGTGAGGTTGAATTATTATTATTATCATCATCATTTTTATTTTTATTTTTATTACTATTTTTATTTTTATGTTTATTATTTTTACTTTTATTTTTTAAATTATTATATTTAAACTAAGGAAAAGCCAGATTCGGGTGGGATATTCCCCAAGGTTTTCCCAGATTTTGGAGCCGAGGATTTTTCCATCTCCCATCCACCAAAGAGAGAAATAAAAAAGGGATGGAAATGCTGGAAAATCGGCTCAGTGATGGAAAAATCACCAAAATTCCCAGCGGGAGGAGAAGCAGAGCGGATTTTCCTGGGATTTCTACTTTGGAAGAGCTGGAGGGGTTTTTAGAGGGCGGCGAGTGAAAATTATGGTGAAAAAAAAGAAATAAAAATATAATTTAAAAAGGAAATAAAGAAATAATAAAAGAAGGAATAAAGGAATAAAAGAAGGAAATAAAGAAGGAATAAAGGAATAAAAGAAGGAATAAAAGAAGGAATAAAGGAATTAAAGAATGAATAAACCCGAGCTCGCCCGGAGTTTTTTTACCCGGAGCTCTGCGGAGGATGAGGATAAAATATTCCCGGGGAAACAACAAAATATCAAAATTTAAATTCTTAAAAAGATCAAAAACAGGGAAAAAAACCCCGCACCTCCCCTGCAGCCCCTGCCGATCACACTCACTTACCTCGTGCTTTTCCTCGCCGATTTTCCATTTTATTTTTAAAAATCCAAACCTTCCCCTCCCCGTTAAAAATCCCACGAAACTGAGAAATCCATTTGAAAAAATCCCGGGAAATAATGGAGAAATCCATTTAAAAAAATTCCGGGAAATACAGAACTCCATTTAAAAATCCCGGGAAATGAAGAAATGTATTTTTAAAAGTCCCGAGAAATGCAGAAATCCATTAAAAAATCCCAGGAAATGGAGGGATACATTTGAGAAAAATCCCGGGAAATAAGGAGAAATCCATTTTAAAAAATCCCGGCAAATTAGGAAATCCATTTTTAAAAAATGCCGGGAAATTAAGAAATCCATTTTAAAGAAATCCCGGGAATGCAGAAATCCATTTAAAAATCCCGGGAAATAATGGAGAAAACCATTTTAAAAATCCCAGGAAATAATGGAGAAATCCATTAAAAAATCCTGGAAAATTAAAAAATTCATTTAAAAATCCCAGGAAATGCAGAAATCCATTAAAAAAAATCCCGACAAACGCCGAAATCCCAGCAGAGCTCCGCGGAACCACCACTTGTTACAGCCCCGCTTTGAAATCCTCGCCGAATTTTCCAATTTTCCTCCGATTTTTGGAAGCCCGGCGATTGTTTGGAGAGCGAGGGGGCCTGGAATTAATTTTTAACCCCGGGGCCATTGTGTTAGAGAGGGAAAAAAACAAGGAAAAAAGGGGAAAACCGCACTTTGCTTCCCTCCCCGTCTAGACCGCGGCGTTGTTTTGACGGCGGCCGCGGCCTCGCCCCCGCTCCGCCCCAATTCCCGCTCGTTTTTCTTCTCCCGCCGTAAAAAACCCGCGGGAGTGGAGCTGAATTTTTATTGATTTCCTTCACCCACCTTGGCGCTGTCTCGGTAGTTTTAAGCCCTGACTGAGTGAAGATAAAAGTAAGAAATAAAATTTAAAAAAAAAACCAAAACAAACACAAACAAAAATACCCATTAAAAAAAAAAAAAAGGAATGAAAAGATATAGAAGGAAATAAAAATAAGAAAATAAAAATATACAATAAAATGAAATAATAAAATAAAAATACATTAAAATAAGGAATGAAAAAGTATAGAATAAAATAAAAATAAGAAATAAAAATATAAAATAAGGAAAGATAAAATAAGAAAAATAGAATAAAAATACATTTAAAAATAAAAAAAGGACTGAATATATATATAAGGAAATAAGAATAAGAAATAAAAATATATAAAATAAGAAAAATAAAATAAAATAAAAATACATTTTAAAAATAAAAAATAAGGAATGAAAAGTTATAGAAGGAAATAAGAATAAGAAATAAAAATATATAAAATAAAGAAAGATAAAATAAGAAAAATAAAATAAAATAAAAATACGTAAAATTAAAAATAAGGAACGAAAAGGTATAGAAAGAAATAAGAATAAGAAATAAAAATATATAAAATAAGGAAAAGGTAAATTAAGAAAAAAATAAATGAAAAGAAAAAAGAAAAAATAAGAAAAAAGAAAAATATAGTAAAATAAAAAATAAAAAGAGAAAAAAAGAAAAAAAACAAAAAATAAAATAAAAAAATAAAATAAAATAAAATAAAATAAAATAAAATAAAATAAAATAAAATAAAATAAAATAAAATAAAATAAAATATATTTAAAAAAAGCAGACAGCCTTCTCCTCGTGTCCCCGATCCTGGAGGGTTCCGGGGGGGCTTCCAGCCCCTTTTTCCAGACGGAAATCCCAATTTTTTTTATTTTTTGCCGGAGGGGAGGGACGGGGCTGGGGGTCCCGGGGGGAGCGCAGCAGCCGCAGCCGCGGATCCCAACCCCGATCCGGGGGGCGCGGGCGGGGCCGGAGCCGCTGCCCCCAAATTTGGGGTGGGAAAGGGGAGGGAGGGGAGGAGGAGCCGGGCCGAGCCCATTTTTGGGGGGGAAGGATCGGGGGAGGTCCCGGGCTCTGGAATTCTCGGCTGGAAAAGCGCCCGGGAGGAGCCGAACCGATCCGGGCTGGGACCCGGCCGGGCCTGGACCATGGGCTGGGTTTTAATGGGAAATTCTCTTTTTTCGGAGGATTTTATTTAATTTAAACCCCCCTCCCTGCTCGGCTTTAATGGGAAATTCCCTTTTTTGAGAGGATTTTATTTAATATAAAAACCTGCAGCTCCTCTCTGCACAGCCCAGCCCCTGGGCTCGGTTTTAATGGGAAATTCTCTTTTTGGAGAGGATTTTATTCAATATAAACCACCCTCCCTGTTCAGCTTTAATGGGAAATTCTCTTTTTTTGCAGAGGATTTTATTTAATATAAAAACCTGCAGCTCTTCCCTGCATGGCCCAGCCCCTGGGCTGGGTTTTAATGCAAATTTTCCCTTTTTTGGAGGATTTTATTCAATATAAACCCCCCTCCCTGCTCGATTCTAATGCAAAATTCCCCTTTTTTTTGCAGAGGATTTTATTTAATATAAAAACCTGCAGCTCCTCTCTGCACAGCCCAGCCCCTGGGCTGGGTTTTAATGGGAAATCCCCTTTTTAATGGAGGATTTTATTTAATATAAAACCTGCAGCTCCTCCCTGCACGGCCCAACCCCTGGGCTGGGTTTTAATGGGAAATTCTCTTTTTTCGGAGGATTTTATTTCATACAAACCCCCCTCCCTGCTCAGCTTTAATGGGAAATTCCCTTTTTTTTTCCCGAAGATTTTATTTAATATAAAACCTGCAGCTTCTCCCTGCATGGCCCAGCCCCTGGGCTCAGCTTTAATGTGAATTTTCCCTTTTTTGAGAGGATTTTATTCAATCTAAACCCCCCTCCCTGCTCGGCTTTAATGGGAAATTCCCTTTTTTGAGAGGATTTTATTTAATATAAAAACCTGCAGCTCCTCTCTGCACAGCCCAACCCCTGGGCTGGGTTTTAATGGGAATTTTCCTTTTTTGAGAGGATTTTATTTAATATAAACCCCCCTCCCTGCTCAGCTTTAATGGGAAATTCCCTTTTTTTTCCGAAGATTTTATTTAATATAAAACCTGCAGCTTCTCCCTGCATGGCCCAGCCCCTGGGCTCAGCTTTAATGTCGATTTTCCCTTTTTTGAGAGGATTTTATTCAATCTAAACCCCCCTCCCTGCTCGGCTTTAATGGGAAATTCCCTTTTTTGAGAGGATTTTATTTAATATAAAAACCTGCAGCTCCTCTCTGCACAGCCCAGCCCCTGGGCTCGGTTTTAATGGGAAATTCTCTTTTTGGAGAGGATTTTATTCAATATAAACCACCCTCCCTGTTCAGCTTTAATGGGAAATTCTCTTTTTTTGCAGAGGATTTTATTTAATATAAAAACCTGCAGCTCCTCCCTGCACGGCCCAGCCCCTGGGCTGGGTTTTAATGCAAATTTTCCCTTTTTTGGAGGATTTTATTCAATATAAACCCCCCTCCCTGCTCGATTCTAATGCAAAATTCCCCTTTTTTTTGCAGAGGATTTTATTTAATATAAAAACCTGCAGCTCCTCTCTGCACAGCCCAGCCCCTGGGCTGGGTTTTAATGGGAAATTCTCTTTTTGGAAGGATTTTATTTGATATAAACCCCCCTCCCTGCTCTGTTCTAATGGGAAATTCCTCCCTTTTATTCAGATGATTTTATTTAATATAAAAATCTGCAACCCCTCCCTCCCTGCTCGGTTTAAATGGGAAATTCCATTTTTCCAGAGGATTTTATTTAATATAAATACTAAATATTTAAATATTGAATATTAAATATTATATAATAGGCGCTGTATATGGATTTAACACGATGTGTTAAATATTATATATAAACCCCCTAAATATTCTATATTAAAATTTAATATCTATTAATATATTAAATAATAATTCTATATTATTTTTAAAATTAAATATTATAAACCCTGTACATGGATTAGGAACACGATATTTCGAATATTAAATATTTTATAATAATACATTTATAATAATAATATTAAATATTATATAATATTCTATATTAAATATAACATTATAAACCCTGTACATGGATTAGGAACACAATATTTCGAATATTAAATATTTCTATAATAATATATTTATAATAATAATAATATTATAAAATATTCTATAATAAACCCTGCATGTGGATTTATGTGTGTTAAATATTATATATTAAATTTTACATTATAATGACAGAATATGGACCAGGAACACAATATGTTAAATAATCTGTATTAAATGTTTAATATTTAATATTTAACATTTAATATTAAATATTATATGTTAATATATTAATAATTAATGTTAATATTAAATATTATATGTTAAATATTATATATTAAATAATACATAATAAACACTGTATATGGATTAGGAACCCAATTTCCCTGAAAACGTGGGAAAAATTGGAAATTCACTTTTCCATAGGATCTTTTAATAGATTTTTTCCAATTATAATTTATTTTTCCCAATTATAATTTATTTTTCCCATTATAATTTATTTTTCCCTTCCAGGAATGACCCTGAGGGGGTTGTTGATATTTTGCATTTTTATCTGGTTCTGTATTCACAAGACACTTTTAAAAAACACCAAAACGTGCTGATCTAAGTAGCTATTAAAGGACAAAAAGGGGGAAAATAAGGAAAACCCAGCAGGAATGGGATTTTGCAGATTTGGGGGGAAAAGAAAACCCCAAACCCAACCCGAGCGAATTTTGGAGTGGGATAATCCAAGAGGGAGGAGCAGGGCACAGGTGCCACAGCCCGGATTCCCTTCCCAGCCTTTCCAGGGACTTTTCCAGGGACTTTTCCAGCCTTTTCCAGCTTTTTCCAAGGCCATTTCCAGCCTCTTCCCCAAGGCCCTTTTCCAGCTTTTCCCAGCCCTCATTCAGCCCTTTTCCAGAATTTTCCAGGGCTCTTTTCCATGGCCTTTCCAGCCTTTTCCAGGGCCCTTTACCAGCCTTTTCCAGCCCTTTCCCAGGTTTTTTTTCCAGCCCTTTTCCACCCATTTTCCAACTCCTTTCCAGGGCCCTTTTCTAACCTCTTTTCCAGCCCTTTTCCAGCCTTTTCCCAGCCTTTTCCAGGCCCTTTTCCAGCCCTTTTCCAGCCTCTTTCCAGGATCCTCCAAGACCTATTCCAGGGGTTTTCCCCAGCCTTTTCCAGGCCCTTTTCCACCCATTTTCCAACCCCTTTCCAGGCTCCTCCAGGGCCATTTTCAGCCCTTTCCCAAGCCTTTTCCAAGGCCCTTTTCCAACTCCTTTCCAGGCCCTTTTCCATGGCCCTTTCCAGCCTTTTCCAGGCCCTTTCCAGGCTCCTCCAGAATCCCTTTCCAGCCCTTTCCCATTCATTTTCCAGGCGTTTTTCCAGGCCCTTTCCCAGGGCCCTTTTCCAGCCTTTCCAGGCCCTTTCCCAGCCTTTTCCAAGGCCCTTTTCCAATCCTTTTCGGGACCCTTTTCCAGCCTCCTCCGGGGACTTTTCCAGCCTTTCCCAGGCCCCTTTCCAACCCTTTTCCAAGGCCTTCTCCAGTGTCCTTTTCCAGCCCTTTCCCAGCCTTTTTTCCAGCCCCTTTCCAAGCTCCTCCAGGGCTATTTCCAGGCCTTTCCCAGTCCTTTCCCAAGGCCCTTTTCCAGCCTTTTCCAGGGCCCTTTTCTAACCCCTTTTCCAACCCTTTTCCAGGCCCTTTTCCAGCCTCTTTCCAGCCTCCTCCAGGGCCTTTTCCCAGCCTTTTCTCAGCCCCTTTTCCAGCTCATTTCCAGGCCCTTTTCCGACCTCTTTCCAGGATCCTCCAAGCCCTATTCCAGTCCTTTTCCCAGCATTTTTTAAACCTTTTCCAGGCCCTTTCCCCAGCCCCTTTCCAGGCTCCTCCAGGCCCTTTTCCAGCCTTTTCCCAGCCTTTTCCAAGGCCCTTTCCCAGCTCATTTCCAGGCCCTTTTGCAGCCCTTTTCCAGGATACTTCAAGATCTTTTCTAGTCCTTTTTCCAGGGCCCTTTTCCAGCTTTTTCCAACCCCTTTCTAGGCTCTTTTCCATCAATTTTCCATCCCCTTTCCGGGCCATTTCCAGCCCTTTTTCCAGGGCCATTTCCAGCCTTTCCCAGCCCCGTCGCTCCCCCCTGGCCGGGGCTGCTGAGCCAGAACCGCTCCCTGTAGAATTCAGCTGCTTTTCCCCGATTTTCCCCCGGTTTTATCTCCTGTGCGCCTCCATCTCCTCCTCCAGCTGCGTCCCCTCATTCCTTCATTAAAGTCCTGAATTAAATTCCTGAAATAAATTCCTGAATTCATTTCCTGAATTAAACACCTGAATTAAATTAATGAATTAAATTCCTGAATTAAATTCATGAATTAAAGCCCTGAATTCAATTCCTGAATAATTTCCCTTAATTACAGCCCTGGATTAATTCCCTTAATTACAGCCCCACATTTTCCCTCCAGGCTCCGGCTCTGATTTTTCCCAAGTCCGGCCCCGCTTTGCCCCAAATGTCACCCCAGGGGACAAACCGGGACCGAGGGGACAAACCGGGACCGAGGGGACAAACCGGGATTGAGGGGACAAACCGGGACTGGGGGGACAAACGGGGATTGAGGGAATAAACCGGGATTGGAGGGGCAAACCGGGACCCAGGGGACAAACCGGGATTGAGGGGACAAACCGGGCTGGGGGGACAAACCGGGACTGAGGGGACAAACCGGGACTGAGGGGACAAACCGGGACCGAGGGGACAAACCGGGATTGGGGGACAAACCGGGACTGAAGGGACAAACCGGGACTGAAGGGACAAACCGGGACTGAAGGGACAAACCGGGGTTGAGGGGACAAACCGGGACCGAGGGGACAAACCGGGATTGAGGGCACAAACCGGGATTGATGGGACAAACCGGGACTGAGGGGACAAACCGGGTTGAGGGAACAAACCGGGACCGAGGGGACAAACCGGGATTGGAGGGGCAAACCGGGACCGAGGGGACAAACCGGGACTGAGGGGACAAACCGGGATTGGAGGGGCAAACCGGGACCGAGGGGACAAACCGGGACTGAGGGGACAAACCGGGATTGAGGGGACAAACCGGGACTGAGGGCACAAACCGGGACTGAAGGGACAAACCGGGACTGAGGGGACAAACCGGGACCGAGGGGACAAACCGGGATTGAGGGGACAAACCGGGACTGGGGGGACAAACCGGGACTGAGGGGACAAACCGGGATTGAGGGAACAAACCGGGACTGAAGGGACAAACCTGGACTGAGGGGACAAACCGGGACCCTGAGGGGACAAACCGGGATTGATGGGACAAACCGGGGTTGAGGGCACAAACCGGGACCGAGGGGACAAACCAGCACCCTGAGGGGACAAACCGGGATTGGAGGGACAAACCGGGACTGAGAGGACAAACGGGGACCGAAGGGACAAACCGGGACTGAGAGGACAAACCGGGATTGAGGGGACAAACCGGGACCCTGAGGGGACAAACCGGGACCCTGAGGGGACAAACTGGGATTGGGGGAACAAACCGGGACTGAAGGGACAAACGGGGACCGAAGGGACAAACCGGGACCGAGGGGACAAACGGGGACTGAAGGGACAAACCGGGACCGTCCCACCGTGCCCCCGCTCCCGGCATTTGCTCCCTTCCCTTTCCCGGGAGCCGGCGGAAAATTGAGGAAGGAAAACGGGGAAGAAAACAAGGAAAAATCCAGGATTAAAATTTCAGGGTGTCTCGTCTAAAAAAAGGGGGGTTTTTTTCTTTCCTTTAAATTTTTTTTTTTAATTATTATGTTTTAAAATTCTTGTTCTTTTTAAAAATTTCAATTACCAGAAAATCTGCTGGTTGGAAAAGCACCAAGGGAAAGGACCCTGAGTTCCTTGCAGGGCAAAGGGAGCAGGAATCTCCCCTTGGAAAAGTCATTTTCCCTTGGAAAAGTCATTTTCCCTTGGAAAACCGCCCGGGAAGAACTTTTTACCAGCCCGTTCCCAGGACAAAATTCCATCCCATCCCTTAAACTCTCCGTCCCTCTCCTCCCCGCACAGTTTTCCCCAATTTTGCCCCAATTTAAACCCCCAAACCTTGGAGAGCTGGATCAGACCCGGCCTCGAACCAGCTGGAGCTGAGCTCGGATTCCGGCGGAGTTTTTTGGGATTTTTTGGCTTTTTTAAGGATTCCTTGGCATTCCCAGGATGATCGAGAGTCCCTGGATCAGCAGGAAGGTTTGTCCCGGGTTTTTCCTGGATATCCCAACGATCCCGGTGGTTCCGGCAGGAAAATCCCAGCCCGGAGCGGCTCCTCAGGTGTCCCCGCGCTGCTCCCGCCGCTTTTTTATCTCCGAAATGCGAATTTTGGAGCCGGAGCCGCGGGTTTGGAGAGGAGGAGGCGTGAGAAGGGAAAAGCAGCTCCGGGAGCAAGAAAATCCCTGGATTTACTCGCCTTGGGATGGATGGGAGTTCTCGTCCCTCCGGGGTTGTTTTTTTTTCCTCTTTTTCCGCTTTTTTCCTTTTTCCGGGGTTTTTTATGGTTCTTTGCTGTGCGGTGTCAGAGTTTGGCACCTTCGGCGGCCGAGCCGCCCCCGCTCCTCTCCCTCGGAAATTCGGATCCCAAAAAGAGAGAGGAGAAAACTCCCAAAATTCTCCATCCCCGCCGCCGCTTCCCGGAGCTTTGCGGGCGGCTCGTCCACAGCCAAGAGATAAAATCCATTCAAGCGCCTCAAAATATTTTTTTAAAAAAAGTTTAAATAAATAAATAAATAAATAAAATAATTTAAAAATATAAAATAACATAAAAGAACATAAAATAAAATGAGAAAAGAATAATAATAATAATAATAATAATAATAATAATAATAATAAAGTAAAATAAAAAATAAAAAAAATAAAATAAAATAATGGAAAATAAAATAAAGTAATACAAAGTAAAGTAAAATAAAATAAAACAAAATAAAATAAATTAAAAATTAAAAGTAAAGTAAGATAAAGTAAAGTAAAATAAAACAAAAAATTTAAAAATGAAAAATAAAGGAAAATAAAGTAAAATAAAATAAAATAAAATATTTAAAAATGAAAAATAAAGGAAAATAAAGTAAAATAAAATAAAAATTTAGAAAATTAAAAATAAAGTAAAATAAAGTAAAATAAAATAAAATAAAAAATTTAGAAAATTAAAAATAAAGTAAAAGTAAGTAAAATAAAATAAAATAAAAATTTTAAAAATGAAAAATAAAGTAATATAAAGTAAAGTAAAATAAAATAAAAATTTAAAAAATAAAAATAAAGTAAAATAAAGTAAAAGTAAGTAAAATAAAGTAAAGTAAAATAAAGTAAAGTAAAGTAAAGTAAAATAAAATAAAATAAAATAAAATAAAATAAAATAAAATAAAATAAAATAAAATAAAATAAAATAAAATAAAATAAAATAAAATAAAAATTAACCCGCTGAGCTCTCATCCCTCCCCTCCGAGGGCTCATCCCGCACCGGTTCCATTCCCGTCCCGGACACTTTGGCCCTTTTAAGTTCTCTTCTCTCCTTTTGAAGGTCCCTCCCCACCCCCCGAGCCGCTGCCCCTCATATTTTATTTTTACAAATGTGCCGGGATGTTTTTTCTCCCTTTTCGAGGAGGAGGAGGAGGAGCAGGAGGGATTTGATTTGTGCGGAGGAATTCCAGCAGAGAGGCCGAGCTGTCCCTGCGGATCCAGGGATTTTTTTTTTTTGGGATTGGAGACGTCTGACCTTGAAGGTCGCGGGTCACGGTCTCGAGTGCGCGGGGTTTGAAACCCGAGGTGCGGCTGCAGAGGGGAAAAAAACCCAAAAAACAAAAAAAATTAAAAAAAAAATCCCTCCCGATCAAAGCGGGAGAGAGAAAAGGACTTTTCCCGCGAATTCCGGGAATTCTGAGCACCTGCAGCCCCCCCGAGGATGGGAGGAAGGAGGGGAGGAAGGAGGGGCTGCAGCCCGGATCCCGTAATTTATTGCTCTGTGCACTCGGAGGCCCCAGGGATGGGGATTTTAGGGGGGAAAATAAAGGAATTTTCTGGGAGAAAAAAAAAAATCGGGGAAAAAAAGGAATTTTCGGGGGATAAAAAGGAATTTTATGGAAAAAAGAAGGAATTTTTGAGAAAAAGAACTGGAATTTTCTGGGGAAAAAAAAGGAATTTTCTGAGAAAAAAAGGAATTTTTTGGGGAAAAATAGGAATTTTCTGGAAAAAAATAAGGAATTTTCTGGGAAAAAATTTGGAATTTTCTGGGGAAATAAAAGGAATTTTCGGGGGAAATAAAAGGAATTTTCGGGGGAAAAAAAGAGGAATTTTTCGGGGAAAAAAAGGAGGAATTTTTCTGGGGAAAATTAGGAATTTTCTGGGAAAAAAAAGGATTTTTCTGAGGAAACAAAAAAGGCTTTTCTGAGGAAAAAAAAAGAATATTCGGGGGAAAAAGGAATTTTCGGAGGAAAAAAAAAAGGAATTTTCTGAAAAGAAAAGGAGTTTAGGAAATCCAGGACTTTGGAAAGATTTGTAATAGAACCCCACAGAGAGGGAATTCCAGGATTTTTTTTTCTCCCTTCTCATTTCCAGGCCTGGAAATGGTCGGGAAAGGTGGAAAAGGGTCAGGAAGGGGTGGAAAAGGGCCGGGAAAGGGCGAAAGGGGTCGGGAAAGGGATGGAAAAGTCGGGAAGGGGCGGAAATTGTAAGGAAAGGATGGAAAAGGGTCGGGAAAGGGATGGAAAAGGGTCGGGAAATGGTGGAAAACGGTCGGATAGGGACGGAAATTGTAGGGAAAGGGTGGAAAATGGTCGGGAAATGGAAAAGGGTCGGGAAAAGGAGAAAAGGGTTGGGAAAGAGGTGGAAAAGGGTCGAGAAGGGGTGGAAATTGTAGGGAAAGGGTGGAAAAGGATCCGGAAATGGAAAAAGATTGGGAAGGGGTGGAAATGATCGGGAAAGGGATGGAAAAGGGCCAGGAAATGGAAAAGGGTCGGAAATTGTAGGGAAAGGGTGGAAAAGGGTTGGGAATGGGGGGGAAAGGGTCAGGAAATGGTGGGAAAGGGTTGGGAAATGGAAAAGTGTCAGGAAAGGGATGGAAAAGGCCGGGAAACGGAAAAGGGGGCCGGGAAAAGGGTCAGAAAAATGGGTCGGGGGAGGAAGGGGGCGGAAAGGAAAGGGCGATTCGGGGGAAAGGGATCGGGGGTCAGAAATGGGATGGAAAAGCTCTGGAAAAAGGAAAAGGGTCGGGATGGGACCCGAGCGACGCTAGAGGGAGCCCCGGGCTCGATTAATTAACGAGCCGCAATTAACGGAGCGCGGGAAAAGCTCGGAGCCCGCAGGGAAAGGGGGAATTCCCTGGAATTCCTGGGGAAAAGGGGGCGGGTGTGGAAAACGCCTGGGCTGAGGGGAGGGAATGGCCGGGGTCAAAAACTTCCTGAGCTTCTCGAGTGAAATAAAATTTTATTTTTATTTCAATAAAATACCAAGATTTTATTTAAAATTTCCAGGTTTTATTTAAAATTTTGGATTCTGCGTCCTTCAGCAGCAGCTGGAGTCGGTGAGAAAGGAGGAAAAAAAAATTCCCTGAGTTTTTCCCCCTTGGTTTTCCAGGCCTCTACGATCCCCTCCCAGAAAAATAGGGTTTCACCCCAAAATTTTGGAGGAGAAAATCCTCTGATTGAGGGATTTTGGGATGGGAATTCCTGCCCCAAAGGAAGGATTGGGAAGTTTTGGGATGGGAATTCCTGCCCCAAAAGTACTGAGGGATTTTGGGATGGGAATTCCAGCCCCAAAGGAAAAATTGAGGGGGTTTGGAATGAGAATTTCCCCATCATCCAGGAGAGGAATTCCAGCCCCAAAAGAAGGACTGGGAAGTTTTGGGATGGGAATTCCAGCCCTAAAAGAAGGATTAAGGAGTTTTGGGATGGGAATTTCTCCGTTTTCCAAGTGCAGTAGTTCCATTCCCAAAGAAAGGATTGGGAAGGTTTTAGGGTGGGAATTCCAGCCCCAAAGGAAGGATTGAAGGATTTTGGGATGGGAATTTCCCCGTCCTCCAGGAGAGGAATTCCAGCCCTAAAGGAAGGATTGGGAAGTTTTGGGATGGGAATTCCAGCCCTAAAAGAAGGATTAAGGAGTTTTGGGATGGGAATTTCTCCGTTTTCCAAGTGCAGTAGTTCCATTCCCAAAGAAAGGATTGGGAAGGTTTTAGGGTGGGAATTCCAGCCCCAAAGGAATGATTGAAGGATTTTGGGATGGGAATTTCCCCGTCCCCCAGGAGAGGAATTCCAGCCCTAAAGGAAGGATTGGGATGTTTGGGATGTGAATTCCAGCTCCAAAGGAAAAATTGAGGGGTTTTGGAATGGGAATTTCCCCATCATCCAGGAGAGGAAATTTAAGCCCGAGAGAGAGGATTGGGAAATTTTGGGATGGGAATTCCAGCTCCAAAGGAAAAATTGGGAAGTTTTGGGACGGGAATTCCAGCCCTAAAGGAAGGATTGGGAAGTTTGGGATGGGAACTCCAGCTCCAAAGGAAAAATTGAGGGGTTTTGGAATGGGAATTCCAGGCCCGGAGGAAGGATTGAGGAGTTTTTGGGATGGGAATTTCCCCATCATCCAGGAAAGGGAATTAAAATCCCAGAGGAAGGATTGAGGGATTTTGGGATGGGAATTCCAGCTCTGAAGGAAGGATTGGGATGTTTGGGATGGAAATTCCAGACCCAAAAGGATTGGAAGGTTTTGGGATGGGAATTCCATTCCCAAAGGAAGGATTGGGGGATTTTGGGATGGGAATTCCTGCCCCAAAAGGATTGAGGGATTTTGGGATGGGAATTTCCCCATCATCCAGGAAAGGGAATTAAAATCCCAGAGGAAGGACTGAGGAATTTTGGATGGGAATTCTTGCCCCAAATGAAGGATTGGAGGATTTTGGGATGGGAATCTCCCCGTTCTCCAGGAGAGGGAATTGCATTCCCAAAGGAAGGATTGGGAAGGTTTTAGGATGGGAATTCCTGCCCCAAAGGAGGGACTGGGGGATTTTGGGGATGGGGATTTCCTCATCCTCTAGGGGAGAGAATTCCAGCCCTAAAGGAAGGATTGAGGGATTTTTGGGATGGGAATTCCAGCCCCAAATGAAGAATTTGAAGGTTTTGGGATGGTAATTCCATTCCCAAAGGAAGGATTGGAAGTTTTGGGATGGAAATTCAAGCCCCAAAAGGACTGGGAAGGTTTTGGGATGGGAATTCCATCCCCAAAGGAAGGATTTGAAGGTTTTGGGGTGGGAATTTCCCGGCCCTCCAGGAGAGGGCAATCCCGGCTGGAGCTGCGCTGATCCGGGGATGCTCGGGGAGGTTTTTTTGTTCCTTCCCTATAAAAGCTCAAATTTCTGGCTCGGGAGAGGGTTGGGAAATGGGAAAGGCAGATGGGAGAAAATCCCGCGAGTTTGGGGTGGGTAAAACACAGCGGAGCTCATCGAGAGGAAAAATAAAAACCAGGATTAAAGAGAAACCAGAGTGACCAGGAGCTGCTGGGAGAGGAAAAAGAGAAAAATTTAAATAGAATAAATTAATTTTTTTTTTGGAAACTCTGGAATTTTCTCAGCACCTCAGCCATTCTCCCAAGGGAGAAGCTTTTGGAAAAATTTTCTGGGAAAGGAAATGTTGGTCCCACCCACAATGAGGGTTCGCAGCTCGGGGGGAGAGAGAATATCCGGAAAATAAATGAGGGAAAAACCTCGTTAAAAGAGTCCTTTGAACCCTCCAGAAAAACTCCAGGAAAAAAAGCAGGAATGAGGAGGAAAAAAAATGGGAAGCTAGGAAAACCGGATTATTTTATTTTATTTTATTTCATTTCATTTCATTTCATTTCATTTCATTTCATTTCATTTCATTTCATTTCATTTCATTTCATTTCATTTCATTCCATTCCATTCCATTCCATTCCATTCCATTCCATTTTTATTTTGTTTTATTTTATTTCATTTCATTTCATTTCATTCCATTCCATTCCATTCCATTCCATTCCATTCCATTCCATTCCATTCCATTCCATTCCATTCCATTCCATTCCATTCCATTCCATTCCATTCCATTCCATTCCATTTTTATTTCATTCCATTCCATTTCATTTTTATTTTGTTTTATTTTATTTTATTTTATTTCATTTCATTTCATTTCATTTCATTTCATTTCATTTCATTTCACTTCACTCCATTTTTATTTTATTTTATTTCATTTCATTCCTTTTATTTTATTTTATTTTATTATTTTATTTCATTTCATTTCATTTTATTCTATTTCATTTCATTCCGTTTTTATTTTATTTAATTTCATTTAATTTCATTTTATTCTATTTCATTTCATTCAATTTTTATTTTATTTTATTTTATTTTATTTTATTTTATTTTATTTTATTTTATTTTATTTTATTTTATTTTATTTTATTTTATTTTATTTTATTTTATTATTTGTTATTTATTTATTTATTTTTATTTTTAAAAAATTACTTTTATTTTATATTTATATTTATATTTTTATTTTTGTTATTACTTTTTTAAAAAATTTTATTTTTCTCCTTTCTTTTTTTGGTTTGGGTTTTTTTTTGGGGGGGGGGGGGGGGGGGCACAGGGAGAAGCTTCCAGAAGGAAGAAGGAGAAAAAAGCCGGGAGTGTCCGAGCTGCGCTGGGAGTTAAAAGGATCCCATAAAAATCCCATAAAAATCCCATAAAATCCGCTTTTTTAAAAAGGGAGTTAACCCCTTAAAGCCCGGCGGCTTTTGCTGCTGCCGGGGGCAAAGTCTCAGCCCAGGGCGGTAAAAAAAAAAGGGAAAAAAGCCGATCCGGCAGGTTAAAAAAAAAAATTAAAAACTGTATTAAAATATTAAAATGTTCTCTTAAAAACATTAAATAAATCAATTTAAAAGAACAAATCCCATCCGCGAACGGGATTTCAGCACAGTCCTGCCCTCCTCATTTTGCCATCATTAAAAAAACCAAAATTTTGCGGCTTCGTGGGGCCAAATCCCACGAGGGGAATTTCCAAACTGATCGCAAAATGGGGAGAAAAAATTTAAATTTTAATGTCTTTTCATATTTTTCCCCTACTCAAACCCTGCGAGGTGCAAAGAAATTTTTTCCCCCTTTATTGTACAAATTCAATGAGGCTTCGCAGATGTTTGAATACTGGAATTCTTTCAGAATTAAAGATAAATTTAAATATTTAAATTATAAATTTATTAATTATATTATATTATATTATATTATATTGTATTGTATTGTATTGTATTATATTATATTATATTATATTATATTATATTATATTATATTATATTATAAAAGTAGAATAATATACTCTAACAATAAAATAATATAATAATTAAATAATTGGCTCGCCAACTATTTAACTATTATTATTAAATAATCAAACATTAAATATTTATTCAATTGAAACATTTAAATTATAAAATATAATACAATATGATAGAACATAATAATAGAAAAACATAACAATACAATAGATTAACATAATAATAAAATAATTGGCTGGCCAAATATTTCATTATTATGATTAAATAATGAAGTAGTAAATATTTAATAAATTTAAATAGTTAAATAATTATTGTAATATGATACAATATAGTATAATACACTATAATATAATACAATACAATACAATATAATAATAAATTAAAATAAATTAAATAAATTTAATAATAATAATAATAATAATAATAATAATAATAATAATAATAATAATAATAATAATAATAATAATTTAATTTGCTGCACCCCTGGAGTGGGAACATCCCGAGCCCAGCAGTTCCAGATGGGTTTGGTTCCTTTGAAATCAAAGGGAAATGATCAAGGATCGCATCCCGCGGTGCTGGAACAAGGACAATAAATTAATTTTGTTATTTTTACACGGAAATGATCAGGGGATCGTGTCCCACCGTGGTGAAACAGCGATAATAAATGTAATTTTGATATTTGTACACGGAAATGATCAAGGATCGTGTCCCACCATGGCAGAACAGAAATAATAAATGTAATTTTTTTATTTTCACAGGGAAATGATCCCTGTGTCCCACCATGGTGGAACAGTGATAATAAATGTAATATCGATATATTCATAGGGAAATGATCAAGGATCCTGTCCCACCATGGCAGAACGGAAATAATAAATTAATTTTGTTCTTTTCCCTGGGAAATGATCAGGGATCGTGTCCCGCTGTGGTGGATCAGTGATAATAAATGTAATTTTGTTATTTTTACACGGAAATGTTCAAGGATCCTGTCCCACCGTGGTATAATAAATGTAATTTTGATATTTTCATACGGAAATGATCCCTGTGTCCCACCATGGTGAAACATATATAATAAATGTAATTTTGTTATTTTCACGCGGAAATGTTCAAGGGATCGTGTCCCGCCATGGCAGAACGGAAATAATAAATTAATTTTGATATTTTCCCTGGGAAATGATCTGGGATCGTGTCCCGCCATGGCAGAACAGAAATAATAAATGTAATTTTTTTATTTTCACAGGGAAATGATCCCTGTGTCCCACCATAGTGGAACATATATAATAAATGTAATTTCGATATTTTCACAGGGAAATGATCAAGGATCCTGTCCCACCATGGCAGAACAGAAATAATAAATTAATTTTGTTATTTTCCCTGGGAAATGATCAGGGATCGTGTCCCACTGTGGTGGATCAGTGATAATAAATGTAATTTTTTTATTTTCACAGGGAAATGTTCAAGGATCCTGTCCCACCGTGGTATAATAAATGTAATTTTGATATTTTCATACGGAAATGATCCCTGTGTCCCACCATGGCAGAACAGAAATAATAAATGTAATTTTCATATTTTCACAGGGGAATGTTCAAGGATCGTGTCCCGCCATGGCAGAACGGAAATAATAAAATAATTTTGTTATTTTCACAGGGAAATGATCAGGGATCGTGTCCCACCGTGGCAGAATGGAAATATAAATATAATTTCGTTATTTTCACAGGGAAATGATCTGGGATAGTGTCCTGCCTTGGCAGAACGGAAATAATAAATTAATTTTGATATTTTTTCTGGGAAATGATCAAAGATTGTGTCCCGCCATGGCAGAACGGAAATAATAAATGTAATTTTGATATTTTCACAGGGAAATGATCAAGGATCGTGTCCCACCATGGCAGAACGGAAATAATAAATGTAATTTCGTTATTTTCACAGGGAAATGATCAGGGATCGTGTCCCGCCATGGCAGAACGGAAATAATAAATTAATTTTGATATTTTCACATGGAAATGATCCCTGTGTCCCACCATAGTGGAACATATATAATAAATGTAATTTCGTTATTTTTACACGGAAATGATCAGGGATAGTGTCCTGCCTTGGCAGAACGGAAATAATAAATTAATTTTGATATTTTCCCTGGGAAATGATCAGGGATCCTGTCCCACCGTGGCAGAACAGAAATAATAAATTAATTTTGTTATTTTCACAGGGAAATGATCAGGGATCGTGTCCCACTGTGGTGGATCAGTGATAATAAATGTAATTTCGTTATTTTCACAGGGAAATGATCAGGGATCGTGTCCCGCCATGGCAGAACAGAAATAATAAATTAATTTTGATATTTTCACATGGAAATGATCCCTGTGTCCCACCATAGTGGAACAGTGATAATAAATGTAATTTCGATATTTTCACAGGGAAATGATCGAGGATCGTGTCCCACCATGGCAGAACGGAAATAATAAATTAATTTTGATATTTTCACAGGGAAATGATCAGGGATCCTGTCCCACTGTGGTGGATCAGTGATAATAAATGTAATTTCGTTATTTTTACACGGAAATGATCAGAGATCCTGTCCCACCATGGCAGAACGGAAATAAAAAATGAATTTTGTTCTTTTCCCGTCACTGCCCCGGCTCAGGGGCTCAGCCCCGGGGGTTCGGGGGCGCTCGGAGCTCGGGCGGCAGCACCGCGGAGAGCTCCGCACCGAGAGGAATTCGGGTTTATTTAATTCCATTTCATTTCATTCAATTTCATTCATTAAATTAAATTAATTAAATTTCATTTATTTTTTATTTCATTTCAGTGTATTCCGTTCCATTGGTTCTGTTTTGTTTCCTTTCCTTTCATTTAATTTCATTTTATTTCGTTTCATTTTTTTTTATTTTACTTTATTTTGTTTTGGTTTTTTTCGTTTTGTTTAATTTCATTCCATTTCGTTTCATTCCGATTTATTTTATTTCATTTAACCTTCCCTTCCCTTCCCTTCATTTTAATTTTAAATGTATAAAATATTTTATTTAATTTAAATTTTTTTTTTCAAAAATACTTTATTTCATTTTATCTCCTACAGCTCCAAGCACAAATTTTCACCAAACTGGTGAAAAATTATATTATTATTAGTTAAACCCATTCTTTAATTATTATATTATTATTAGTTAAACCCATTCTTTATTATTATAATTATATATTATATTTCATTATTATTATATTGAAATTATATTATTATTATATTGAAATATAATATTCATTAATATTATATTTCAATATTATTCTTCATTAAATTCATTATTTTATTAATTATATTATTATTCATTAAACCCATTATCGATTTTATTAATGTGCCATACCCAATCCTTTTCACTTTGGGGTGTCCTGCATTTTTGGGGTGACCCCACAGAGCTTTGGGGTGTCCCACAGAACTTTGGGGTGTCCCACAGAGCTTTGGGGTGTTCCCACAGCTTGGCCAGGTGACCCCACAGTTTTGGGGTGACCCCACAGCTTTAGGGGGACCCCACAGAGCTTTGGGGTGTCCCACAGAGCTTTGGGGGGACCCCACAAAGATTTGGGGTGATCTCACAGAGCTTTGGGGTGTTCCCACAGAGATTTGAGGTGTCCCACAGAGCTTGGCCAGGTGACCCCACAGTTTTGGGCTGACCCTACAGCTTTAGAGAGACTCCACAGAGATTTGGGGTGTCCCACAGAGCTTTAGGGGGATCCCACAGAGCTTTGGGGTGCCCCACTGAGCTTGGTCAGGTGACCCCACAGCTTTGAGGTGACCCTACAGCTTAGGGTGACCCTACAGCTTTGAGGTGGCCCCACAGCTTTGAGGTGACCCCACACCTTTGGGGTGCCCCACAGCTTTGGGGTGACCTCACAGAGCTTTGGGGTGCCCCATGACTTTAGGGTGACCCCACAGAGCTTTAGGGTGTCCCACAGAGCTTTGGGGTGTCCCCACAGATTTGTGGTGTCCCACAGAGCTTGGCCAGGTGACCCCACAGAGTTTTGAGGTGACCCTACAGCTTTAGGGAACCTCACAGGGCTTTGGGGTGACCCCCCACAGCTTTGGGGTGATCTCACAGAGTTTTGGGGTGTTCCCACAGCTTTAGGGTGACCCCACAGAGCTTTAGAATGACCTCATAGAGCTTTGGGGTGTCCCACAGAGCTTGGTGACCCCACAGCTTTGGAGGTTCTCCACGGTGTTTTGGGGTGAGCCCACACCTTTGGGGTGACCCCACAGAGCTTTAGGGTGTCCCTCAGAGCTTGTCCATGTGACCTCATAGTTTTGGGGTTTTCCAAGATGTTTTAGGGTATTCCCACAGCTTTGAGATGACCCCACAGCTTTGGGGTGCCCCACAGAGCTTTGGGGTGATCCCGCAGAGATTTGGGGTGACTCCACAGAGCCTTGGAGTGCTCCCACAGAGCTTTTCCAAGTGACCCCATAGTTTTGGGGTTTTCCAAAGTGTTTTGGGGTGACCCCACAGCTTTGGGGTGCCCCACAGAGCTTTGGGGTGACCCCACAGCTTTGGGGTTTTCCACGGTGTTTTGGGGCTGCTCTGGACCTGTTTGGGGGAATTTCTTTGGGGTTTGGACCGTAAATGCCGTCGGCTCTTCTGCAGATTTTACAACCTCCAGAGGCGGAAATAAAATTTGGGATAATGGCAAAGCCAGGAGCTCATCCCAAACCTCTCCGGGCCGGGCTGGGATCCGGCTGCTGAAATCCCTTAATTCCTTTATGGTAACCACAACCCCAAAGTTTTTATCTTTCATTTTATTGAAATAAAATTTCATTTCAAACACTCGCAGCCCCTCTGAACTCGGGCCGAGGCAGCAGAGACAGCCAAGGTTTATTTTTATTTTTTTTTTTTTTGAATGTTCTCTTTTTTTCTCCCGGAATTCGGGTGGGGAAGGGGAAGCAGCGCCAGGATTTTGGGAAGCCGAGTTCAAAAAACCTGGGAATGTTTTATGGAGATTTCCTAAATCCAGGACTTCGCCTTCGTGTGGGGTTTGGGATGTGGAGCACGGCGGGAGGGAGGGCTGGGATAAATTCCAGTCCCTCTGGTGCTTTTCCAGACTTTTCCAGCCTTTTCCAGGCCTTTCCAAACCCTTTCCCAGTCCTTTCCCAGTTCTTTTCCCAGCCCTTTTCCAATCCTTTTCCCATCCTTTTCCCAGCCCTTTTCCAACCCCTTCCCAACCCTTTTCCAACCCTTTTCCAGCCCTTTTCCAGGCCTTTCTCAGCCTTTTCCAGCCTTTTTCCAGGCCCTTTCCCAACCCTTTCTCAGCCCTTTTCCAGGCTTTTCCAGGCATTTTCCAGGCTTTTCTCAGCCTTTCCCATCCCTTTCCCAACCCCTTCCCATCCCTTTCCCATCCCTTTTCCCAATCCTTTCCCATCCCTTTCCCAGTTTTTCCCAACCCCTTCCCACCCCTTTCCAACCCTTTTCCCAACCCTTTCCCATCTCCTTCCCAACCCTTTCCCAGCCCTTTCCCAACTCTTCCCCATCCCTTTTCCCAATCCTTTCCCATCCCTTTTCCCATCCCTTTTCTCATCCCTTTCCCAGTTTCTCCCAACCCCTTCCCATCCCTTTCCCATCGTTTTCCCAGCTAATTTTCCATTGTTCCCGAGGCTCCTGGATTGGTCTGGGCCTGAGCACAGATGGAGGGAGAAGCTGCCAAAATCCTCCCAAAAGGACGTGGGGCTGGAAGCAAATGGAGCCGCAGCAGCAGGGAGCGAGGCCGGGAACCTCATCCCAGATTTTGGGATCTCATCTCAGATTTCGGAACCTCATCTCAGATTTTGGGATCTCATCCCAGATTTCGGAACCTCATCCCAGATTTCACATCCTCGGAGCCTGGGACAGGGACAGGAATTGGGGGTGGCTGATGTCCCAAAGGCAGCAGGGACGGTGGGATTTGGGGACAGAAAATGAGCTGGGGGAGAAGCAGAAGTGAAAATCCCCGAGGTTTGGGGTGGGAAATATCCCCAGGGATTTATAGGGGACATGCATTTATATTTATATTTATATTTATATTTATATTTATATTTATATTTATATTTATATTTATATTTATATTTATATTTATATTTATATTTATATTTATATTTATATTTATATTTATATCCAATAATTTATTATTAAATACTATTATAATTATAAATAATTATAATTATAATTATAATTATTTAGATTTATACATTTTTATGTTCATATGTTCATATATTCATATTTACAATTATATCCATAGGGATGGGGAAAGCCCCATGGAGGTGGGTTGGGAAAACTGCGATTCCCAGTGTCCAAAATGCAGCCAAATTCAGCCAAATTCAGCCTGGAGAGGTAAAGGAGAACAGGGAGAACCTCTGAGGCCAAGGGTGAGGACACGCTCAGGGCGTGGCTGCCCGTGGAGAAGGAATTTTATTGCCCCAGCCTCCCTTTCCTCTCAGAAATGGAACCGTGCCAAAAAAATCAGCTTTGTCCCCTTTTCCATTTGTTCCCTTTTCCCCTCAGAACCGGGATTTTGCACAGCTCTGGCGTGGAGCTTTGTCCCGTTTTCCATTTGCTCTCGATCCCCTCAGAACCGGGACTTTGCTGGGTTATGGACTTGAGCTTTGTCCCCTTTTCCATTTCACTGAGTCCCCTCAGAACCGGGACTTTGTTCAGCTCTGGGATTGAGCTTTGTCCCCTTTTCCATTTGCTCTGAATCCCTTCAGAGCCACGACTTTGCAGGGTTATGGGATTGAGATTTGCCCCCTTTCCCTTTTGTTCCGAGTCCCCTCAGAACTGGGACCCTGCACAGGCCCAGGATTGAGCTCTGTCCCCTTTTCCCCTCAGAGCCAGGACTCTGCACAGCTCCAGGATTGAGCTTTGTCCCCTTTTCCATTTATTCCTTTCAGACCAGGATTTTTCAGGTTTATGGGACTGAGATTTGTCCCCTTTCCCCTCAGAACCGGGACTTTACAGGTTTATGGGATTGAGCTTTGTCCCCTTTTCCCCTCAGAACTGGGATTTTGCACAGCTCTGGGACTGAGCTTTATGCCCTTTTCTTTTTGTTATGAATGCATTCAGAACTGGGACTCTGCACAGATCCAGGATTGAGCTTTGTTCCCTTTTCCTTTTCTTCCGAGACCTCTCAGAACCAGGATTTTACAGGTTTATGGGATTGAGCTTTATTCCCTTTTCTCCTCAGAACCGGGACTTTGCCCGGCCCCAGGACTGAGCTTTGTCCCTTTTCCTTTTTTTCCGAGTCCCCTCAGAACCAGGACTCTGCACAGGCCCAGGATTGAGCTCTGTCCGCTTTTCCATTTGTTCCTTTCAGACTGGGACTTTACAGGTTTATGGGATTGAGCTCTGTCCCCTTTTCTTTTTGTTATGAATCCATTCAGAACTGGGACTCTGCACAGATCCAAGACTGAGCTTTGTTCCCTTTTCCTGTTTTTCCAAGACCTCTCAGAACCGAGATTTTACAGGTTTATGGGATTGAGCTTTATTCCCTTTTCCCCTCAGAACTGGGACTTTGCAGGTTTATAGGATTGATCTTTGTTCCCTTTTCCCCTCAGAAATGGGACTTTGCTCGGCCCCAGGACTGAGCTTTGTCCCTTTTCCTTTTTTTTCCGAGACCTCTCAGAACCAGGACTTTGCTGGGTCATGGGATTGAGCTCTGTCCCCTTTTCCATTTGCTCCTTTCAGACCAGTATTTTACAGGTTTATGGGATTGAGTTTTGTCTCCTTTTCACCTCAGAACCGGGACTTTGCTCGGCCCCAGGACTGAGCTTTGTCCCCTTTTCCATCTGCCCTGAATCCCCTCAGAACAGCGACTTTGCTGGGTTATGGGATTGAGCTCTGTCTCCTTTTCCATTTGTTCCTTTCAGACCAGTATTTTACAGGTTTATGGGATTGAGCTTTATTCCCTTTTCCCATCAGAGCCAGGACTTTGCCCGGCCCCAGGACTGAGCTTTTTTCCCTTTTCCATTTGTTCCTTTCAGACCAGGCTTTGCAGGGTTATAGGACTGAGCTTTGTCCCCTTTCCCCCTCAGAACCGGGATTTTACAGGTTTATAGGACTGAGCTTTGTCTCTTTCCCCACAGAACCGGGACTTTGCCCGGCCCCAGGACTGAGCTTTGTCCCTTTTCCATGCGCTCTGAGTCACCTGAGGAAAATCCCATTTGTTAATGGGGCCAAAGTGCCGAGGTGGGGATGGAACTTCCCCGAGCGGGGTCACAAACCCAGCCCTGATTTCCCGCAGGTTCCTCCACAAATTCCCTGATTTCCCTGAAATTCCTGACCCTGGGTGGGTTTTTCCCCCTTTTTTTCTTGTCAGGGAAGAGGAAAATTCCATCCCGCTCTGCTCCAACCATGCCCAGCCCCTCAGGATTTATAGGGTGCCCCAAACCCAACCCCGCAGACGCCATAAAGCCGAAGGTGTGGGGTTTAAATCTAAATATTTATTTAAATGTTGGCTCTTTGCGGAGCTCTGTGTGCAGACCTGCAGGATTCCTTAAAATCCCTCCTGAATTATGGGGTGAGGGAGTTCGTGGAGATGGGAATGAAAAAAAAATCAGGTTTTTATCAGGAAGGGCAACACCCATAAACTGGAGCTGGCCATAAAAGCGCTGCTGACCTTGCTCAGCTCGTGAAAATCCAAGGAGCTGCAGCACAAAAGGAATATTTTATTTTATTTTATTTTATTTTATTTTATTTTATTTTATTTTATTTTATTTTATTTTATTTTATGTAATTTTTTTGTATTTTATATTTTATTATTTTTATTGTATTTTATTTTATTTTATTTTATTTTATTTTATTTTATTTTATTTTATTTTATTTTATGTAATTTTTTTGTATTTTATATTTTATTATTTTTATTGTATTTTATTGTGTTTTATATTTTATTATTTATTTTATTGTATTGTATTATATTGTATTGTATTTTATATTATTTTTAAAATTCTTATTTTATTTTATGTATTTTATATTTTACTTTTTAATATTTTATTATTTTTATTGTATTTTATTGTATTTTATATTTTATTATTTATTTTATTGTATTGTATTATATAGTATTGTATTTTATATTATTTTTAAATATTTTATTTTATTTTATTTTATTTTTTGTATTTTATATTTTATTTATTTTTATTTTATTTTGTATCCCAGGGAAAGAGCTGGAACTGGGGTAAAAACTGCCAAAATTTGGTTCTGGAGAAACTCCCTTATGGATAAATAACTGGATAAACGCACCGAAAAATCCAAAATAACACCCCAGAGGAATTAAAAAAAAAAATAATCTCTGAGGAACAGGAGCAAAATCAGGGTTCATCTCTAAATAACGTGAAATCAGTGAAAAATAGAAATAATTCCGAGGGGTTCTCAGGAAATCCAGGGATGTTGTGGGATGTCAGGAAGGCCCAACCCCGGACCTGCCGTGGAATTCCGGGCAGGAATTTTAACAAGAAGCACCTGCCCGCCCGGCCCTTTACACACGCTGTTAAATTTAACCACGCACGGCGGCTTCCACACACCGAGGGGTGGTAAAAATTCAAAAAAATTAAATTACAAACTGGCCAAAAATTCGGATTTATTTATTTATTTTTTTAGTTGTGCGTTGCCAGCTTCCAAAAGTTCAGGCGGACTCTTGAGCAATGTCAGGAGGGATGGAAAAGAAATTTGGGTTGATGGTTGGCAGGTGGAAGGATTGTCCTGGTGGGGGGAGCAGGAGCCCAAAATCAGAAGTTTTGGGGTGGTTTTGTGGTGGTTTTGTCGAGTTCAGAGGTGAGGGAATAGCCTGGGGTAAATGGGATTGTCCAGGGTTAGAAAATAAAGGGGAAATGGGGAGGGAAGGGAAGGGAGAGGGGAAAAGGGAATGGGGAAAAGGGAAAGGGGAAAGGATAAAGGGGAAAGGGGAAAGGGGAAAAGAAAGAAAAAAGGGGAAAAGAAAAAGAAAAAAGGAAAAAAATAAAGAAAAAAGGATAAAGGCAATGAAAGGGGAAAAGGAAAGGGAAAAGGAAAGGAAAAAGGAGAAAGGAAAGGAAAGGGAAAGGGAAAAGGAAAAGGGAAAAGGAAAGAAAAAAGGATAAAGGCAAGGAAAGGGAAAAGGAAAAGGGAAAGAAAGGAAAAAGGAAAGGGAAAGGGGGAAAGGAAAGGGAAGGGGAAATTAAAGGAAAGAAAAGAGGAAAGGAAAAAGGGGAAAGGAAAAAGGAAGATGGAAGATGGAAAAATGAAAAAGGAAAAAGGAAAGGGGAAAGAAAAAGGAAAAGAAAGGGAAAAGGTAAAGAAAAAGGAAAAATGAGAAAGGAAAAGGGATCCCTCAGGCCGTTCCCAATCCCGTTTTTCATGGTTCCGGGGACACCCGCTGCAGTCAGGGATTCCCCGGGGATGCTCTCCCTGGAAGAGGCCGCGCTCCCATTCCTCTCTCTCCGCACTCCCCCAAACCCCGCGGCCGGGCAGGGATCCCAAATCCCCCAATTCCTGCTCCAGTCCCCGGGAACTCTGGGGCTGTGGGAGGAGGGATCGGGGAAGGATTTCACAGCCGGACAAAGAGGAGGAGCCACAAGATGGCATGAGATAATAAAGTTTATAATATTAATTATTATAGTTATTTATTTATTATTGAAATTTTAATATAATATTATATAATATGATATATGCGATAAAATATAATATAATATATAATATATAATATATAATATATAATATATAATATATAATATATAATATATAATATATAATATATAATATATAATATATAATATATAATATATAATATATAATATATAATATATAATATATAATATATAATATATAATATATAATATATAATATATAATATATGATATATGATATATGATATATGGTATATGGTATATGATATATGATATATAATATAATATAATATAATATAATATAATATAATATAATATAACATAAATAGTACAATATAATATATCATGTATATCATATATATTTTATATTATAATAATACACTATATATCATATATTATATTATAGTAATATGCATTATATATAACATTTATATTTTAATACTACATTATAATAATATCGTATGGTATACGACAGTATAGTATATATTTAATATGATATAAATCTATTTAAACATATATTTATTATTTCTATTATGTAAATATATAATTGTTTATAATGATTATAAAATATAAGTGTTTTATAAACCTTATTATTTTATAAAAGTTCATCAAATAATAAAGCTTGTAAGGGAATTATATTTTATTTTATTGGTATGTATTTATTTTGTTTTATTATTAGATTTTAAAAATATTTTAATAGATGATATAATAAACCAATGTTTTAATATCTATTTATAAAATATCTATATTCTATAAATATATAACTATTTGTAATCATTATAAAATATATATCATAAACTTTATTACTGTATAAAAGTTCATAAAATAATAAAGTTTGGAAAATAATTATATTTTGTTTTATTAATACATATTTGGTTTATGAGTAGATTTTATTTTTTTATTATTATTTTATTTATTATATATTATATTTTGCTCCCAAATGAGCAGGAAATGATATCCTCAGAGGAGTTTTCTAAATTCCAGGATTGTGCCATTTTCCTGGAGAATTTTGGGGGAATTTTTATGGATTTACATCCTCAGGAGAGGAGGAGAGCGAAGCTGTGCTCAATCCTGATTTTTGAGGGTGTAAAAAATAAAAATAAAAAATAAAAAATAAGAAATTTTTAAAAATTAAAATAAAAAGAAAAAATAAAAATAAAATTTAGATTAAAATTAAAAGCAAGGGGGGGTATCCTAAAATAAGACCATTTTTAGTAATAATTAAAACCATATCTTTAGGAAAAAAAAAAAAGAAAAATAAAACCAACAGGTACTAAAAAAATTCTGCCGAGGTGAACTCGGGTGCAGCCGAAATTTTGGGGAAAATTTGGGGTTTCTGATGGGATTTTTCCTCTCCCAGCTCGGATCTCCCGTGGGGTGCAGGCGAAAATCTTGGGAAAAAATCAGATTTTTCCCCTAATTTCACCACCGGGCTCTGGATTTTCCTCCTGCTCGGAGGAATCGCTTTTTTTGGGACTTTTTTTTTAATTTTGGTGAGGGATGCGGCAAAATTCAAATATTCGGCCTCGCCTTTCCGCGTGCTCATTAATTATCCTTTAAATTAAAAAATCCAGGGGAAAAAAAAGAGTTTATTCATCAGAACAAAGCCCAAAAAGTGCTTGAGCTGAATTGAAAAGCGCCTATTTAATTTAATTTAATTTTATTTTATTTTATTTTTCATTTCGTTTCATTTAATTTAATTTCATTTTTAAAATTTTATTTATTTATTTTATTTTACTTCATTTAATTAATTAATTAATTTATTTATTTTACTTTATTTTACTATTTTTGTTTTATTTTATTTCTCATTTTATTTTATTTTATATTTTATCTAACTTTATTTTGCTTTATTTTTTATTTTTTAATTATACTTTTTATTTTATATTTTATTTCATTTTATTTTTCCTTTCGTTTCATTTAATTTAATTTCATTTTAAAATTTTTATTTATTTCTTTTATTTTACTTTATTTTACTTCATTTAATTTACTTATTTATTTATTATTTTATTTTATTTTATTTATCATTTTATTTTATATTTTATTTTACTTTATTTTGCTTTTTTTTTAATTTTACTTTATTTTATTTTATATTTTATTTTGCTTTACTTTTTTTTTGTTTTAATTATACTTTTTTATTTTATTTTTTATTTTATTTTATTTTATTTTATTTTATTTTATTTTATTTTATTTTATTTTATTTTATTTTATATTTTATTTTATTTTATTTTATTTTATTTTAATTTTCTCTCTCTCTGCCGCTCGGTCGGGACAGAAAATCGCTGCCGGCTCCGTAATGCGGATTTTTCCCGAATTAACATTCAGCGCACGCAGCCCTGCAGCAGGGACGGGGAACAACCCAAACCCAGCACAGAACCGAGCCCCGCTCAATTCCAGCCGGAAAATCAAAATATTCCTCACTTGGATCTTTATTCTGAATTATTCGGGGGGGAAAAACCGAGAAAAAAGCGAATTTTTTGTTGTTGTTTTGGGGTTGTTTTATCCCCGAGGCGTGAGAGGCACCAGCGCTGCAGGGAATAAACTCATTCCGTGTAAAAATTCTAAAAAAAATTTAATTTTATGAAAAGCAATTAAATCATCTAGCAGAGAAAAAGGGGGGAAATGGATTTCGGTGTGAAAAAAAAATCTGGTTTCGTGCAGAGGTGAAGGCTGATATATCAAAAAATAAAATAAAATAAAGTAAAGTAAGGTAAAATATAAAATAAAATAAAATAAAATAAAATAAAATAAAATAAATAAAATAAAATAATAAAATAAAATAAAATAAAATAGTAAAATAAAGTAAAATAAAATAAAATAAAATAAAATAAAATAAATAAAGTAAAATAAAGTAAAAGTAAAATAAAGTATAAGTAAAATAAAGTAAAATAAAATAAAATAAAGTAAAATAAAGTAAAATAAAAAGAAAATACCCTGGAAGGGTTGGAGAGGAGCAAACTCAATTTTAAATTGATGGGATGTCCGATATTATTAAATTTAACAATTTTTCAACAATAATTTAACTGCAAAGGGGAATTTTCCTGTTTTATTTGCAGCTCGCATGTTAAAAATACAAAAAATATCCCAGCAATAATTAAAGATTTAATAAATAATTTTAATTTTTGAACAGACGGAGAGGGAGAGAAGGGGAAATCCTTTTTTGTAGGTGTGAAAGGAAATATTTTGGTTTATTTTAGGGCCTCGAATTAGGGAAAAAACGGGGTAAAAGGGTAAAAAAAGGAGGTAAAATGTAAAAAAAAGTGATTTTAGTGAGCGGGGAAGGCAGAGCCGTCAATGACATCCCAGGAATGTTTACGGCGCGGGCTCAAGTTCAATGACAAAATCCTTTGAAGGGGAAAGGGGAGGAAAAAAACCCCCAAAATAAAATAATAAAAAACCCCAGCCCAGACAGAGACTTCGGGCGGTGGGAATGAACTTGAACAAAAGGAAGGAGTCAAAGGGAAAAGGGGGAGGGAAATGGGAGAGGTTTGGTGTTCCCAGAGCGACTTTGGGGCGGTTTGGGGGATTTTAGGGCGATTTGGGGGCATTTGGGGGTTGGTTTTAGGGGATTTTGGGGGGATTTTGGGGGTTTGGGGGCATTTTGGGGTTGGATTTAGGGAATTTTGAGGGGATTTTGGGGGGATTTTGAGGGGATTTTGGGGTTGGTTTGGGGGGATTTTGGGGGGATTTTGGGGTTGGTTTGGGGGGATTTGGGGGGGGATTTGGGGGGATTTTAAGGCGGTTTGGGGCCATTTTGGGGTTGGTTTTGCGGGATTTTGGGGGGATTTTGGGGCATTTTGGCATTGGTTTTGGGGGATTTTGGGGGGATTTGGGGGGATTTTGGGAGCATTTTGGGGTTGGTTTTGGGGGGATTTTGGGTTTGGTTTTGGGGGAGAGTTAAACTGGGAGACGTGTTTGGTGTTCCCAGAGTCACTTTGGGGCAGTTTGGGGGGATTTTGCGGGGATTTTGGGTTTGGTTTTGGGGTATTTTGGGTTTGGTTTTAGGGGGAGGGAAACTGGGAGAGGGGTTTGGTGTTCCCAGCGCATCCTTGGGGCGATTTGGGGAGATTTTGGGGGGATTTTGTGTTTGGTTTGGGGGGGGAGTTAAACTGGGAGAAGGGTTTGGTGTTCCCAGAGCAACTTTGGGGCGATTTGGAGGGATTTAGGGTTTGGTTTTAGAGGAAGGGAAACTCGGAGAGGTGTTAGGTGTTCCCAGAGCTTCTTTGGGGCGGTTTGGGGGGATTTTAGGGGATTTGGGGTTTGGTTTTAGGGGAAGAGAAACTGGGAGAGGTGTTTGGTGTTCCCAGAGCCTCTTTGGGGAGATTTTTGGCAATTTTGGGGGTGCTTGGGTTTGGTTTTGGGGGAAATCGAGTGAGGGGAGAGAGGAAAAAGGGGAGAGGAGAGAGAGTTGTTTTAGGTCAGATTTTGGGGTTGGTCTTTCACAGGTTTTGGGTCTGGTTTAGCCCAGGTTTGGAGCTGTTCTAGCCCAGGTTTTGGGGCTGGTTTAGCTCAGGTTTTGGGGCTGTTCCATGTCAAGTTTTGGGGCTGCTCTCCCACAGTTTTTGGGGCTGCTCTGGCCCGTTTTGGGGCTCCCCTGCCCCAGGTTTTGGAGCTGTTTTAGCCCAGGTTTGGGGCTGCTCTGGGCCAGATTTTGGGGCTCACCTGCTCCAGGCTTTGGGGCTGCTCTAGCCCAGGTTTTGGGGCTTCCATAGCCCAGGTTTTGGGGCTCCCCTGCCCCAGATTTTGGGGCTCTGCTGCCCCAGATTTTGGGGCTGTTCTAGCCCAGGTTTAGGGCTGGTTTAGTCCAGGTTTTGGGGCTGCTCTAACCCAGGTTTTGGGGCTGCTCTAACCCAGCTTTTGGGGCTCCTGTAGCCTAGGTTTTGGGGCTCCCCTGCCCCAGATTTTGGGGCTGGTTCTAGACCAGGTTTGGGGCTGTTCTAGTCCGGGTTTTGGAGCTCCCCTGCCCCAGGTTTGGAGCAGTTTAAAACCAGATTCGGCGCTGTTCTAGCCCAGGTTTTGGAGCTGTTTTAGCCCAGGTTTAGGGCTGCTCTGGGCCAGATTTTGGGGCTCCCCTGCTCCAGGCTTTGGGGCTTCTCTAACCCAGGTTTTGGGGTTGTTTTAGCCCAGATTTTGGGGCTGTTCTAGCCGGGGTTTTGGGGCTGTTGTAGCCCAGGCTTTGGGGCTCCCCTGCCCCAGGTTTTGGGGCTGCTCTGGCCCAAGTTTGGAACTGTTTAAGCCCAGGTTTTGGGGCTGTTCTAGCCCAGGTTTAGGGCTGGTTTAGTCCAGGTTTTGGGGCTTCTCTGCCCAGGTTTTGGGGCTTCTCTAGGCGAGGTTTTGGGGCTGCTCTGCCCCAGATTTCGGTACCGCTCTGCCCCAGATTTCTATGCCACTCTGCCCCAGGTTTTGAGGCTTTTTTTAGCCAAGGTTTGGAGCTGCTCTAACCCAGATTTTGGGGGTGATTTAGCCCAGGTTTTGGGGCTGCTCTAGGCTAGATTATAGGGTTCTCCTGCCTCAGGTTTTGGGACTGTTCTCTCCCAGGTTTTTGGGGCTGCTCTAGGCGAGGTTTTGGGGCTGCTCTGTCCCAGATTTCGGTGTCACTCTGCCCCAGGTTTTGAGGCTTTTTTAGCCCAGGTTTTGGGGCTGTTCTACACCAGGCTTGGAGCTGTTCTAGCCCGGGTTTAGAGCTGGTTTAGTCCAGGTTTTGGGGCTGCTCTAGGCTAGATTATAGGGTTCTCCTGTCCCAGGTTTTGGTGCTTCTCTGCCCCAGATTTTGGTGTCACTCTGCCCCAGGTTTTGAGGCTGTTTTATCCCAGATTTGGGGCTCTTTTAGCCCAGATTTGAGGCTTTTTTTTAAATCCCAGATTCGGGACTGTTTTAACCCAGGTTTTGAAGCTCTTTTAACCCAGGTTTTGGAGCTGTTTTAACCTAGGTTTTGGAGCTGTTTTAACCTAGGTTTGGAGCTGTTTTAACCAAGTTTTTGGAGCTGTTTTAGCCCAGATTCGGACCTGTTTTAACCCAGGTTTGGAGCTGTTTTAACCCAGGTTTTGGATCTGTTTTAGCCCAGTTTTGGAGCTGTTTTAACCAAGTTTTTGGATCTGTTTTAGCCCAGTTTTGGAGCTGTTTTAACCAAGTTTTTGGATCTGTTTTAGCCCAGATTTGGAGCTGTTTTAACCCACGTTTTGGAGCTGGTTTTACCCAGGTTTGGAGCTGCTTTAACCCAGCTTTCAGAGCTGTTTTAGCCCAGCTTTGGAGCTGTTTTAACCCTGCTTTCAGAGTCGTTTTATCCCAGTTTTTCGGGCTGCTCTGGCCCGGGTTTTGCGAGTCTCAAGTTCAACGGCAAAGGGAGGGGGGCGGGCGGTTTCACCTGGCCCGGCGCCCCCCGGCAGCGGCTCCTGCCCGGCGCTTTACGAGCGTGTCGGGCCCTTCTCGCCCTTTGCTGGGGCCGCCGCGGGAAGGTTTTACAGCCGAGACTGCTCCTCCTCCCCCGCCCAGCTGCGCTTTCCGCTCCGGGGCCAGCCTGGAGCTGGGAACGGCGCCTGGGGGCGGGGGAGGGCGAGGTCTCCCAGTTCCAGCCGTGTCTCCCAGTTTGTTTCAGAAATATCTCCCAGTTCCAGCGATATATCCCAATTCCAGCCCAGTCTCCCAGTTTATTCCAGCCATATCTCCCAGTTCCAGCGGTGTCTCCCAGTTCCAGCCCAGTTCCCCAGTTTGTTCCAGCCCAGTTTCCCAGTTTATTCCAGCAATATCTCCCAGTTTCCCCAGTTTCCCAGTTTATTCCAGCATTATCTCCCAGTTCCAGCGGTGTCTCCCAGTTCCAGCCCAGTTTCCCAATTCGTTCCAGCCATATCTCCCAGTACCAGCCCAGTTCGTTTCAGTGATATCTCCCAGTTTCAGTCCAGTTTCAGCCCTGTTCCAGCCCAGTTTCCCAGTTTGTCCCAGCATTATCTCCCAGTTCTAGCAGTGTCTCCCAGTTCCAGCCCAGTTCCCCAGTTTGTTCCAGCCCAGTCTCCCAGTTTATTCCAGCCATATCTCCCAGTTTCCCCAGTTTCCCAGTTTGTTCCAGTGATATCTCCCAGTTCCAGCAGTGTCTCCAGTTCCAGCCCAGTTCCAGCCCAGTTTCCCAGTTTGCCCCAGCCATATCTCCCAGTTCCAGCCCAGTTTCCCTGTTTGCCCCAGCCATATCTCCCAGTTCTAGCCCAGTTTCCCGGTTGGTTTCAGCCGTATCTCCCAGTACCAGCCCAGTTTCCCTGTTTCTCCAGCCATATCTCCCAGTTTCAGCCCAGCTTCCCAGTTTGTTTCAGCCATATCTCCCAGTTTGTTCCATATCTCCCAGTTCCAGCCCAGTTCCAGCCCAGTCTCCCAGTTTATTCCAGCCATATCTCCCAGTTCCAGCCCAGTTTCCCAGTTTGTTCCAGTGATATCTCCCGGTTCCAGCAGTGTCTCCCAGTTCCAGCCCAGTTCCAGCCCAGTTTCCCAGTTTGCCCCAGCCATATCTCCCAGTTTCCCACTGGGCTGGAGGTCCCAGCTGATTTTGGGAATACCGGGAAAAGATTTCTGGGTGAAAAAGGGAAAAAAAAAACCCCAAACATTTCCCTACAAGGATTGACCTTGACCGTGGAGCGGAGCTTTGAGGAGCGACCCTTCCCAGAGCCATAAACCCAGCGGGGTTTACTGGGATTTACTGGGATTTTATGGGATTTTTGGCCGGGTGAGGCCGCCTCTGCAGACACGCAGGAATTGGGGTGGAAAAGTTCATTATTGGTAAAATCGTGGGGAGAAACAGGCGGATTTTGAGGTTTTCATCCTAAAAAATCCAGATGTTCCCAAGCGTGGAGGGATTTTTATTCCCAGGGCCGGGATTCTCCCTGCAGGGACAGAAAATAAATAAAAATAAAAATAAAAATAAAAATAAAAATAATAAAATAAAAATAAAAATAAAATATAAAATAAAATAAAAATTTTAAATTAAGATTATAAAAATATTTTAAAAAAAATAAAAATAATAAAAATAAAAATTAAAAATAAAAATTAAACGTGGATTGGAGAAAACCTGAGGATTTCCGAGCAGGGTCTGGATGAGGAAGAGCTCCTGGATCCTCACAAAAAAAAAAAAAAATTCCCTTTTCTGGCTTTTTTTAGGGAATTTTTTTGCCGAGCGGGGGTCACGGAGCCGCCCGGGGCGTGGTTTATGATGACGTCATACACAAGAACGCCTGGCCATTGGCTGTTCGCCTCTCTGGGATCGTGACGTCACCAGGGACAGGCTTCGCTCCGCAAAGGCCGGGGAGGAAATTTCTGGGGAAAAAAGGGGAAAAACGGGGAAAAAACAGGGAAAAAAGTGGAAAAAAGGGGGAAAAAGGGAAAAAACCCCAAGGGAGAGCGCGCCTGGCTCTGCTCCGCCGCTCAGGAATCTGCTGTTCAATAAATGTTCAATAAATCCTTTCTTAGGCAAAAAATTCTGCCTGAAATTATCATTATTTAGGGCAAAACGCGGCTTAAAATTTGGAATTTCTAAAAGAATAGAAAGGCCGGGGGGGGAAAGCGAATTTTGCGCGGTACCGGTGGGGTTTATTCGCCTTTTGAGAGGTTTTTTAAGGAGTTTCAGGTGGGTTTGAGCTCGGGCCGCTGCCTTGAAACTGCGAGATAGGAAACAAAGAAATTGTCAGCGTGGAGCTGGAGCTTCACCCGGGCCTGAAAGGAGCCCAGAAAATAAAAATAAAATAAAATAAAATAAAATAAAATAAAATAAAATAAAATAAAATAAAATAAAATAAAATAAAATAAAATAAAATAAAATAAAATAATTAAAAATTAAATTAAAAGAAAAGAAGAAAAAAATTTAAACAAATTGTTTAAAAATTAAAAATAAAATAAAATAAAATAATAATTAAAAATTAAATTAAAAGAAAATAAGAAAAAAATTAAAACAAATTTAAAAAAAAATAAAATAAAGTTTTAAAAATTAAATGAAAAGAAAAGAATAAAATAAATTAAAATAATTTTTAAAAAATAAAACTAAAACAAAATAAAGTTTTAAAAATTAAATGAAAAGAAAAGAATAAAATAAATTAAAATAATTTTTAAAAAATAAAAATAAAATAAAATAAAGTTTTAAAAAATAAATGAAAAGAAAAGAATAAAATAAATTAAAACAGTTTTAAAAAATAAAATAAAATAAAATAAAATAAAATAAAATAAAATAAAATAAAATAAAATAAAATAAAATAAAATAAAATAAAATAAAATAAAATAAAATAAAATAAAATAAAGGAAATCCGGATATATTTAATTTATATATTTAATTTCAACCCCATTTATTCCGTTTCTCTAACCAGAATTATTCCGTGTTTTCACTGGGATTTCTCTCAGCACACGTGGAGGAACGCGGGACTAAAATTCTGTGTAAATAGAGGCAAAAAAAATTATTAAAAATTTCAGCACGAACCAAAGCAGGATTTTGGGGTCGCCTTTAACCGCGTCAAAACAGAAGCAGCAAAAACGAATTTTTTGCGGATTATAAATGTTTATACACCTTTCTCCGAGTACATTTTTTAATAATTTTTATATATCCACACAGGGCTACAGCGCCTTGAATCGTGCATTTATACAACCGGCTAATACAGAAACTCGCAAACACAAAAAAATAAATCGCGGGAGGGAGGAAAAAAAAAATTAGGTAAAATACCGCTAAATATGTGCATGTGCATACGGAATTTTTATATATAACCGCTCGCGAAATAAAAAAAAAATTGAAAATAATAATAATTATTATTATAATAATAAAAAGTAGTACGTGCCTTTATAAATGGGTGCCTACATAGGTCATAGCATGTCCTGTACATTCAATTTAATGCAATTAATTCCGCGAATTAATTCGGGTGCGTTTGGCTGGAACGCACGCGGGTTGGTTTATTTATTTATTTGTTTGTTTATTTATTCATTTATTCTCCCTTCAATGCTCGTTTGGGTCCGGGAGGTTCTTTTTTAAATCGCTTTCAGCGCTTTTTTTGGTTATTTAAAATAAAAAACACCGGGATTCTCTCGCGGAGCCGGGAGCGGCGTTTTTGGGGGGTTAATTTGGGTTTAATTTGGGATTTAATTTGGGATTTAATTTGGGATTAGTTTGGGTTTAATTTGGATTTGGGAATCTTTGGAGCTCTCGGGTGTGGGGCAGGAGCGAAGGGATAGGTGCCCCCTCCTTTTGGGGGGTCCTGATGACAAACGGGGGGTCCCTGTGACAAGCGGGGGGGTCCCGGTGTCCCAGTGACAAAAGAAGGGGAGTCCCAATGACAAACGGGGGACCAAGGAGGGGTCCCAGTGTCCAGCAGGGGTCCTGATGACAAGCGGGGGGTCCTGGTGACAAATGGGGGGGTCCCGGTGTCCCAGTGACAAAAGGGGGGGGTCCCAATGACAAACAGGGGTCTTGGTGACCAAGGGAGGGCCTGGTGACAACTGGGGGGGTCTTGATGATAAACGGGGGGTCCCGGTGACCAATGCGGGGTCTCTGTGACAAGCGGGGGGTCCCAATGTCCAATAGGGGGCCTGGTGACAACTGGGGGGTCTTGATGATAAACGGGGGGGTCCCGGTCTCATGGTGACCAGTGGGGGATCCCGGTGACAAAGGGGGGGGTCTCGATCTCCCGGTGACCAACAGGGGGTCTCGGTGTCCCGGTGACAAACGGGGATTCCTGGTGGCCAAGGAGGGGTCCCAATGACAAAAGGGGGGTCCCGGTGACAAAGGGGGGGGGGGTCCCCGATGTCCCAATGACAAACAGGGGGTGGCAATGTCCTGGTGACAAAGGGGTGTCCCAGTGACAAATGGGGGAGTCCCAAAGTCCCAATGACAAATGGGGGGTGCCGGTAACAAATGGGGGATCCTGGTGACAAAGGGGGTGTCCCGATGTCCCAGAGACAAATGGGGCGTTCCGGTGACAAATGGGGGTGTCCCAGTGTCCCAATGAATAAAGGGGGCTCCAGGTGACAAACGGGAGGTCCCAATGACAAAGGGGGTGTCCTGGTGACAATGGGGGTGTCCCGATATCCCGGCGACAAAGGAGGGGTCCCAATGACAAAAGGTGTGTCCCGATGTCCCGATGACAAATGGGGGGTCCCAATGACAAAGGGGGTGTCCCGGTGGCCACCAGGGGATCCCGGTTACAATGAGGGTGTCCCGGTGACAAAGGGGGTGTCCCGGTGACAAACAGGGGTGTCCCGTTGACAAAGGGGGTGTCCCAATGACAAACGAGGTGTCCCGATGTCCCGGTGACCACCAGGGGATCCCGGTAACAAAGGAGAGGTCCCGGTGACAAGGGAGGGGTGTCCCGATGTCCCGGTGACAAAGGAGTGTCCCGATGTCCCAATGACAATGGGGGTGTCCCGGTGACAATGGGGGTGTCCTGGTGTCCCGCTGACCACCGGGGGATCCCTGTGACAAAGGGGGTGTCCCGATGACAAATAGGGGTGTCCCGGTGACAATGGGGGTGTCCTGGAGTCCCGCTGACCACCGGGGGATCCCTGTGACAATGGGGGTGTCCCGATGACAAACAGGGGTGTCCCGGTGACAAACAGGGGTGTCCCAATGACAAACGGGGTGTCCCGATGTCCCGCTGACCACCGGGGGATCCCTGTGACAATGGGGGTGTCCCGATGACAATGGGGGTGTCCCGATAACAAATGGAGTGTCCCGGTGACAAGGGAGATGTCCCGATGTCCCGATAACAAATGGGGTGGCCCGATGACAAGGGAGGGGTGTCCCGATGTCCCGATAACAAATGGGGTGTCCCGGTGACAAAGGGGGTGTCCCGATGTCCCGCTGACCACGGGGGATCCCGGTGACCCCTCAGGGCGTTCCTCCGGCGCTGTTTTTAATCTTGGCCACCACTTTTTTCTCCTTGACGCGGCGGTTCTGGAACCAGATGGTGATCTGCCGCTCGCTCAGGTTGGTGGCGGCCGAGATCTTCCTCCTCTTGTCGCGGGTGATGAATTTGCTGCTGGCGTACTCCTTCTCCAGCTCCTTCAGCTGCCCCTTGCTGTAGGGCACTCGCTTCTTGCGGCCCCGGCGGAAGGCGCAGCCCTCCTGGGGACACTGCCCGGCCGGCTCTGCGGGGTGGGGACACAGCGGGGTCACTGCTGGGGACACCCCAAAAACCCCCCCGAGCCCACCCCGTGCTCGGCTCCCCGCGCCGCCCCTCCCTGAGCCCGCTGGAAAAATCTTTTTGGAAATATTCGGTTTGGTGTTGTCGCTCTCGGTGTTGAAAAGTTGTGAAGTTCTTTGTTTTCCCTCTCGGTATTTAAAGATTTTAAAGTTCTAAATTCTTGCACTCGTTATTTTAAAAATTTTGAGTTCTGTATTGTCCCTCTTGATATTTAAAGATTTTTAAAGTTCTATATTCTCATCTTGATATTTAAAGATTTTTAAAGTTCTATATTCTCCCTCTATTTAAAAGAATTTTAAGTTCTATATTGTCCTTTTTGGCATTGAAAGGTTTTAAAGTTCTCTGTTCTCCCTCTTGATACTTAAAGATTTTCAGGTTCTATGTTCTTCCTCTCGTTATTTTAAAAAAAATTGAGTTCTATATTGTCCTTTGGTATTGAAAGGTTTTAAAGTTCTATGTTGTCCCTCTTGATATTTAAAGATTTTCAGGTTCTATATTCTCCCTCTCGCTATTAAAAAAAAAGGAAAAAAAATAGTTCTATGTTGTCCTTCTTGGTACTGAAAGATTTTAAAGTTCTACATTCTTCCTCTCGTTATTTAAAAAAATTTGAATTCTATATTGTCCTTTGGTATTGAAAGGTTTTTAAGTTCTATGTTCTCATCATGATATTTAAAGATTTTCAAGTTCTAAATTCTTCCTCTCCTTATTTAAAAGAATTTTGAGTTCTATATTGTCCTTTTTGGTATTGAAAGGCTTTTAAGTTCTGTGTTCTCTTCTTGATATTTAAAGATTTTTAAAGTTCTGTGTTCTCCCTCTATTTAAAAGAATTTTAAGTTCTATATTGTCCTTTTTGGTATTGAAAGGTTTTAAAGTTCTGTGTTCTCCTCTTGATACTTAAAGATTTTCAGGTTCTATATTCTTCCTCTCGTTATTTAAAAAAAAATTGAGTTCTATATTGTCCTTTTTGGTATTGAAAGGTTTTAAAGTTCTGTGTTCTCTTCTTGATATTTAAAGATTTTTAAAGTTCTATATTCTTCTTCTCAGTATTAAAAAAAAAAGTTCCATATTGTCCCTCTAGATACTGAAAGATTTTAAAGTTCTATATTCTCCCTCTCTTTATTTAAAAATTTTTGAGTTCTGTATTGTCCTTTTTGGTATTGAAAGGTTTTAAAGTTCTGTGTTCTCCCTCTTGATATTTAAAGGTTTTAAAGTTCTAAATTCTCCCTCTCGATATTGAAAGATTTTAAAGTTCTATATTCTTCCTCTCGTTATTTTTAAAAAAATTTTGAGTTCTATATTGTCCTTTTTGGTATTGAAAGGTTTTTAAGTTCTGTGTTCTCTTCTTGATATTTAAAGATTTTTAAAGTTCTGTATTCTCCCTCTCCTTATTTAAAAGAATTTTAAGTTCTATATTTTCCTTTTTTGTATTGAAAAGTTTAAAAGTTCTGTGTTCGCCCTCTTGATACTTAAAGATTTTTAAAGTTCTAAATTCTCCCTCTCGCTATTTAAAAGAATTTTAAGTTCTATATTGTCCTTTTTGGCATTGAAAGGTTTTTAAGTTCTATGTTCTCCTCTTGATACTTAAAGATTTTCAAGTTCTATATTCTTTCTTCCTCTCGTTATTTAAAAAAAAATTGAGTTCTATATTGTCCTTTGGTATTGAAAGGTTTTAAAGTTCTATGTTGTCCCTCTTGATATTTAAAGATTTTCAGGTTCTATATTCTCCCTCTCGCTATTAAAAAAAAAGAAAAAAAAATGAGTTCTATGTTGTCCTTCTTGGTACTGAAAGATTTTAAAGTTCTACATTCTTCCTCTCGTTATTTAAAAAAATTTGAATTCTATATTGTCCTTTGGTATTGAAAGGTTTTTAAGTTCTATGTTCTCATCATGATATTTAAAGATTTTCAAGTTCTAAATTCTTCCTCTCCTTATTTAAAAGAATTTTGAGTTCTATATTGTCCTTTTTGGTATTGAAAGGTTTTTAAGTTCTGTGTTCTCTTCTTGATATTTAAAGATTTTTAAAGTTCTGTATTCTCCCTCTCCTTATTTAAAAGGATTTTAAGTTCTGTATTGTCCTTTTTGGCATTGAAAGGTTTTTAAGTTCTATGTTCTCCTCTTGATACTTAAAGATTTTTAAAGTTCTATATTCTCCTTCTCAGTATTTTTTTTAAAAAAAAATTAAGTTCTATATTGTCCCTCTTGGTACTGAAATATTTTAAAGTTCTATATTGTCCCGCTTGGTGTCGAAAGATTTTTAAGTTCTGTGTTCTCTTTCTCGGTATTGAAAGATATTTTAAAATTCCATATTCTCACTCTCGATATCAAAAGATTTTAAGTTCTGTGTTCTCCCTCTTGATATTTAAAGATTTTTAAAGTTCGATATTCTCCCTCTTGGTATTGAAAGTTTTTGAATTTCTATGTTCTCCCTTTCGAGATTTAAAATTTCTATAGATTTAAAAGTTCTATAGATATAGATATTGTCCCTCTAGATATTCTCTGTTATATGGTTATATCTTTTCTAGATATCCGTATTCTCGCTCTCGATATTTAAAGACTTTAAGTTCTATATTCTTCTTCTCGGTATTTAAAAAAAAAATTATGTTCTATATTGTCCCTCTTGGTACTGAAAGATTTTGAAGTTCTATATTCTCCTTCTCCGTATTTAAAGTTTTTAAGTTCTGTATTCTCCCTCTTGCTGTTTAAAGATTTTAAATTCTATATTCTCCCTCTAAATATTAAAAGATTTTAAATTCTATATTCTCCCTCTGGATATTTAAAGGTTTCGGTTTAATGCCAAGTGCATTTTTAACTTTATTTTTGTGCTGGTAAAATCCAGGTATCAGCAGATTAGCGACGTGGAAGGAGCACTTTAATTAACTAATCACTTTAATTAATCACTTTAAGTAATCACTTTAATTAATCACTTTAATTAATGTCTCCCAGCCCCCAGGCGGGTGTGGGGGATGGGAGAAGCGCCCTCCTCTTCCTCAGGGCCCCCCCTGAGCCCCCCTGAGCCCCCCAAAACCGCCCGGGGTCACCCCGGGGTGCGGAAATGTCACCGTGGGACCCCCGAGGTGTCACCAGCGGAACCCGGGTAATGTCACCGTGTGAACCCCCAAAAATCAGTGTGTGGACCCCAAAAATATCATCGTCTGAACCCCCAAAATATCACTGTCTGAACCCAAAAAATCACTCTTTGAACCCCTAAAATGTCAGTGCCTGAACCCCCAAAACATCAGTGTCTGAACCCTCAATATCATAGTCTGAGCCCCTAAAATATCATCGTATGAACCCTAAAATATCAGTGTGTGAACCCCAAAAATATCAGTGTCTGAACCCAAAAAATCACTGTTTGAACCCCTAAAATGTCAGTGCCTGAACCCCCAAAATATCAGCGTCTGAACCCAAAAGTATCAGTGTCTGAACCCAAAAATATCACTGTCTGAACCCCCAAAATATCAGTGTCTGAACCCTCAAAATATCATTGTGTGAATCCTAAAAATATCACTATCTGAACCCTAAAAAATATGAAATTATTTTAGGGTATGAATCCTAAAAATGTCACTGTCTGAACCCCCAAAATATCATCGTCTGAACCTTCAAAATATCGGTGTTTGAACCCCAAAATGTCACCGTCTGAAACCTAAAAAATGTGAAATGATTTTAGGGTATGAACCCCAAAGTGTCACTGTCTGAACCCCTAAAATGTCATTGTCTGAACCCTCAAATTATCAGTGAGTGAAGCCCCAAAATATCCTCGCCTGAACCCTAAAAAATATGGAATGATTTTATTTATGAAGCCTAAAAATGTCATTGTTTGGACCCCAAAATATCACCGTCTGAACCCTAAAAAATGTGAAATGATTTTAGGTTATGAACCCCAAAGTGTCACTGTCTGAATCCTCAAAATGCCATCGTCTGAACCCCTAAAATGTCAATTTCTGAACCCCCATAATATCGTCATCTATGTCCCGATAAACGATCCTTTGAACCCCAATAAATGATCATTTGTACCACGATAAATGATAATTTGAATCCTGATAAATGATCTATATATACCCCGAAAAATGATCATTTGAATCCTGATAAATGATGTTTTGAACCCCGATAATCGATCATCTGAATCCCAATAAATGATCAATATATACACCGATAAATGAACATTTGAACCCCGATAATCGATCATCTGAATCCAAATAAATTATCTATATATATCCCGATGAATGATCATTTGAATTCCCATAAATGATCATTTGTACCCCAATAAATGATCATTTGAATTCTGATAAATGATCATTTGAACCTCAATAAATGATCATTTTGAACCCCGATAACTGATCATCTGAATCCCAATAAATTATCTATATATACCCCAATAAATGATCATTTAAATTCCGAGAAACCATCCTCGGAATTCCGAGAAACTCTGCTTGGAACCCTCATCAATCACCTCCTTAGAAACCGCCATAAATTCAATTATTATTATGAATAATTATTATTTTGTGAACTCTAACCAGCTCCAACTCTCAACCAAACCCCTCCAACACAGCCAGAACATCCCCCTATGATAAAAAAAAATTAAAAAAATTTAAACCCATTTTAATTTCAACCCTTCCCACAAAATCCCCGATCCCGGGAGCGGCTTTACCTGCCAAGGCGGATTTGAGCAGGAGGCCGGGCTGGCCCCGCTCCTTGGGGCAGCACATTTGGCCGCTCCAGACAAATTCTAATAAATGATCTATGGACATCTCGGAAAATGGTCATTTAAACCCAAATAAATGATCATTTGAACCAAAATAAATGATAATTTGAACCAAAACAAATGGTCATTTGAACCCAAATAAATGGTCATTTGAACCCAAACAAATGAGCATCTGAACCAAAATAAATGAGCATTTGAACCCAAATAAATGATTTTTACCCCGATGAACGATGCTATGAATTCCGAGAAACTCTCCTTGGAACCCTCATCAGCCACCTCCTTAGAAAGCACCATAAATTCAATTATTATTAATAATTATTATTTTGTGAACTCTAACCAGCTCCAACTCTCAACCAAACCCCTCCAACACAACCAGAACATCCCCCTGTGATTAAAAAAAAAATTTAAAACCCTAAAAACCCATCTAATTTTAACCCTTCCCACAAAACCCCAACCCCGGCGGCGGCTTTACCTGCGAATGCGGATTTGAGCAGGAAGCCGGGCTGGCCCTGCTCCTTGGGGCAGCACATTTGGCCGCTCCAGACAAATTCTAATAAATGATCTATGGACATCTCGGAAAGTGACCATTTGAACCCCCCAAAAATGGTAATTTGAACCAAAATAAATGGTCATTTGAACCCCCAAAAAAATGGTCATTTGAACCCAAATAAATGAGCATTTGAACCCAAACAAATGAGCACCTGAACCAAAATAAATGAGCATTTGAACCCAAATAAATGATTTGTACCCCGATGAACGATCCTATGAATTCAGAGAAACTCTCCTTGGAACCCTCATCAATCACCTCCTTAGAAAGCGCCATAAATTCAATTATTATTATGAATAATTATTATTTTGTGAACTCTAACCAGCTCCAACTCTCAACCAAACCCCTCCAGCACAACCAGAACATCCCCCTATGATTAAAAAAAAAATTTAAAAACCCTAAAAACCCATCTAATTTTAACCCTTCCCACAAAACCCCAACCCCGGCGGCGGCTTTACCTGCGAATGCGGATTTGAGCAGGAAGCCGGGCTGGCCCCGCTCCTTGGGGCAGCACATTTGGCCGCTCCAGACAAATCCTAATAAATGATCTATGGACATCTCGGAAAGTGACCATTTGAACCCCCAAAAATGGTAATTTGAACCAAAATAAATGGTCATTTGAACCCCCCCAAAAAAAGGTCATTTGAACCCAAATAAATGAGCATTTGAACCCAAACAAATGAGCATCTGAACCCAAACAAATGAGCACCTGAACCAAAATAAATGAGCATTTGAACCCAAATAAATGATTTTTACCCCCATGAACGATGCTATGAATTCCGAGAAACTCTCCTTGGAACCCTCATCAATCACCTCCTTAGAAACCGCCATAAATTCAATTATTATTATGAATAATTATTATTTTGTGAACTCTAACCAGCTCCAACTCTCAACCAAACCCCTCCAACACAACCAGAACATCCCCCTATGATTAAAAAAAAAAATTTAAAAACCCTAAAAACCCATCTAATTTTAACCCTTCCCACAAAATCCCAACCCCGGCGGCGGCTTTACCTGCGAATGCGGATTTGAGCAGGAAGCCGGGCTGGCCCTGCTCCTTGGGGCAGCACATTTGGCCGCTCCAGCCGCCTCCCAGCGCCCAGGGCTGGTGGTACCCGGACTCCACGGGCAGCAGCGCCTCGGGCCGCGGCTCCGCCAGCGCCGGCACCACCGACACGTCCAGGTACCCGGCCACGGGCTGGTACGGAGCGCCGTACCCGGGGTAGAACGCGAACTCGGCGGGGCGGCTCTGGAAATCCTCGCTTCCCCCGGCGGATTCCAGGTATTTGTCGGTCGGGAACGCTGCCGGAGCCGGGCCGGATTTCAGCGAGCCGCGGGACACGCGGCACGAGTAAAAACCACTGCCCAAGTAGCCGTAGGGCAGCGGGGCTGAGGCGGCCGCGGAACCCGGAGGGGGCTTGGGGGGCTCCGGGGGAGCCTCCGGGGGGTATCCGGGGTTCATCCCGGGGGGAGGCGAACCGGCAGCAGGAGGAGGGTGAGGAGGGTGAGGATGAGGAGGAGGAGGAGGCAGCAGCCCCCTGGCTTGGCCGCCTGCGAAGCCGCCCGGAGCCAGGAGCCCCTCGAGGCCCGGGGGCTGCATGGGGGGGGCCAGGGCATGGGGAGAGGCGGCTCGGCAGCGTCCGGGCACTGCCCGGCCCGAGGGGGGTCCCCGGATCTTTTTAAAAAGGCTTCGAGCCGCCCCTAAGAGGCTTTTTTTTTTTTTATCCCCCCCTCCTTTCGCCCGGGTCTGGCTTGACGCAAAGGGTGGAGGTTTTGCTCATTGGTTGGTGCTGGAGGGGAAGAGGAGGGAGGGGAGGAATTAAAAAAAAAAAATGAAAAAAAAAATTTCTCCAACCCGGCACCATTACCACAAAAAAAAAAAATTCCTTCGACCTCAAAAAAGAGCTGGAGAAATTGCGAAAATGGTTTTATTGGGAGGGTAGAGGAGGAGGAGGAGGAGGAGGAAGAGGAGGAAGAAGAGGAGGAAGAGGAGATGGAGGAACGTGACAGGAGGGGACACGGAGGTGGCTCCTGAGCTGCGCCCCTAAAATGAAAAATAAAAATTTCTTGAGGGGAATTAGAGGTGAAGAAATGGGGGAAAAGAAGCGAGGGAGGGCAAGGAATGGGACCAGCAGGAACGGCAGCACCCAGGGGGAAAAAATCCGTGCTGGGATTAAAAGAATCTTTATTTTTTAATTTTTAAATTTTTTAAAAAATATTTTATTTCCATGCAGACCCGGGGGGTTTCTGCTGAGCCCCCACAGATCCCGGGACCAAACTGGGCTGAACTGGGGCAGTTTTGGCCTTCCCCCCATTCCAGCCTGTCCAGCCTCGTCCTTCCCTTCCTCAGGGATTTTATCCCCCTCCAAAATCCCAATTTTGTCCCCTTTGCCCTCAAAGCCCTGAAAATCTGGGAAAAAGGGAAAATCGGCCTCTGATATCCCAAAAAAGCCTTTCAGAGCTGCTGGGATAATCCAGGTCCTGGAAACATCCCAGAGGGAAAGGGTTGGGAAAAGGGAAAATAAAGCAGAAAATCCCTTTGGGGTTCCAGGACAGGTGGAGAGGATGAGGAAGGACAGACGGACGTGGGGATGGGGGATCCCAAAAATTTGGGGTGAATAAAACAATTATTGAATGGCGCCCGCTTGAAATCATCCCGGGATTTTTAATTGTCTGGACACACGGAGCGATTTACTTTGATTTTATGGGATTATTTCCCCTTTTTCCACTCCTTTTTCTTCCCAAAATCTTTCTTGGGAAACGGTTTGCAGAGATTCCCCCAAAAGCAGCTTCAGCTCAGGCGCTTTTTCCTTCGTGTCACCGAACCCAGAGATTTCTGATTTCTGACCCCAAAACAATCTAAACCCAATAAAAATAAATTTAATAATAAAAATCTCATTTTTGTGGGGATTTTTGGGTCACCAAACCCCGACCTGGAGGACACTCAGGGACAGAAATCCTGCGGGATGCGGGTTGGGAGCGATGGTGGCAGGAAGGGAAAAATCCCAATTTCACTGCTGGAAACAGGGAAAATATCCCAATATTCGGGAAATACAAGAAAATAGGCAAAATATTCCTACATTTCCCCTATTTCCCAACAGAAAAATACCCCGAAATCCACCCCTAAAAAATCCCACACTGGCTGATTTTCAATTCCCGCAAGAGTGGGGAAAAAATTAAAATAAAACCTCAAAAATCTTCGCGGTTTTCACCTTCTCAAAATTTCTTTTTTTTCCCTTCACCTCATTCCTGCCTTTTCCCCCCTCCCCGCTCGCCCCGGCCCCGTTCCCGGTGTTTGTCCCGGGTCTCGCCCCATTCCCGGCGGGGAAAGGTCGGGAGGAGCCCCCGGGGTCAAGGCCAAGTTGAAAGTTAAAAGCTCCCAGGATTTCCGAGCTCCCGGGAACCTCTCGGGATTTTGGGGTGAAAAGCTCCGGGTTTGTCACATTTTTGGGGCTGAATTTGGGATTTTTGAGGGATTTTCAGTCCTTTTCCTGCGAGTTTTTCAGCCCTTAAATTCCCTTTGGTTTGTTGGGTTTGAGCGCCGGGGATTTTCCTGCGAGGTTTTTTTCCTTTAATTCTCTTTGATTTCTTCTGTTTTAATTCAAAAAAGGGAGGAAAAGAGGAGAGGGATCGGCCGCTCACGGACACCCCGAAAAACCAGGGAATGGAGGCAAAAATTTGATTTAAATTGGATTTAAATTGGATTTAAATTGGATTTTATTCCCTTTTCCCGATGAGTGCCGGTGAGCGCGGCTTTGTCCCGGCCCCGCCGATGCTGCCCCGGGGAGGAATTTCCCTTTTTCACCCCAAAAAACGCATTTCAGTTCATTTATTACAATTTTTCCCCAAATTGCTTTTAAAACCGCGGAAAATTTCGAGCAGGCTTTGCCGCGGGAGCCGTTTAAAAACTCGATTTCCGAACCCGTCATTAAATTTTCCTTCTCTGGCGATTTTATGGAGAAAAATTCAGTGTTTAAAGCAAGAGCAGCGGGTTTATCTTTAAGGAAAAAAATCTGAATTCTTCAGCGGTTCCTCTTTCAATGAGCGACATGAAAATTATCAAATCTCTTATCGGGTTGCAGCCGCTCTTTTATTGTATTCTCCATAGGATCCATTTAATATTCATCCCATCTGGAGCTTGAAAAATCTCTGGAACAACTTTTTAGGAGTCTGTGATTTTATTTTATTTTATTTTATTTTTTTTAAAGCAATTGAACCCGAGCAGTCATTACAAAATACAAGGAGGAAAAAAAAAATCAAACCCAAACCCCAAAGCAGTTTGAAGAGGAGGAAAAAAAAAAAATAAATTGGAACTACACAAAGGCTTCACGTTTGGAAATAATCAATGGCTGGAAAATTGGATTCTGGGTCTGGAAGGGAGCCCGGCTCTTCTGATCCTGGCAATATTTCGGGGAGGAAAAAAAATCAAATCAAAGCAAACATTTTTTGATCATTTTGATCTTTTTTTTAAATTTAATTTTTTTCCCCACTTCTCAGCTCCGTCCCCTCCTTCCCCACCCCAGGGGCAGCCCCGGGAGCTCGGGGCTCGTAGGTGCGAATATTTCTCCTCTCGGCGGTGCCGGGAGGAGCCGAATTTGGACTTTAGGGCGCATTTTTGGTGGATCCTTTGAAGAAATCACTGGCAGGGGAACAGAGAGCCCGGCCCGGCTCCTCTCGGCTCCTCTCGGCCCCTCCCCGCTGCTGCCCCGGCGCCGCCGGGATTGCCGGAGCTCGCTGCCCCTTCGGGGTGGGGATTCCAGAATCGGGGGGGGTTTGTTTAATCAATTTTTTGGGGAGAGATTTTGGGGTGATTCCAGTCCCGGGAGGTTTTATTGGATCAGATTTTGGGGTGGTTCCAGACCCAGGGGGTTTTGTTGGATCCGTTTTTGGGGAGAGATTTTGGGGTGGTTCCAGTCCCGGGGGGTTTTATTGGATCAGATTTTGGGGAGAGATTTTGGGGTGATTCCAGTCCCGGGGGGTTTTATTGGATCCGTTTTTGGGGAGAGATTTTGGGGTGATTCCAGACCCGGGAGGTTTTATTGGATCAGATTTTGGGGTGATTCCAGTCCCGGGGCGTTTTATTGGATCAGGTTTTGGGGTGAATGTGGGGGGATTCCAGACCCGGGCGGGTTTTGTTTAATCAGTTTTTGGGGAGAGATTTTGGGGCGGTTCCAGACCCAGGGGATTTTGTTGGATCCGTTTTTGGGGAGAGATTTTAGGGTTTTGTTTAATCGGTTTTTGGGATAAGATGTGGGGGGATTCCAGTCCCGGGTGGGTTTTGTTGGATCAGTTTTTGGGAAGAGATTTTGGGGTGATTTCAGACCCGGGAGGTTTTATTGGATCCGTTTTTGGGGCGGATGTGGGGGTATTCCAGACCCGGGGCGTTTTATTGGATCAGTTTTTGGGGTTTTGTTTAATCAGATTTGGGATAGGATGTGGGGGATTCCAGATCAGGAGGATTTTATATATTGGATCAGGTTTTGGGGAGAGATTTTGGGGTTTTGTTTAATCGGTTTTTGGGATAAGATTTTGGGGTGATTCCAGTCCAGAGAGGTTTTGTTGGATCCATTTTTGGGGAGAGATTTTGGGGTGACTCCAGACCCGAGGGGTTTTATTGGATCAGTATTTGGGGAGAGATTTTGGGATGATTCCAGACCCGAGGTTCTTTCTTTGATCAGTTTTTTGGGGAGAGATTTTAGGGTGTTTTATTGGATCCAGTTTTGGGGTGATTCCAGACTCGTGGGGTTTTGTTGGATCCGCTTTTGTCATTCCTGCGCCTCCCAGGTTTTTCCTCCACTCCCCAGCCTCACCTCCACTCCTTTTTTTTGCCTTTCAGTTCATTTTTTTTGCCTTTCAGTTCCTTTTTTTGCCTTTCAATTCATTTTTGAGCAGTCTGAGCAGCTCTGGGGTTTTGCCCCACCTGAACCCCGCCCCATTCGGGGCTGTCCCTCTCCCTCAAAACAGAACCGGAGCCCCCGAGGGGTCCCCAAAGGCTGCGGCTCCTGGGGCTCTTCTGTCCCAGCTCCAACCCCAAAAATGCCCGGCCTGAGCCCCTTCCCCACCTCCAGCCTCTCCCCACAGCCCAGGGGGGGAACCCCAAAGGGATCGACCCTGATCCCTCATCCACACATCCATCCATCCATCCATCCATCATCCGTGGAATCAGCAATTCATCATCCATGGATCCATCCATCCATCCATGGATTCATGGATCCATTCATCCATCCATCATCCCTGGATATATCCATTCATCAATCCATCATCCATGGATCCATGCATCCATCATCTATTCATCATCCGTGCATCCATCCCTCCATCATCAATGGATCCATCCATCCATCCATGAATCCACCCATCCCTCCATTAATCCATCATCGTGGAGTCATCAATTCATCATCCATGGATCCATCCATCCCTCCATAGATCCATCCATCCAACCATGGATCCATTCCATCCACCCATCCATGGATCCATGGATCCACCCATCTCTCCACTCATCCCTCCATCATCCATCCATGGATCCATCCATCATCCATCCATTCATCACCCATGGGTCCATGGATCCATCCATCCATCAGTCCATGGATCCATTCATCATCCAGGGATCCATCCCTCAATCCATCTCCATGGACCCATCCATTCATCACCCATGGATCCATGGATCCATCCACCCCTCAATCCATCCATCCATCATCCATCCATCCATCCACCCCTCCCTCCATCAATCCATCATCCGTGGATCCATCCATCATCTGTGGAGTCAGCAATTCATCATCCATGGATCCATGGATCCATCCCTCTATCCATGAATCCATCCATGAATCCATCCATCCATCCATCCATCCATCCATCATCCATCCATCCATCCATCCAGCCGTGGTTTTGGGTGCAATCAGCCGGATTTTGTCCCTCTCCTCCCTAATGTGCCCTGCAGGAGGTGACTCTGGCACAGGAGCAGCTCTCCCACTCCAGGTGTGCCGCTGGTTGGGATCCATCCCATCCTGGAGGTGGAACTGCAGGAATTCCCTTCCCTGGGGATAAAAACTCTGAGGGAAGAGAAGCTGGAAATGCCTCTGGAGCACACCGGGCAGGCAGGAAACTGGAAACAGGATGGGATTTTTCCTTCCAAATCCTGTCCCACATTTCCCTGGAGCAGCCCAGGAGCCAAGGACCTGGAAATGGGATCGGATTTTTCCTGCAAAGTCCCTTGGAATACCCCGGCAGGCAGGGAACTGGAAATGGGATGGGATTTTTCCCTGGAGCACACTGGGCAGGCAGGAAACTGGGAATGGGATGGGATTTTTCCTTCCAAATCCTGTCCCAAATTTCCCTGGAGCACCCCGGCAGTCAGGAAACTGTGAATGGGACGGGATTTTCCCCTGGAGCACCCCGGGCAGGCAGGGAACTGGAAATGAGATTTTCCCTGGAGCACCCTGGCATCCAAGGAACTGGGAATGGGATTTTTCCCTGGGGCACCCCGGGCAGGCAGGGAACTGGGAATGGGATGGGATGGGATTTTTCCTTCCAAATCCTGTCCCAAATTTCCCTGGAGCACACTGGCAGGCAGGGAGCTGGAAATGGGATGGGATTTTTCCTGGAGCACACTGGCACCCAAGGAACCGGGAATGGAATGGGATTTTTCCCTGGAGCAGCCCAGCACCCAAGGAACTGGGAATGGGACGAGGTTTTTCCTGCAAAGCCTCGCAGGAGCCCGGGCCGCTCCCCGCCCATCCCGCGGGTGGCCCTGGCGGTGTCCCCGGCCGTGTCCCCTCCCGGGGTGACCCTGAGTGCCACACCCGCCCTGCCTTGCCCTGCCCGGGGTGTCAAAGTCCGCCCCTCCCCAGCGCTCTGCGCCTTTCCTTATTGCGGGGAGGAGGAGGAGGGTGAGGAGGAAGGAGAGGGGAGGGAGGGACGCTCGGGAGTCTCCCCATTCCGGTGCTCCGGGGGCTCCAGAGCCTTCGGGGGCTTCAGGGACTCCAGGAGTTCCAGAGGCTGCGGGGACTCTGAGGGCTCCAGGGATTCCAGAGGCCCTGGGGGTTCCAAGGGCTCCAGGGGCTCCATGGGCTCCAGGTGTTCCCGAGTTTCCAGGACCTCCAGGAGCTTGGGGGCCTTCAGATCTCTGGGGACTCCAGGAACTTCAAGGACTCCGGGGGCTCCAGGGATTCCAGAGGCCCTGAGGGTTCCAAGAACTTCAGGGGTTCCCGGGGTTCCAGGGATTCCAGGAGCTTGGGGGCCTTCAAGTTTCTGGGGGCTCCAGGAGATTTGGGAGCTCTGGGGGCTCCAGGGGTTCCAGAAGATCCAGGAGTTCCAGAGGCTCCAGGATCTTTGAGGGCTCCAGGTGCTCCAGGGTTCTGGGGGGTTCCAGGGGTTCCAGGAGCTTTGGGGCTTTGGGGGCTCCAGGGGCTTCAGGGGCATTGGGGGCTCCAGGGTTTTGGGGGGCTCTGGAGATTCCAGGGGCTCCAGGGGCTCCAGAGGCTCCAGGGCTTTGGGGGCTCCAGGGGTTTTGCAGGCTCTGGAGGTTCAATGGGCTCCAGGGATTCCAGAGTCTCCAGGAGCTCCAAGGACACCGGGGGTTCTGGGGGCTCCAGAGGCCTCAGGAACTTTGGGGGCTCCGGGGTCTTCAGAGGCTCCAGGGCTTTGGAGGCTCCAGGGGTTTTGGGGGTTCCAGAGGCTCTAGGAGCTCCAGATGCTCCAGGGTTCTGGGAGTTCCAGGGGCTCCAGAGGCTCCAGGAACTCCAGGAGTTCCAGAGCTTCCAGGGGTTTTGGGGGCTCCAGGGTTCTGGGGTTTCCAGGGGCTTTTGGGGTCCCAGAGACTCCAGGGGCTCCAAGGACTCTGGGGGCTCCAGAGTCTCCAGAGATTCTGGGGATTCCGAGGGCTCCAGGGGCTCCAGAGGCTCCAGGGACTCCAAGGACTCTGGGGGTTCCGGGGGCTCCAGAGTCTCCGGGGGTTTGGGGGATTTCGGGAGCTCCAGGGGTTCCTGACCAGTGTTCCCCCATAAATGAGAACCGAACCCCGAATCCCGGGATTTATTCCGCGGTGTTTCCCCGGCCCCGGGAGAGGATTGAGGAGTGCGGGGGATCCGTGCCAGGCCCGGGGGATGAGACCGAGCGGGGGATCCGTGCCAGGCCCGGGGGATCCGTGCCAGGCCCGGGGGATGAGACCGAGCGGGGGATCCGTGCCAGGCCCGGGGGATCCGTGCCAGGCCCGGGGGTATGAGGGACACCGAGAGGGGGATCCGTGCCAGGCCCGGGGGTATGAGGGACACCGAGCGCTTTGTTGGCAGCGAGTGCCGCACTCCATCAACGCCGGCGGGGACAATGTCGCGATTGTCGCCTCGCCAGCGGCACCGGCCGCTCCTCATTCAGCTTCCCGAGGGCACAATGCCAACGTTTTCCTTTTTTTACTTTTCCTTTTCTCTTTCCTTTTCTCCTTTTTTTCTTTTTCCTTTTCGCATTTTTCCTTTTTCTTTTTCTCCTTTTTTTCTTTTTCTTTTTCTCATTTTTCCTTTTTCCTTTTCTCCTTTTACTTTTTCCCTTTTTCCTTTCCTTTTTTCCCTTTCCGTTTTTATCCTTTTTTCCTTTTTTCCTTTTTCCTTTTTCTTTTTTCCTTATCCTTTCCCTTCCTCTTTCCCTCTTTTCCTTTTCCCCTTTTCCCCTTTTTCCCCCTTTTTTCCTTTTCTCCTTTTCCTTTTTTCATTTTCCTTTCCCTTTTCCCTTTATTTTTTTCCCTTTTATTCCTTGTTTTCCTTTCCCTTTTTTCCCTTTTTTCCTTTTTTTTCCTTTTCATTTTCTCCCCTTTTTTTTTATCCTTCCCCCCCTTTCTTTTCCCCCCGTTTTCTCCTCCTTTTTTGCCCCATTTTTTCCCCCTTTTCCAAAATTCCTTCCCACAGCCACCACACCCCATCCCCACAATTCCCGGTGGATTTTTTCTCCCCTCATTCCCACCCCAAGATTTGGGTTTTTTTCCCAGTGACCCAGGGGGGTTCTCGGACTTTTTTTGGGTCAAAATCCCGCAGGTTTCCCTCCTGCACCAGGGTGGGGAATTCTTACCGACACAGGAAAAAAAAAATCTGATTTACGGCTGGAGAAATCGCCTGTGAACAATTCCTGCAGGTGGATTAAAACGTGCCCGGTGCCGCCCGAGGAATAAATAAATTTATTTATTTATAAACACCGCAGTCAGAGGCGGTGGAGGAGCAGAAATTCCATTTCCGTGAAGGAAAAAGGATTGAATTTAAAATTGATTTAAAAATCTCGTTTTAAAATCCTCCTGTTCAACGAGGACCTGGCAGGGCTGAATTTTCCCGTCCTGTTTCACTCGTTTTTCCCTAAAAATCCCTGGAATTTCCTCGCGTTTTCCCTCTCCTCGGGGGGATTTGTGGTGCAAAAATCACCTCCGAATATTTTTATTTTCTGCATTTTTGGAGTTGTGTCAGGTCGGTTTCTCAGCATTGCAGAGCCTCGAATTTTTCTCCCTGCTCTTGCTGGTTTTATCCTGGTGATTCCTGTGCTGGAAAACCCACGGAGAAATGATATTTATAATTATATTTATTTAGAAATAATATTTATAATATTTATAATATATATTATCGAATAATAAAAATATTTATAATAATATTATCTAATAATAAACAATATTTATAATATTATTATCTAATAATAAACAATATTTATTATATATATTTATATTCTATAATAATAAATAATATTTATAATAATTATTTTAATATTATAATTCAGTGTTTTTATCAATATATTCTATTCAGTGCATGAATAAATATCAATATAATCATTAAGCTGTTAATGTTAATGTCGATAGAGTAATAATTATATTAATTAATATAATATTAAGGTGCTGGATTTATTATAATAGTTCGGATTAACAAAATGTCATCCTGGTGATATTTGTATTTAATATCTGTTTAGGAATATATCCCAAAAAGTTGTGGAAAGGAGAGAAAAATTTGGAATAAAATCATAAATTTACATTTTCTGTCTTGCAGAGAAAGGAAAAGTTTATTTCCATCCTTGCCCTCAGTTTAATCTGTGCCAAACCCCAAAAAATCCTCAAAACCCCACAAAAACCCCAAAAACCAACAACAAACCCACCACTGAGAAAACACTACAAAAAAGGAGAAATAATAATAAAATTATTAAATTTTTAAGCTTTTTTTCCTCCTCTTTCACCCAATCCCTTCGTTGCCTGAATTCCCCAAAATCCCGAGGTTTTTCCTCCTTCTCTCTCTGGGATAATCCAAATTTTTTATCCATTCCGGGATAATGGGTGAGGTTTTTTCTCTCTCTTTTTGCTGCCACGTTAATTAATAAAATTAATTAAATTCCAATTCTTAATTAAAATTAAAACAACTCAAAATGCCCCAAAAATGCCCCCAAAAGTGCCAATTTCTCCACAAATTTCAGAACTTTTCGGGAACAAATCCGGTGCCATCCCCACCCCTGAATTTTGGATTATTTCACTGTTGTTTTATTTTATTTTATTTTATTTTATTTTATTTTATTTTATTTTATTTTATTTTATTTTATTTTATTTTATTTTATTTTATTTTATTTTATTTTATTTTATTTTATTTTTATTTTATTTTATTTTATTTTATTTTATTTTTCCTTCTTCCCGACAAATTTATCCCGTGGGGGATCCGGGGAAAATTCCAAATTTTCCTTCTGGAATCATTCCTGGGATGGAATTACAGCTTCCATACACCTTTTTTTCCCAATTTTACCTTTTCCCATGGAATTTTGCCTTTTCTCATCCCAATTTCCAGATCCTCCAGCGAGGAGAATCCGATTTTTTTAATCCCTCCTAAATTATTTAATTATCAAAAAAATTGGGACGTGAAAAACGACCAAAATTACAGCACAGAGATAAATTAAAAATTAAAATCGCTGATGTCAGTTAAGTCGGGAATAAATTAAATATTTTTTCTAAATATTTATATTTAATATTATTATTAAATTATTTATTAAATAATATTATTTCATTATTAAATAATATTATTTAATATATTTTAAATTATTTTTCTTTTTTCTTCTTTTTTGTTTTTATTTTTTTATTTTTTTATCTTTTTTTTTTAATTTTAAAATTTTTTTTAATTTTATTTTTTAATCCCTAGAATTTCTCTCTGCATCCGAGTTATTTTTTCTTTATTCCCACTGGCAGGAATTTCTCTCACCCTCAGAAATCTCCCTGTGCTGTGGATTTTGTGCAGGTTGGGGCTCACGGATCACAATTTTCACTCCAAAAAAAAAATCCAATTTTTTGGGATTTTTCTAGGATTTTTTTCGGGGATTTTTTTCGGGGATTGTTTCCTGGGATTTTTCTGGGATTTTTTTTTCTGGGATTTTTTTTTTTCTGGGATTTTTCTGGGTTTTTTTTTTTTTTTTTTTTTTTTTTTTTTTTTTTTTTTTTTTCTGGGATTTTTTTTTCTGGGATTTTTTTTCTGGGAATTTTTTTTCCTGGGATTTCTTTTTTTCTGGGATTTTTTTTTCTGGGATTTTTTTTCTGGGATTTTTTTTCCTGGGATTTTTCTGGGATTTTTTTCTGGGATTTTTTTTTTTCTGGGATTTTTTTTTCTGGGATTTTTTTTCTGGGATTTTTTTTTCTGGGATTTCTTTTTCTGGGATTTTTTTCTAGGATTTTTTTTTTCTGGGATTTTTTCTGAGATTTTTCTGAGATTTTTTTCTGGGATTTTTCTGGGTTTTTCCCTGGGATTTTTCTGGGTTTTTCCCTGGGATTTTTTCTGGGATTTTCCTGAGATTTTTTCCCGGGATTTTCTCTGGGATTTTTTCTGGGCACACCTGAGCTCTTCCCAACCTCTCCTGGGAATTTCGCTGCTCTCAAACCCCATTTTCCTCATTTTTCAACCCAATTCCCGCCCCTGATCTTTTTCAGCTCCGATTCCCAAAATGTCATTTGAGGTACCAAAACCTCACATAGAAAAAAATTAATTATTCCAACCTCATTTTCAGCCATTCCCGATGGGAAAAATCCTCCCGAGATTCCCCAGAGTGATTCCCTTGGAGCCAAAACCGATCCTGGCACACCCCCAAAAATATTCCCAAAACAGTCCCAAAATATTCCAAAAATATTCCAAAAATATTCCCCCAAATAGTCCCAAAACAATCTCAAAAAATTCTCCAAAATATTCCCCAAATAATCCCAAAATAATTTCCAAACAATCCCCAAATATTCCGAAAATATTCCAAAAATATTCCCCCAATATTCCCAAAATAATCCCCAAATAATCCCCAAATAAACCTCAATATCCCTAAATATTCCAAAAATATTCCCCCAAACAATCCCCAAACAATCCCCAAATAATCCACAAAATAAACCCCAAATATTCCTGAAATATTCCCAAAATATTTCCAAAACATTCCCAAAACTTTCCCAAAATATTCCCAAAAGAATTCCCAAAATATTCCAAATATAATCCCCAAATAAGCCCTAAATATTAATTTTCCTTAATTTTTCATTTTCCTTCAATCTTCCTTCATTTTCCTCTATTTTTCCTTCATTTATCTCAATTTTTCATTCATTTTTTCCTTCATTTTTTAAATTTTTTCATTAATTTTTAATTCTTTTTCTCTTAGTTTTCCCTAATTTTTCTTAATTTTCCCTAATTTTCCTTAATTTTTTTCCTTCATTTCTCTTCATTTTCCAAAGGAATGAAAAAAATTAATAAATAAATGGATAAATAGATGAATAAATGGATAAATAGCTGAATAAATGAATAAATTAATTAATAAATGGATGAATAAACGAATAAACGAATGAATAAATGAATAAACAGAATTAATAAATGATTAAATGGATAAATAGCTGAATAAATGAATAAGTAAATTAATAAATGGATAAATAAATAAATAAATAAATAAATAAACAAATTAACAGAATTTAAAAATGAACGAAGGGATAAACAGATAAATAAATAAATGGATAAATAGATGAATAAATTAATAAATTAATTAATAAACAGAATTTAAAAATTAATAAATAGATTAATAAATTGATAGATAAAAAAAATAAACAAATGAATAAATAGATGAATAAATTAATAAATCAATCAATGCCAAAGCTCAGCGCCTCCAAATGAGCCTCAATTAACAGAATTTTAATTAAATTTTGCCAGAATTGCAGAGCTGAGGCTCCCCTGCTGTGGGATTTGGGCCTAAAATGAGAAAAAAAAGGAAATTTTAGGGCTGAGAAGGAATCAGAACAAATCTCCACAAAAATTCCCTTTTCCCTGTTTTTCTCATCATTCCTCCTTCCCGGCTCTCATTTCTGAGGAAATAAAAATGAAAAATAAATAATAATAAATAAAAAGGAACAGATTCCTGCTGGGATTTTGGGAATTCAGCACGGCAGGGAAGGGACCGGGATAAATCCAAGGGTTTGGGGCAAGGACTGGGATGGGAAATCAGATTTGGGTGGGTCCTGGGACAGAAATTCGATGGAAAAATCAGATTTGGGGTGGATCTTGATGGAAATCCAAGGGAAAATCAGATTTGGGGTGGATCTTGATGGAAATCTGATGGAAAATCGGCTCTGAGGTGGATCCTGGGATGGAATTCTGATGGGAAATCAGAGTTGGGGTGGGTTCTGGGATGGAAAATGGGTGGAAAATGGAAAAATCGACTTTTGGGTGGGTCCTGGGATGGAATTCCAATGGAAAATCAGATTTTGGGTGGATCCTGATGGAAATCCAAGGGGAAATCAGATTTTGGGTGGACCCTAGGATAGAAAATGGGTGAAAATGATAAAATAGGCTTTTAGGTGGATCCTGGGATGGAAAATGGGTGGAAAATGGGAAAATCGACTTTTGGGTGGGTCCTGGGATGGAAATCCAATGGAAAATCAGATTTTAGGTGGACCCTGGGACAGAAATCCAAAGGAAAAATCAGATTTTGGGTGAATCCTGATGACAATCAAATGGAAAATCATATTTTGGGTGGATCCTGATGGAAATCCAGTAGAAAATCAGATTTTAGTTGGATCCTGGGGTGGATCCTGGGATGGAAATCCAATGGAAAATCGGTTCTGAGGTGAATCCTGGGGTGGAAAACAGGTGAAAAATGAGAAAATCGGCTTTTGGGTGGATCCTAGGATGGATCCTGATGAAAAATCAACTTTTGGATGGATCCTGGGATGGAAACCCAATGGAAAATCAACTCTGAGGTGGCTCCTGCCAAAACCTGGAAGGATTTGCCAAGAAACAGAAGGAACTGCCAGGAATTGGAAGGAATTGCTAAAAATTAGCAGGAATTGCCAATAAATAGAAAGAATTGCCAAAAAGAATGGAAGGAATGGCCAAGAAATAGAAAAAATTGCCCAAAAATGGAAGGAATTGGCAGAATTTGGAAGGAATTGCCCAAAAATGGGAGGAATTCCCAATAATTCCCAGGTTAATGCCGGGATTTCAGGTTGGAATTGAACCAAGCCAGCCCCGATCTGGAGTTTGGGATATTTCAGGTGGAGATGTTCACAGATTGCCAATTCTCAGGGATTTTAATTAAAGATATTTCAAAATATTCAGTTTTCATTAATTTCCCTTCATTTTTCACTCCTTTTCCTTTACTTTTCATTAATTTCCCTTCATTTTTCATTCATTTCCTTCACTTTTTACTTCTTTTCCTTCATTTTTCAGTCATTTTCCTTCATTTTTCATTCATTTCCTTCATTTTTTATTTTTCCTTCATTTTTCATTCCTTTCCATTCATTTTTAAAAATTATTTTTCCTTCATTTTTCACTCCTTTTCCTTCACTTTTCATTCATTTTCCTTCATTTTTCATCCATTTCCTTCATTTTTTATTTTTCCTTCATTTTCCATTACTTTCCCTTCATTTTTTTATTATTTTCCCTTCATTTTCCATTCCTTTTCCTTCATTTTCAAATTAATTTTCACTCATTTATCATTAATTTCCCTTCATTTTCCTTTCCCCCCGTGCTGCAAACCCCAACCCCGAGATAAATCCCATTATTTGGGTGCCATTTCCAGCACCCTCTGTGCTCCTGCGCTGCCTCAAACAACCCCAAACCCAAATTTTTAGGAAGAGACCAAAACCCTAAAATGGAATAAATCCCATTTTCCTCTTTCAGGCACTGAACAATTGGGAAAACATCCCAAAAATCTGAATTTCTGGCAGGAGATTTGTGCTGCACTGCCGGGAATGGAAGCAGTA